>BSQZ01000064.1:287500-562500 GCA_033239005.1 Lamellibrachia satsuma | reverse complement strand
GATGTAAACCGTGGAACGTCAAGCGAGCAGCGTCAGCCGTCCGCTTTGATATCGCCGTGGCGCCTCCACCCTCCCGGGGGTCGGGGGGTTTGTAAGGGCGGCGAGCGGCCGCGGGTGGTTGGCGTACCTAGGGCTCAGCGGGGTGTCCGCAGTCTCCGCCCGCCCCGGCGCCAGTGAGGCGGCCCACGGACTCACTCTACGGCGTTGTTCCAGGCAGTAAAACCGACAACACTGACTGCTATTGCCATCCAACACCTAATCGGTAATGATCATTATTGTCAATGCAAAGATCATTTTTAATGGTTTGCCATAATTTCGCCTTTATTTTTCGCTTCTCTTGAGTTAGTATTCATTTAAAAAAATAAATTATACCTTTTACCATTTAATTTACTGAAATTGTCTTAGGTCAAATAATTGTATTTGGCTATGTTGGGTTAATTTTACATACTTTTTTAAAACAAATGATACATATTATGTGTGTGTATATATGTATATATATATATATATATATATATATATATATATATATATATATATATATATATATATATATATATATATATATATATATATATATATATATATATATATATATATATATATATGTACTCACGACATCGTTTTGGAGCAATGATGTCACGTTTCTCTGGACAACGGAATGATGTGACATCAAATGACACGTCAATGTTGATTTGTCCTTCTCTGACCTACCAGTAAGTTGTCCCGCTGAGTGTGTTCGTTTCGTTGCCAAGTGTTTGTTCTTTTCAGATAATGCAAAATGTGCCACAAACAACAGTTGTTGTATACGTGTGTATGTAAGCGACTCGAAACAAGATATCGGTCAGATGCCCGACGGCTCGAGGCACCACACAAAGCACACGACTTATCGACGCCGAAATCTCCACCTTTTATAGCACAATACAGCTTGCTTGCGAAACGCCGTAGCACAATCGGCTGGGTTATTTTGATCCTTGTTAAACAATACACTTCGAGGAATGCGCGGCTGTCGTTGTGACGCGAATACATATGGTTAATCAGTGACCGAAACAATGGCTTTGAGTGGATTTAGTTGACCTGTCAGCGCTTTATTCCAGTGGCAACATACACACGTGCCCGTGTTTTATATAATCAAATGAGATACATCGGCATTTTAAAATGTTTCAATTCGGTTAAATAAAGCAAATGCATCGGTGCATAAGGAATGGTTGAAAACAGATCTCAATGCACTAAGACATTGTTATGGTAACACTAACGGAACAGTTGGTACAATCTGGACAGTTAGTGTTTAGAGTACCAACAACTAATTATATAAACTGTGTAATATATGCCGAAAAAGGACCGCAACATGATGAAAGTACGCAGAACAGACAAACCACGTTTGTTGCTTGGACAGCACACTTATGTTTGTAAACAACAACTATACCTGCTCTGTAGTGATTCCCACGGGGCAATCCCCGCACACGTGACTACATCCTTGCGAGGCCGCGGCAGTGTTATTACTTGGCGTCTTAGTCGACGTACCTCGTGCCACTTGGTGTCTTAGTCGACGTACCTCGTGCCACTTGGTGTCTTAGTCGACGTACCTCGTGCCACTTGGTGTCTTAGTCGACGTACCTCGTCCCACTTGGCGTCTTAGTCGACGTACCTCGTGCCACTTGGCGTCTTAGTCGACGTACCTCGTGCCACTTGGCGTCTTAGTCGACGTACCTCGTCCCACTTGGCGTCTTAGTCGACGTACCTCGTCCCACTAGGCGTCTTAGTCGACGTACCTCGTACCACTTGGTGTCTTAGTCGACGTACTTCGTGCCACTTGGTGTCTTAGTCGACGTACTTCGTGCCACTTGGTGTTTTAGTCGACGTACTTCGTGCCACTTGGTTTCTTAATCGACGTACTTCGTGCCACTTGGTGTTTTAGTCGACGTACTTCGTGCCACTTGGTTTCTTAATCGACGTACTTCGGGCCACTTGGTGTTTTAGTCGACGTACTTCGTGACACTTGGTGTCTTAGTCGACGTATTCGTGCCACTTGGTGTCTTAGTCGAAGTACTTCGTGCCACTTGGTGTCTTAATCGACGTACGTCGTTCCAATTGGTGTCTTAGTCGAAGTACTTCGTGCCACTTGGTGTCTTAATCGACGTACGTCGTTCCAATTGGTGTCTTAGTCGACGTACTTCGTGCCATTTGGTGTCTTAGTCGACGTACGTCGTGCCACTTGGTGTCTTAGTCGAAGTACTTCGTGCCACTTGGTGTCTTAATCGACGTACTTCGTGCCACTTGGTGTCTTAGTCGACGTACTTCGTGCCACTTGGTGTCTTAGTCGACGTACGTCGTGCCACTTGGTGTCTTAATCGACGTACTTCGTGCCACTTGTTGTCTTAATCGACGTACGTCGTGCCACTTGGTGTCTTAGTTGACCTGCTTCTGGGAACCAGACGGCTGAGACGCGCCCAAACTCCAAGGAGCGTTTCCAGAATATGCCTATCATTCATTAATCGTCCAACCAGCGACGACAGATCCACTACCAATTAGCATTAAGTTCCCGTATGTGGGTCTAGGAAATTCAAGCTAGCAATCCTATTTGCTAACAAAGCAACTAAAAATCAGCGTTTCAACAGGTCGATCTGGCATTGGTACTGATGTAGTCAGAAGCCCCTGGTGGCGAGTATGCGTGACTACACTGCAATGCTCTCCGAAACAACACAGTAGTCGTAGCTGTAGAGGAGAATAAACAACACAGTAGTCGTAGCTGTAGAGGAGAATAAACAACACAGTAGTCGTAGCTGTAGAGGAGAATAAACAACACAGTAGTCGTAGCTGTAGAGGAGAATAAACAACACAGTAGTCGTAGCTGTAGAGGAGAATAAACAAAACAGTATTCGTAGCTGTAGAGGAGAATAAACAACATAGTAGTTGTAGCTGTAGAGCAGAATAAACAACACAGTAGTCGTAGCTGTAGAGGAGAATAAACAAAATAGTATTCGTAGCTGTAGAGGAGAATAAACAACACAGTAGTCGTAGCTGTAGAGGAGAATAAACAACACAGTAGTCGTAGCTGTATAGGAGAATAAACAACGCAATAATCGTAACTGTAGAGGAGAATAAACAACACAGTATTCGTAGATGTAGAGGAGAATAAACAACACAGTAGTCGTAGCTGTAGATAAGAATAAACAACACAGTATTCGTAGCTGTAGAGGAGAATAAACAACACAGTAGTCGTAGCTGTAGAGGAGAATAAACATCACAGTAGTCGTAGCTGTAGAGGAGAATAAACAACACAGTAGTCGTAGCTATAGATGAGAATAAACAACACAGTATTAGCAGCTGTAGAGGATAATAAACAACACAGTAGTCGTAGCTGTAGAGGAGAATAAACAACACATTAGTCGTAGCTGTAGAGGAGAATAAACAACACAGTAGTCGTAGCTGTAGAGGAAAATAAACAAAACAGCATTCGTAGCTGTAGAGGAAAATAAACAACACAGTAGTCGTAGCTGTAGAGTAGAATAAACAACACAGTAGTCGTAGCTGTAGAGGAAAATAAACAAAACAGTAGTCGTAGCTGTAGAGGAAAATAAACAAAACAGTAGGTGTTGCTGTAAAGGAAAATAAACAACACAGTAGTCGTAGCTGTAGAGGAAAATAAACAAAACAGTAGTCGTAGCTGTAGAGGAAAATAAACAAAACAGTAGGTGTAGCTGTAGAGGAAAATAAACAACAAAGTAGTCGTAGCTGTAGAGGAAAATTAACAACACAGTAGTCGTATATATAGAGGAAAATAAACAACACAGCAGTCGTAGCTGTAGAGGAGAATAAACAACACAGTATTCGCAGCTGTAGAGGAGAATAAACAACACAGTAGTCGTAGCTGTAGAGTAGAATAAACAACACAGTAGTCGTAGTAGTCGTAGCTGTAGAGGAAAATAAACAAAACAGTATTCGTAGCTGTAGAGGAGGATAAACAACACAGTAGTCTTAGCTGTAGAAGAGATTAAACAACACAGTAGTCGTAGCTGTAGAGGAGAATAAACAACACAGTAGTCGTAGCTGCAGAGGAAAATAAACAACACAGTAGTCGTAGCTGCAGAGGAAAATAAACAAAACAGTAGGTGTAGCTGTAGGGGGAGAATAAACAACACAGTAGTCGTAACTGTAGAGGAAAATAAACAAAACAGTAGGTGTAACTGTAGGGGGAGAATAAACAACACAGTATTCGTAGCTGTAGAGGAAAATAAACAACACAGTAGTCGTATATATTAGAGGAAAATAAACAACACAGTAGTCGTAGCTGTAGAGGAGAATAAACAACACAGTAGTCGTATATGTAGAGAAAAAATAAACAACACAGTAGTCTTAGCTGTAGAAGAGAATAAACAACACAGTAGTCGTAGCTGTAGAGGAGAATAAACAACACAGTAGTCGTAGCTGTAGAGGAGAATAAACAACACAGCAGTCGTAGCTGTAGAGAACAAACAAAAGTCTGCACGACTCGCGTAGACCATTAAGTGCGATGACGTCATATGACGGTGAACGCCTGAAGAAACGAACTTAGAATCGACATGTAACGCCGAAATAATATCTTCAAAGAAATCATCGCATTGATGAAATGTTATTTCTAATTAGTTGTTTTCTGAATTGACTCCAAATAATATTAGGAATCGATGGTGTTCCAACAGTTTTATTTGATACAGTTTGCAGGAAGGGTGATAAATTTATGTTACTTTTGTTTTGTTTAAATAATAATAATAATAATATACGACGGAAAGGCATAGTTATTAGTTACGATCAGAAGAAAACATGTTGATATTCCATTGCAACCACTCCAAGTCAAACCCGTATGAAGTTAACTTAGTAACTATCTCACTAGAGAATCTTAACACGTGAATTATCAATGTCATGGGCATGGCGCAGAGGGGTCGGTTCTCGAGTCACTTCGGACACATGCCAGAGATCCGCTCCTGACACGCGGCCATGCTGAATACACCGGAAACGACTTAGCATCGACTTCACAAACAAACAGCACGGGGTTGTATCAGCCGCGGACAACATTTGTGTTGGCGGTGAAAGCATTTAAGCCACTTAGCGCCACGAACAGCGCTAATACCAGTAGAAACAATGTCTCTAATGGGAAAAAGTCTTGGCGAGTCGGGAAATACATTAGCGTGAGTGTCTTTATTGAACGGCTCGTCGCGATCGGAGAGGCAGCTTTAACTAGCTAATAGGATAACGTATACTGCGACCAAATCCTTTAACGAGGATCATCTCAACATGTGGCCAAGAGTCAGCGATTGAAGCAAGGAAACACTCGGAAAGTATTTGTTTGTTAGATGGTTTTTGATTGGCTGTTGCATTGGGATACTTTATACAGATGATGTATCGGTGGCAACGATTAGTTGACGATGGAAGCATCATTTGCGGTTTACCTCAATATGTGTATTAACGATGCCACCTGAGCGACGGACTGTGTACGAGAGGCTCGGAGTTAGACCACTCGGCTCTATGCGTCACGACTAGTTGGCGGTGTTCAATGGCTTATCAGTCAGCGATCGATTAACCAACGCATCGACGCACCTGGTTGACCACAAGCACTGTAGTGGACTAAACAGTCCAGTGGCTGTAGCCAGCATGTCGACCGAGATTCACAAACAACATTTGTGGAATGTACCGTCGCCGAGACGAGGTCGATGCGTGCCTTCAGTGAATCAGACGTTGGCGTTATGAGAGCCGGGTATTGAAGTTCACGCGATACGTTGCTTAACTGGATATATATATATATATATATATATATATATATATATATATATATATATATATATATATATATATATATATATATATATATATGTTTATATATATTATATGTTTATTTGGTTGTATGTATATACATATATATATATATATTCTTATTGTCGTGGCTTATTGCATGTACGCATCTTGAAATATAATTTGCCCCTTTGATAATGACATCTTTGAATCTGACATAGGGCACTAAATTCCTAAAATCGAGTATTTGAATACTGTGACATATTGCCATAATCTATCAATATATCTATGTATGTATGTTTATTTGGTTGTATGTATATATATATATATATATATATATATATATATATATATATATATATATATATATATATATATATATATATACTGAAGAAAAGTTGCACCTCTCATGCTATTTTAGAATTGGCTGAAGAAATTACTAATTGTCTAGACAATAACAAATATTATATTAGTGTATTTATAGATCTAAGGAAAGCATTCGACGCAGTTGATCACGATGTATTGGCAACATTTAAACATTTCTATGGTGTTCGTGGTACAGCACTTAAGTGGATTGTGGGTTATTTAGAAAATAGATCATAGTTTGTTCAGCATAAAAATTGTGGTTCTGAGGTACTCAGGGTGTGTTGTGGTGTACTTGGGGTGTGTTGTGGTGTACTTAGGGTGTGTTGTGGTGTACTTAGGGTGTGTTGTGGTGTACTTAGGGTGTGTTGTGGTGTACCACAAGGTTCCATCTTAGGAACGAAATATCAATGACATTTCCAATGCTTCAAAACTGTTTATTTTATTTGAAGACACGAACATGTTCTGTTGTAATAATTACATCAATAAACTTATCCGGCAGACAAATGACGAGCCGGAAAAGCTCAATGTGTGGTTATTTAGTCGTCATCTGAAGACTTATTTTTAAATCTTACTTATACCCTTCTAAGCTCATTGGCGTATCCAATCGTCTGTTGACAACTTTACTATGGTTTACCAATTTTTAGTTTGCCTAAACCTTTTTTATGCACCTCGAATCGATTCGTATTTTGTAAAGCATATAGCTCGATTCCCGGTATGCCTATAGCGGTTTAGGGAAAACTGGTGTTGGTCGCAACCAAACAATATCCGAAACCTACGTCACTGAGCGCACACTGGCCGCACACTGGCAGTGAACCCACAGGATCGGGGTGTCAGCGAGTGCGTCGCTACACGCTGTGGTCGTGACGAAGCACAAAGCTTTATTGTGACCGGGCTACTTCTAATATCAATTTACGTGGCGCATGTTTTAAGGAATGCGCCGCGTCAGTACCGAGCTGACATTTCCGCCTTTTCTACTGAATCATTGCAACATCAACGCCGCGGGCGATTCACGAAATACATTCATTCCGCGGTGTGTGTGGTGTGCGTGTGCGTGTGATGTGCGTGCGTGCGTGCGTGCGTGCGTGCGTGCGTGCGTGTGTGTGTGTGTGTGTGTGTGTGTGTGTGTGTGTGTGTGTGTGTGTGTGTGTGTGTGTGTGTGTGTGATGTGCCTGTGCCTGTGCCTGTGCCTGTGCGTGCGCGTGCGTGCGCGCGCGTGTGTGTGTGTGTGTGTGCGGGCGTGTGGGCGTGTGGGCGTGTGGGCGTGTGGGCGTACGTGCGTGTGCTTTAAGCGCGACCATACGTGACCCTCAGATACAAACCTGTTAAAATATGACGTGAACGTTTCATTCATGTTCAGTTGTTTTCGTGTTCGTATACGTGTTGACCAGTGCCTGGCGGACCACGGTGACCATCACGGGGCACTCTTGATGCCAGAACTCGAGGGGGTCTGTAGCATCCTACAGCGCTCTCCCTGAATTTACAGTCGAACATAATTTGGCGCACCATCTGATGAACATGATACGCAATGTCGCACAGCTGTGAGACGATTGTAAGTTTATAACGTATAGAATTTATCCAAACGACAATGCGCACTATTGGGTTTGCACGTACACACGCACGTACACACGCACATTGACAAAAGCTGTCACAACCTGACCATGCCGTTCCTCCCCCCCGGTCAACCAGTACACGGGAGTATTTTTGGAATTCTGGTTTTCGTCTTTGACGGGGCGCAGCGGGCCTGGAGAGCGAGGAGCCACCCCTTTCGGGAGTCGGGGGTGAAGGCATTGAACAACCCGCGGCTGGGTTATCAATCATAACGGCGGATGGCTGATATTGCCGCGATACCATCTTGTCGAGGGCTGTGAGAGTCGTCGTGTGACAAGCTGTCTCACACCTGACGCGTCGTCGCCGTGTCAGGGTATCATCCCACCACCCTGACAGGGTACTACCTCACCGCCCTGCGGGGTACTACCTCACCACCCTGACAGGGTACTACCTCACCGCACTGCGGGGTACTACCTCACCACCCTGACAGGGTACTACCTCACCGCCCTGCGGGGTACTACCTCACCACCCTGACAGGGTACTACCTCACCGCCCTGTAGGGTACTATCTCACCACCCTGACAGGGTACTACCTCACCGCCCTGCGGGGTACTACCTCACCGCCTTGCGGGGTACTATTTCACCACCCTGACAGGGTACTACCTCACCGCCCTGCGGGGTACTACCTCACCACCCTGACAGGGTACTACCTCAGCGCCCTGCGGGGTACTATCTCTCCACCCTGACAGGGTACTACCTCACCGCCCTGCGGGGTACTACCTTACCACCCTGACAAGGTACTACCTCAGCGCCCTGCGGGGTACTACCTCACCACCCTGACAGGGTATTACCTCACCGCCCTGCGGGGTACTACCTTACCACCCTGACAAGGTACTACCTCACCGCCCTGTAGGGTACTATCTCACCACCCTGACAGGGTACTACCTCACCGCCCTGCGGGGTACTACCTCACCGCCCTGCGGGGTACTACCCCACCACCCTGACAGGGTACTACCTCAGCGCCCTGCGGGATACTACCCCACCGCCCTGACAGGGTACTACCTCACTACCCTGAGAGGGTACAACCTCACCGCCCTGCGGGGTACTACCTCACCGCCCTGCGGGGTACTACCCCACCACCCTGACAGGGTACTATCTCAGCGCCCTGCGGGGTACTGCCCCACCACCCTGACAGGGTACTACCTCAGCGCCCTGCGGGGTACCACGCCACCACCCTGACATGGTATTACCCCACCGCCGTGTTCACGTACGGCTGACGTCACCCGAGCTCAGTGACGACGTGTTTACTGATAGCGTAGTCGTTAGCAGTGTAACTATATTTGAAAATAAAATCGACAGATTCTTATGCGTGCGAGTTACAGGAGGGGAGACGGGGGTAGTTTAAACACTGTTTGTCTTATCTGGGATAATTCGAAACGCGCTTTATTTATCAAAACAAATAACACGAACCGGCAAACTATACTCATGTCGTATACGTAGCTACTAAGACAGTTTGCATTTCCAAGAATACCCGACATATAATTACTTTTGGGAGCATACGTCGTTTATTTCAACTAGCCCTGTATACGGGATTAGTTGACACTAGGCATGGGGCAAGTTGAAACACTCGTTGACGTAGGGGATCTGTACATTTATGTCAGGTGAATATATTATGTTTCTTAATAAAGAAAAACTCTGATTATGGCGAATTAAACTAATAAAACGCACTTTTATTGCCTAGCATGCCTCTACGTCAGCCATGAAACTTTAACTAAAGTAAATGGTAACGAAACCAATGTAGGTTATGTAAGATAACGACCCTGTTACTATTTGCTGAACTAATACGACAACGTTCACCGCGGGTCACAGTCGAGGCTGACAACGTTCACCGCGGGTCACAGTCGAGGCTGACAACGTTCACCGCGGGTCACAGTCGAGGCTGACAGCGTTCACCGCGGGTCACAGTCGAGGCTGACAACGTTCACCGCGGGTCACAGTCGAGGCTGACAACGTTCACCGCGGGTCACAGTCGAGGCTGACAACGTTCACCGCGGGTCACAGTCGAGGCTGACAACGTTCACCGCGGGTTACAGTCGAGGCTGACAACGTTCACCGCGGGTCACAGTCGAGGCTGACAACGTTCACCGCGGGTCACAGTCGAAGCTGACAATGTATCTGTCCCCACAGAGCACTATCGGTGGGCCCACTTCTTGCAAACTACACACTTCTTCTTTCGTGTCCTTCACAAAATGTGTTGCCACTTGCGGGCGAGGTCTTCTGCGGTGCAGGCCTCAACCAGTAGTCGACAGCAGAGGAGGTGGGCCATCGTCTGTAGTTCCCCACAGTTGCAGTTCAACGACTGGGTGTCATCAATGTATCCCCACCTCCTCATCGTAATTTTAACACGGCCAACGCCAGTGCGTAGGCGATTCAGAGAACGCCAACAGAGCCATGCTTGGTCAGACCCCGCTGGCAGGGATTTAGCCGCCTCTAATCCCATTTTATTGGAGGCTGGTATATCAGCTATTTTGCTGTTCCATATCTGTATTCTAGTGATACTAGGGGGACGAGTCGAGCGGTGTCACTGTGTGCATGAATCTCTTCCGCGACTTCAGTCGGCTAGCAGCTGGCATATGGTTGAACAGTTGGTGTCTGGTATCTGTCGTTAGTCGTGATCGTTCCATGCTCTGTGTATCAGTGTGCACGGGCTGATCGTTGGTGTAGATGTTGAATAACATCGGTGCCAGTACACTTCCCTGTGGTAGTCCATTTTTCTGTCGTCGCCAACGGCTCTTTTTACCATTCAGCACCACGAAGAAACGTCGGCTTTCGAGCATTGTGCGTATCAGGTCGGTCAGATGGAGATCGCCAGTCATCTCCAGCACTTTGCTGAGGAGGCGTCGGTGGTTGACCGTGTCGTACGCAGCAGACAAGTCTACAAAGACAGCACCGGTGATCAGGCATTTCTCGTAACCATCTTCTATATGCTCTGTCAAGTTGAGTAGCTGGCTCGTACACGATTTTCCAGGGCGGAAACCGGCTTGTTCCGGGATGAGTTTCTCATCAACATGTGCCGCTAGTCTATTCAGTATGAGCCGCTCAAACAGCTTGTATGTGTGGCAGAGCAGGGAAATCGGTCGGAAACTCTTCGCCTCAGATGGATCCTTCCCGGGCTTTAGTATTGCCACTACCTTAGCCTGTCGCCAGAGCTTTGGGATTTTCTTACTCGCGTTGCAGCTGTTGAAAAAAACGTAATAGCCAATCCCGTGCCTTTGGTCCTAGCTGTTTGATCAGCTCTGTTTGGATGTCGTCCAGGCCGGGTGCTTTGCCTTTCTTCAATGCAGTAATACCGACGTCGAGCTCATCTGCCGTGAAAGCTCTCGTGAAACCCGGATCGTCTTGGTTGGTACCGCTGTCGGTTGATACGTACCTTCGGCTGTCTATTCGGTACTCTTCCGTTGGTTAGGAGTTGGTGTGCGACTGGGTTCGCAGTGGTGTTGTAGTGCTGTTTTGACTTGCGTGGGTCGTTGCAGAGTTTGCGTATTGTTGACCAAGCCTTCTTGCTATTATGTGTCATGTCCGTTGATTCGATCAGAGTCTGCCATGATTTACGGCGCTCCTCTGAGATGGAGTTTATCAGCTCCTCCCCCAGTGTGATGGTGTTCTCTGCGAAAGGATCTGATTCATATTTCTCTGTGTATTGTTTGTACAGTTCGGTGGTCTCAGTTGTCAGACCTGGGACGTAGTTCCTCCTACACCCACGGGGGATGTTCTTTCTAGCAACCTTTCGTAAGACTTTTACAAACTGGTCGTAGCTTTCGGCTGTGGCGTGGATGTTTTCCACTGCTACATCCAGCTGCTGCGCAAACTGTTCCCAGTTTGCTTTTTTGAGGTTGAAACGTCGCCGGAATGGTACAGTTTGTACAGTGACAGCTGCATTCACTTGCACTCCAATGGGTCGGTGTTGGGAGCGAGGTACTGGATTCATCACAAACTTGTTACAGCAACCGGCGATTCGGTTGCTGGCAAAGATGAGGTCTTGGTTGTACCCTCGCCGCCATCGGCCGCTGTTGATGGAACTGGGAAGTTTTGGGTTGTGGATCAGGCTTACAGCGTAGATCTCAGCCCAGTCTTCTACCAGTTCGCCGTCAGTATTCGTTGTGGCATAGCCCCACAGCGAACTGTGGCTGTTAAAATCTCCGATGATCACCTGTGGTTGGTTTCCTACCACAGTCGGTGGTTGATCAAATGAGAACAGTTCGCCGGGTGGTTTGTAGACTGCCGTCACGAAGATACCGCTGAGATCTACTCTGAAAATCTCGATGTTGTTGACGTCCGTTAGTGATGTGGCATTGACGATGGTGCCTGACTTGACAAATATGGCACTGCCATATTGTGTGTTGGGCCTCTCGATGGGTAACTCAATTCCTGGAATGTTAGGCCGGATGTCATCTGGCCCACGATGTGTCTCCTGTATGCATAGAACAGCACACTCGTGTTTTTTGCTCAGGTCAGCGACAAGTTGTTGCTTGGCTGCTGAGAGCCTTTCATTGTTGAAGGACATAATAGTCAGAGCTGGTCCTGGAAAGGACCCTTTTGTATAACTCTGAATGGTGGCCAGAGCCGGCCCTGAAAAGGACCCTTGAATGTGACTCTGGCTAGTGGCGCAATTTCTGGGCATCGTGAATGTTTTGTTGGAAGGTAGTAGTAGAATTGCAGATATCAGACGATAACTGGCAGGACCCGCGACGAGCACGCTTCTACCATGGGCCCCACTGTATACACACTGTATCCACTGGATGCAGTGTGTCGTGGATACTATCCACTTTTCATCAGGACGACTGTTGTCGAATGGCTCACAACAGATTATGCATGGCCATTGCTCTTCGACTGAGGAGTCGGTGTCAGGTGCTCGCTGGATTCTTGCCCTCGCTTTCTCACGAGTGCCCTGGCAACAGTTGGTGTTGCCTTCCCTTTACCTTTCGATGTTTTTATATTTTTTCGTTCACGATCAATTTGCAGTTGCCTCTTTTTATGATGAATATCTGTTAGTATCTGTTAGTATCCTTGTCCGCCCACGTTTTCTACCGCGAGTATTCCTTTTACGAGGGTTCGCCGAAAGTCCTGACGTGTTCTGGGGTAACAGCGTCAGATAAGACGGAAGCCACGAGTGTCTCAAGATGTGATGTCTGATGACCAGTGGTAGTCGCGCCATGTCAGTGTGGATGGACGAGTCTCGGAGAAGATACTTGCAACATTCGCAGTGGGTGACGACGGCAGAAACTCGGCGTCAGGGAAAATGTGCCTGTCGATAGGCAATATTCTGCTGAAGCGGAACCCCGTCATAACTATCGGAAATGCGTTCCCAACTATTCCTGCGATGTCATAGATTGTCATCGTGCGCGCTGGGTTTTCCATGACCCAGCCATCGCACGCGGAGTTGTAATATTTCTTAAGAGGCCCCTAAATGCACCTGTCCAGTGGCTGTAATTTGTGCGAGCAATGTGTGTGGGGGGGAGCATCACCCCTCCGTTTTATTTCGCGAAATCTAGCACCTCAACTGACAAGTGAGAATTAGTAGGACGGTGTCTTCGCGAGACCAGCGAACACGACGAACAAAATGTTGAATGACCTTTAAGAAGTTTCCGGACGTCATTCAGCCCGAAGGGTATGCGCTGCCAATGGATCCTGGTGTAGTATTGTAAATGGACCCCCGTGCAAACGGACCCAGAGTCCATTTACCACAGTGATAAATGGACCGGGAGGGCGCGGGGGGCTCCATATTCAATCATGGTAAATGGACCCCAAGCGTAGAAAACGTACCCCATCTGTTCAGTTTTATTATTGGTACATATCAAGCAATGATATTTAGGGGCATTATTTTATTTGAATTTCTATTTTAGCACTAAATAGTTTTTGATGGACTGCTTGAATATGGGGAGGGGAGGGGGGTCTGTTCTCAGTGACCGTGGAAAATGCACCCCCTCCCCCCTACCACGTATCCCCAAAGTTCTGTTTTTGAGGACATAATCATTATTTAACTAATATTATTACTAATATTAGTATGAACCGTAATTGACTGGATAAAGGAACGGCCAAATATGTATGCTATATCTTATAGTTAAATCTCATGCTTTGAATGAATACGGAGAGATATACGTAGATTACTATATATTACTTTTGATGGACTGCTTTAAAAGAAAATGAGTTCTTGTGAGGACATTTCAAGGGTGTGGCCATAGGAAAGCAACTGAAAGTGTTATTTACACGCGGTGGCTAACGCGGACAGTTTGAGGTATATTCCAAGTTGGGCGAGTAGATTAACTTCACATCAAACGGCCATGAGCAGTTAAATGTCCAGTCGTGGAACTGAATCCCGGGAATGCCAGTGAAAAAAGTAACCCCCTTTCAATGGACTGCTTGGATATGGGGAGGGGGTTTGTTCTCAATGGCCGTGGAAAATATACCCCCTTCCTTCCATGTATCTCCTTCCATGTACCTCCTTTCATGTGCCTCCTTCCATGTACTTCCTTCCATGTACTTCCTTCCATGTTCCTCCTTCCATGTGTCTCCTTCCATGTGTCTCCTTCCATGTACCTCGTTCCATGTGTCTCGTTCCATGTGCCTCCTTCCATGTACCTCCTTCCATGTGTCTCCTTCCATGTACCACCTTCCATGTGCCTCCTTCCATGTGTCTCCTTCCATGTGTCTCCTTCCATGTACCTCGTTCCATGTGTCTCGTTCCATGTGCCTCCTTCCATGTACCTCCTTCCATGTGCCTCCTTCCATGTACCACCTTCCATGTGCCTCCTTCCATGTGCCTCCTTCCATGTACCTCCTTCCATGTGCCTCCTTCCATATGTCTCCTTCCATGTGTCTCCTTCCATGTGTCTCCTTCCATGTACCTCCTTCCATGTGTCTCCTTCCATGTGTCTCCTTCCATGTACCTCCTTCCATGTGCCTCCTTCCATGTACCACCTTCCATGTGCCTCCTTCCATGTGCCTCCTTCCATGTACCTCCTTCCATGTGCCTCCTTCCATATGTCTCCTTCCATGTGTCTACTTCCATGTGTCTCCTTCCATGTACCTCCTTCCATGTGCCTCCTTCCATGTACCACCTTCCATGTGCCTCCTTCCATGTGCCTCCTTCCATGTACCTCCTTCCATGTGTCTCCTTCCATGTGTCTCCTTCCATGTGTCTCCTTCCATGTGTCTCCTTCCATGTGTCTCCTTCCATGTGCCTCCTTCCATGTGTCTCCTTCCATGTGTCTCCTTCCATGTACCTCCTTCCATGTACCTCCTTCCATGTACCTCCTTCCATGTACCTCCTTCAATGTACCTCCTTCCATGTACCTCCTTCCATGTACCTCCTTCCATGTACCTCCTTCCATGTACCTCCTTCCATGGACCTCCTTCCATGGACCTCCTTCCATAGACCTCCTTCCATGTACCTCCTTCCATGTACCTCCTTCCATGTACCTCCTTCCATGTACCTCCTTCAATGTACCTCCTTCCATGGACCTCCTTCCATGTACCTCCTTCCATGTACCTCCTTCCATGTACCTCCTTCCATGTACCTCCTTCCATGTACCTCCTTCCATGTACCTCCTTCCATGTACCTCCTTCCATGTGTCTCCTTCCATGTGTCTCCTTCCATGTGTCTCCTTCCATGTGTCTCCTTCCATGTGCCTCCTTCCATGTGTCTCCTTCAACGTGCCTCCTTCAACGTGCCTCCTTCCATGTGTCTCCTTCCATGTACCTCCTTCCATGTGTCTCCTTCCATGTGTCTCCTTCCATGTACCTCCTTCCATGGACCTCCTTCCATGTACCTCCTTCCATTTGTCTCCTTCCATGTACCTCCTTCCATGTACCTCCTTCAATGTACCTCCTTCCATGGACCTCCTTCCATGGACCTCCTTCCATGTACCTCCTTCCATGGACCTCCTTCCATGTACCTCCTTCCATGGACCTCCTTCCATGTACCTCCTTCCATGTACCTCCTTCCATGTACCTCCTTCCATGTACCTCCTTCCATGTACCTCCTTCCATGTACCTCCTTCCATGTACCTCCTTCAATGTACCTCCTTCCATGGACCTCCTTCCATGGACCTCCTTCCATGGACCTCCTTCCATGTACCTCCTTCCATGTACCTCCTTCCATGTACCTCCTTCCATGTACCTCCTTCAATGTACCTCCTTCCATAGACCTCCTTCCATGTACCTCCTTCCATGTACCTCCTTCCATGTACCTCCTTCCATGTACCTCCTTCCATGTACCTCCTTCCATGTACCTCCTTCCATGTACCTCCTTCCATGTACCTCCTTCCATGTACCTCCTTCCATGTACCTCCTTCCATGTACCTCCTTCCATGTGCCTCCTTCCATATGTCTCCTTCCATGTGTCTCCTTCCATGTGTCTCCTTCCATGTACCTCCTTCCATGTGCCTCCTTCCATGTACCACCTTCCATGTGCCTCCTTCCATGTGCCTCCTTCCATGTACCTCCTTCCATGTGTCTCCTTCCATGTGTCTCCTTCCATGTGTCTCCTTCCATGTGTCTCCTTCCATGTGCCTCCTTCCATGTGTCTCCTTCCATGTGTCTCCTTCCATGTGTCTCCTTCCATGTGTCTCCTTCCATGTACCTCCTTCCATGTGTCTCCTTCCATTTGTCTCCTTCCATGTGTCTCCTTCCATGGGTCTCCTTCCATGTGCCTCCTTCCATGTGTCTCCTTCAACGTGCCTCCTTCCATGTATCTCCTTCCATGTGTCTCCTTCCATGTACCTCCTTCCATGTGTCTCCTTCCATGTGTCTCCTTCCATGTACCTCCTTCCATGGACCTCCTTCCATGTACCTCCTTCCATTTGTCTCCTTCCATGTACCTCCTTCCATGTACCTCCTTCAATGTACCTCCTTCCATGGACCTCCTTCCATGGACCTCCTTCCATGTACCTCCTTCCATGGACCTCCTTCCATGTACCTCCTTCCATGGACCTCCTTCCATGTACCTCCTTCCATGTACCTCCTTCCATGTACCTCCTTCCATGTACCTCCTTCCATGTACCTCCTTCAATGTACCTCCTTCCATGTACCTCCTTCCATGTACCTCCTTCCATGTACCTCCTTCAATGTACCTCCTTCCATGGACATCCTTCCATGGACCTCCTTCCATGGACCTCCTTCCATGTACCTCCTTCCATGTACCTCCTTCCATGTACCTCCTTCCATGTACCTCCTTCAATGTACCTCCTTCCATGGACCTCCTTCCATGTACCTCCTTCCATGTACCTCCTTCCCTTTCTACATTTTACAGTTAAAACTCATGGTTTTGTATTAATATGTAGAAATACATGCAGGATTAGAAAACTTTTGATGGACTCTTTTCACAGCAAATTAATTCTTACTTACTTGTTTGAGAATAAACTTCACTGATTGATTGAAATGGATTTCTTTGTTACAGTAATAACCTATTTGGTCCGTTTTATGTGGATCCATTTTCCACAGCGGGTCCTTTTACCATGGTCCACTTTCAACCGTGAAAAATGGACTGGGTCCATTTTCAACGGCGGTCTTACGTGGTAAATTAACCTCGGTCCATTTTTCACGGGGATGGTCCATATTTCACCGTGTAAAATGGACCGGGGGTCCATTTACAACGGGGTCCATTTACCACGGGGTCCATTTACCACGGGGTCCATTTACAATCTTACACCGGCGTCAATTTCTCCCTGACACAAATGCTCCAAATTGTCGTAGAAATGAGCAATATTTGTTCTATTGAAACTCGTCGCACGCCCAAGGGACGTTGCTTCGGGCGGTCACAATGACATTGTTGCGTGTCTCTTGAGAAACGTAGTTAACCAATCGACGTCTGCTGTCTTGTTTACAGTCCAGTAATTTGGCTCTGTTGCGACGGACGTTGGACGTACTTAACCCGTAGCAGAGGGAAGCAGCTTTATTGACATATTCCACCTATAATATTGGTGGAATATGTCAACGGTAACGTCGCTCGTGTCGATGCCGTATATGGTATAAGATTTCGGTAAAACCGTCCTTTCTGCAGTTGTGCTGTGTGTCTATGAAAGTCATAAATTAACATCCATAGGCAAATGTGTTGCGAACTACGAACGTTACACACACACATATGTACATATCTTTCCATAATGGCAGTACATCAAGTATACGTATGCTCACGCACACGTACGCACGCACGCACGCACACACATAGATAAATAAAATATAGATTGATAGACCCCAATATATAAGAAATTCTTGCCAAATTGCCCATATTTATCAACAAATTTTGCTGCCACCTCATTTTTAGTTGAAACAACTAACCTCGCTGAAGAAATTTCAACTAACCCCGTCAGAGTCGAAGCAGATGAAAATAGTGCCTTTCTTACACGATATTTAAACACACAAAAGAGCAGGACGAAGCTTCTTCGATATTTTATTGTTTTGTTTACGACATCGTTAAACATTGTGAGTTGTGCGCGTGCGTGCATCCGGGGATCGACTGCGGCGCCGTCTGGCGTAGAGGCGAGGAGGCAGACTGGCGGTTGTAACCCGGGGCATGGGCGCCTAGAGGTTCCCCGGCGATAACACCCATCGACGGCGGTCTGCCACTCGACAAAGGCCACTTTGTAGCGGGCTGTGCGGGTCGCGTGATGAAGTGTCTGCCAGCGTGATGAAGTGTCTGCCAGCGGACCGTCAAAGCTACGCACCCCGTCCTCGGGGTGTGGAAGCCGCTTCAACGAGCAGGCGTCAACAATCGATCAATGGCGACACACGGCAGGGCTGACGGCGACACACGACAGGGCTGACGGCGACATACGACAGGGCTGACGGCGATACACGACAGGGCTGACGGCGACACACGACAGGGCTGACGGCGACATACGGCAGGGCTGACGGCGACACACGGCAGGGCTGACGGCGACACACGACAGGGCTGAAGGCGACCAACGGCAGGGCTGACGGCGACACACGGCAGGGCTGATGGTGGCGCACAACACCGTGTTAATTCTACAGCGGTCGTTTAATGAAGGTAGGTAACGGTAGAGTCCAACACCTTAACCACTGGGCCACGTCTAATGATTCCCAATAAAGTTGCAACGAGGAAGTCGAAAATAACTTAAGAAAGTTTGGAGACAGGATTGCTGGAGGATTTGATAGTGTTAGACTTTTCCAAATCCCTTGATAAAGTGAGCCACTGTTTGCTCATCCACAATCTGTGACGTCATGGGATCAATGGCAACACCAATTTCTGGATCCAAAGCTTCCTCCGGGACAGAGATCAGGCAGTGGTGGTCGAAGGCAGCATCCTCCGGGACAGAGAGCAGGAAGTGGTGGTCGAAGGCAGCATCCTCCGGGACAGAGTGCAAGCAGTGGTGGTCGAAGGCAGCATCCTCCGGGACAGAGTGCAAGCAGTGGTGGTCGAAGGCAGCAAGTCAAACTTTCACGTCGGTCGACACAGGAGTCCCCCAGGGCTCAGTACTCTTTCTCTTTTATATTAACGACCTCCCCAAGGGCATAACATAAAAAATCGGCTTGTTTGTAGATGACATAATCTGCATTCGCCCAATAAAGACAAAACAGACCAACAGAGGGACCTGGATGCTCTCTCTCGTTGGAAAGAGCTGTGATCCATGTGTTTCCACCCACAGAAGTGGTCCGTCCTGAGTTCTACGCGCAAACGGCAGGCATCATAAGCTTCATACCAACTGCACGGACATACCAACTGCACGGACATACCAGCTGCACGGACATACCAGCTGCACGGACATACCAGCTGCACGGACATACCCTCACAAATGTTAACAAGGTGAAATACGTAGGCATCACTGTCACAAGCGACAACACGTGGAGCTTTCACATCTATCACACAGCAAACAGGGCAAACAAGACCCTAGGAACATAAAAATATTAAAATCAAAGAAACAGCCTACAAAGCCCTGGTAAGACCTGTCTTGGAACACGCCAGCTCAGTCTGGGATCCCCACACCATGAAAGGTGTGACTGCCCTCAAGAAGGTACAGAGGAGAGCAGCACGTTGTGTCACCAACAGACACCGTCACACTTCCTCCGTAGAATCTATGCTAGACACACTAAACTGGTCAACCCTCCAAACCAGTAGAAAGAAAAAACGCCTCAGTATGCTATATAAATATAACACAAGAATCAACTCAATTATCTCGTTGTATCTCACCACACTATCTGGTCCACGAAAACAAACACTAGGAAGACCAATGACATCGGGTATGACTTTCCCTACCACAGTACGCAGTACATGAAGATGTCATTTTCCCACGCACAATAGCCGAGTGGAATAGCTTGCCCCAAGAATTGGTATTTGCGATCACCCTGTGAATTCTATAAACACATCTCGTCTCTCCCATCCCCTTCCCTCCCTTTCTACATCCCTAACCCCACTAAATTGCACTATTGCATTTTTTCTTTCTTTCCTGCTGCCAAAGATTACCCCAAAATCTTCTACCAAACGAAGTTGGTCATTAAATAGAAGAAGTAGTATGAGTTATGTAAGAAGTTTGTTCTCATTACGTTAACACCGGTGTGATTCATATTATTCGACAGCGGATCATTTCACCCTGCTCCTTACATAGTTTACGACCCACCGGGCGGGTGCTTGTGCAAAAAAATACAGGTATATACAGAAATTACTTTTTTTAAAGAAAATGTACCGTGTGGTTATAAACCCACGCGGGCACGCCGCACCGCACCGCACCGACCGCATCGCACCCTACCGCACCGCACCGCACCGCACCGCACCGCACCGCACCGCACCGCACCGCACCGCACCGCACCGCAACGCACCGCACCGCACCGCACCGCACCCTACCGCACCGCACCGCACCCCACCGCAACCCACCGCACCGCACCGCACCGCACCGCACCGCCCCGCACCGCACCGCACCGCACCGCACCGCACCGCCCCGCACCGCACCCCACCGCACCGCATCGTACCCCACCGCACCGTACCGCACCGCACCGCACCCCACCGCACCGCACCCCACCTCAACCCACCGCACCGCCCCGCACCGCACCGCCCCGCCCCGCACCGCACAGCACCGCACAGCACCACACCGCACCCCACCGCAACCCACCGCACCGCACCGCACCGCACCGCAACCCACCGCACCGCACAGCACCGCCCCGCCCCGCACCGCACCGCACCGCCCCGCCCCGCACCGCACCTCACCGCACCCCTCCGCAACCCACCGCACCGCACCGCACCGCACCCCACCGCACCGCACCGCCCCGCACCGCACCGCACCGCACCGCCCCGCACCGCACCGCACCGCACCGCACCCCACCCCACCCCACCGCACCGCACCCCACCGCAACCCACCGCACCGCACCGCACCGCACCCCACCGCACCCCACTGCACCGCACAGCACCGCACCGCACCGCACCGCACCCCACCGCAACCCACCGCACCGCACCGCCCCGCACCCCACCGCAACCCACCGTACCCCACCGCACCGCACATAATTTTAGGAGTTACGTTCTCGGACGACCTTAGATGGAACTCTCACATTTTATGTGTGTCTGCAAAAGCTAACCGTGTGTTGGGTTTTATCAGGAGGAATCCCTACAACTGCCCCGAAAACCGCTCACTTCACCCTGGTCTGACCGCACCTCGAGTATGCGAGCTCCACATGCGATCACACACAGAAACATCAAAGCAGCATTAATTAAGGAGCAGTGTAGGTTGGACATGAGAAAGTACTCTTTCTCAAAAAAGGTAACAAATGAATGGAACAAACTGCCAAATGATTGTGTTAATGCTAGTAGTGTGAATATGTTTAAAAACAGAATTGACAGATATTTGATAAGGGCGGGCTACACGTAGATGAGAAAATTGTTGGACTCTCGATAAGCCAATGGCTTCCTTGTCCACTTGCCATCTGGAACTTATTGTTTGGGATGGCAATCTTGTTAAATGTTATTAAATCAAAGAAATCGAGAAAATACAACGATGAGTAGAATGATTTGTAAAGAACAACAATAAGCGGGAAATCAGCGTCACTGCGATGAAGACAGATGTTAAGTGGGAGTCCCTGCAGCGGCGGAGAGAGATCAGCCGCCTCGTATTGTTTTACAAATCATTACACGGACAGACAGCTCTTTCTTTACCAAACCATCTTGTTCTGGCAAATAACAATACACGCGGCCACATTAACGCATTTATCGAGGTGCCGCCCAGGTTTATGCCAACAGCTCTGTCAACAGAACTGTAAAGATCTGGAATGGACTATCAGAAACAGTTGTGTCATCAGCCACCGTGGACACCTATAACAATAGATTGAGCAGGCAGATCTAACTCCCGAGCAGAACTTTAAACACTCGTCCCCACATTGGCGTAATAACCTCTTGGTTCCTGTCGATTGGCGTAATAACCTCTTGGTTCCTGTCGATTGGCGTAATAACCTCTTGGTTCCTGTCGATTGGCGTAATAACCTCTTGGTTCCTGTCGATTACCATATAGATATAGAAGGCAGGAAGTGGTTGAAATCAGCGAAATAGTTGTGCATCTATAGGCGGATTCAATGCACGATGTAGCAAACCCGACCTGGTCAGATTTGTTACCTATCGGTTGATGATAGAAAATAACAAAACGTATGTTTTCCTTTGCCTCTCGTTCTTGTGGTATACGAAGTCATATGTTTTCCTTTGCCTCTCGTTCTTGTGGTATACGAAGTCATATGATGTCAACAAAGCAATTAGCTCAACATATTTAGAAGATTTCATTCCTCTTCTCTTGAAAATCGTTTACAGCCATTTTCAGTATCCAGTTGGTTTCTTAATGTAGTAATTCGAGCCGGGCACTATCAGACATACGGATGTTATCAAATAATCTCTTTGCGGCATCTGTTGTCTCACAGATAACTTTTCTCCGACGCCCACTAGTCTATGTGATACGTGTAACAGCAAAAACTCTAAACAAATATCCGTGTCACAGCACTTGTTGACAGTATCGAAAGTGTTCATCATTTGATGCGATTTTGCATTGTGCCTTGTTGGATATACTAGCCCACTTATGTGCTTTTGACCTTTTCATATGTCATGTTTGGGCTCTCCTTGTTCGTGAAAGTTTAGCGTTCTTCTATTCAACGTCAACATCATTAAGTTGTCATAATCATTGTTAAACAAATTTAATACTAAAGTACGATTCTCCAAGAAAAACATCATATATATATATATATATATATATATATATATATATATATATATATATATATATATATATATATAACAAATGCATCTAGGAGATATATCTTGCCTGGTCCCTTTGTGGAATCTAGTGTACTCCCACTTGCCATATTTGCCCCTTTATTCGCATGTCAACGGCTCAGATAAACGGGAAGACGATTAGTTGTAAATACTTAAGGAATTTCCTTTTTAAAATGCCAATGTAATGCGTTTGTATAAAGCAAACCAAATGAGTATCTGAAAGACTGAAAAGAGCAATTAAGAGCACCGTAACCTGCCTGACCCACGCCTCGTGACGAAGTGAACGCCTGACAGCGCCGTCTCACGCAGGGCGTGAAGCCGAATTTCTCGAATCTATAGTTTAATTTAAAAAGTACAGGCCCCATTACAAACGGGGTGACACCCGACTTTGAGAGCAGCGATTGGCTGTGACAAGTTCAATTAATTCCGTCGTCCATCGTGGCGGATCGAGTGCGTGTCGTGAATTTCTAGCCGCAAACAAAAAACTGTCGGCGTGAACGTCTGGCGGCAACCTGTGTCCCACAACTCCCCGTTGTCGTCTGCTTCAGTTTGGCGCCTCGGAGACAGCCCGCGATTCTCTGATGTCGCTCACCCCGGCCGCTCCCGGGCAGCAAGCGACGAAATTACCAACCACGATAGTGCGAAGTCATCAGCGAACGAACGAGGCCAGTTTTTTTCGAGCGCGGACAATAAACGACGCGCGGATTCTTCAGTAAATCAAAGCGTTATTGATTAGGACGTCACAACTTTCGGACAGGTCACGTGACGCCGCTCGACGTCACACCGTTTCCGACACGCGTCAGTCGGCAGCAATAGAGACGCTTTTTTAATATACATCACTTGATTTAATAAACACGGCGACTGCACCGGGTCGTTGAAACGCCGCTTTGAAACTAATTGTTGGCGCCAGTCACGGAGATTGCCTGGATAGGGTTACTGGCCGGAAGGGCAGGGTACTTAATATGTGCCTATGTAGGCCCATTGATGCTTAGACGACCCCACACTTAAACCGTTTTGTATATATATATATATATATATATATATATATATATATATATATATATATATATATATATATATATATATATATATATATATATATATATATATATATATATATATATATATATATATGACATGACATGACATGACATGACATGACATGTTACTGGTGTTTAGCACTTTTACTGTTTAATAATGTTTAATAATGCGTGTGCACAATCGGGAGTGGCTAAACAGCCTCACCGGAAAGTATTTGTTTTTATGTAAACTAACTGCACGCCGTGCCTTTAACGTACATGCCTTTAACGTACATGCCTTTAACGTACATGCTCTGGACGCAGCGGTCCCGGCTTCTCCCAGTTAAACGAGCGTACTACAGTTTAACACAAGGGCATGGCTTCGATCAGTGCTCTCAAAACGCCCTCAGTCCATTTAAAGAAAGAGATTATGATTCATCCCATGTGTCCACAGTCTGTTGCTCAGCTTGACATCTTCCATGTTATTTTGATAGGTTTTCCAATCTGTGCTCTGTCCATGTGTCCACAGTCTGTGCTCTGTCCATGTGTCTACAGTCTGTGCTCTGTCCATGTGTCCACAGTCTGTGCTCTGTCCATGTGTCCACAGTCTGTGCTGTGTCTATGTGTCCACAGTCTGTGCTGTGTCCATGTGTCCACAGTCTGTGCTCTGTCCATGTGTCCACAGTCTGTGCTCTGTCCATGTGTCCACAGTCTGTGCTCTGTCCATGTGTCCACAGTCTGTGCTCTGTCCATGTGTCCACAGTCTGTGCTCTGTCCATGTGTACAAAGCCTGCTCAGTTGGCATATTTTTCCAAAACGAGCCCAGTCCAACCGCGACAGTTTTGCAAAACGCTCTCAGTCGTTGATATGTGCAGTGTCTAGTGCGCAGAGGCGTCAGCGAACATGGCGAGAACGACGAATGAACAAGGCGCGGCCTTGACACAAGATCACCGTTCGCCTATTGTTGAAAATAGAAAATCGAGAAAACGAAGAAGTAATCAACAGGAAGAATCAGGAAGAAAAAAACCAATTCAACTCAACCAATCCCACAAGATCCATCTCTGGAAGTATTTCCTAGAGGATCTGTTAAATTAGTCTTGTTAGTCTGTCCTGTATAAGAAATATATTTAATACTTCAAAACGATCTAACTTGAATGATGCTTTTTTCAAAACGGGCTCACTCCATCGACATGGCAAAAATTGTCATTTAAAATAAATCATAATTACCTTATTTTGGCAAATGGATTTGTTTTTATCAGGCATTTGATCGATAGTATTCAAGTAAACATTATTATTCAAGTAATGCTATTTTTCTTTCGGTGTTTACTAAAAATGAACTGAGTGCGATTTGGAATACGGCTCACACACGATACGTTTTCAATAATGTCGGTACAACGAGCCATGCGCTCACCAGGGCCTATATGTGTGCGAGCGTCCAATAGATTTATTTATTAACAACTTGTTAACAACTCACTATTGTCTTTGCCTTGTTGACCAATTATCAGAAAAGTTGCAGTTGGATTTAACAGGGAACCAATTTAACTGTAAGGCCTGGTTTGATAAATCCCAGGGTATCTATACGAGCCGCTGTTTCACCCACATATCATACAGATAAAATGTTTTTCAAAGTTGGTGTAAGATTCTCCAATTTTACATCCTGGGAAGCAACACTGAAACAGTAGGAGTCGCAACATTGTGTATGGCGCCGCGATAATTGTCGATCTGATTATGGCGTCAATGGCAAACCTAATTATACAAGTCTTTCTCCGAGTAGTTTCTTCACACTACTTTTTAGTCGGAATTTATGAGTCACCTTTGCTAATAATTAAAATTTTAGATAGAATGTTTCACAAACTTGTCGTTGCTGTTTTTATCACATTTGTGACCTTCGTCGTATTCGCTGGTATAATGTCTTCTGCTGTCGCCAAAACTATTTCAAGTGCTCTTGTTAGCAGTAGACTTGACTATTGCAATTCCCGTTATCATAATATTGCTCTCAATGACATCTTGAAACTTCAACGTGTGCAAATTGTTTGGCAAGGGTAGTTACCCGGTCTCTTCGTTTCTCACTCAGTACCACTTCTTAAATAATTGCATTGGCTCCCTGTCCGATATCGCATTGTTTTAAAAATCTGTACAGTTACCTATCAAATACTTTCATCCAAGCAACCAGCATATTTACATTCACTGCTCACCTCTGCAAGACGGCCAATACAGCTTGGATCATCTAATTTTAATCTACTTGTTGTTCCCAGTGTTAAGACAAATGTCGGAACTAGACTAGGCTCTGTGGACTCCTCCGCCTGTTAAAACTTGCCTGTCCTCCACAGCTGCCGAGCGTCGGTCTCCCGAGGATATTAGCGCAATATAAATATTTTACATATTATATTATTATCATATTATATTAATTTCAATAGAACTTGGCCTTGTCTGAGATTGTTTAGTATTTGGACTCGATGAGAGTTTAAAGACAATGTCTCAGGTTGCCGAGTCACTAGTGAAGAAACACGTCGATTGGTGCAGTTTGGGTAGTTTTACTTTACTTAAGCCAAGGATCATCTGAAGACACTGATACACGGCGCTACACGTAATCGATGGCATTTAACCTCAAAGTCATGATTATTATATGACATATAATTGACTGAAGTTGACTACGTAATAAACTAATAAATGTAACTATGTTAATGTTTCACAGAAACGTAATGATTTTACAAACCAAGAACGTATTTTTTAGCTCTTTAAAACCATATTTGCAGGTTAAGGAATTTCTGCCTAAATATTTTGACAAACCGACCACCACCATGCACACACGAGTTCTAAACTAAGCGACTTGGCTAATTGTCAACACGGTGGAGGCTCTTTAGCCACTTCTTATACAATAACAGTTGATACAACTTATATAAAATTACATATTTATAAATAAGATAGACCTACATCACTAATCATGATAAATACAACGATAGTGTTGACATCCAGCTTTGAAACCGGTTACTGAAGCAGAGCAGAAGAGACACATCATTGTACGTGTCATATCATTGTAGAGCAGACACATCATTGTACGTGCCATATCTTTGTAGAGCATACACATCATTGTACGTGCTATATCATTGTAGAGGAGACACATCATTGTACGTGTCATATCATTGTAGAGCAGACACATCATTGTACGTATCATATCATTGTACGGGAGACACATCATTGTACGTGTCATATCATTGTAGAGGAGACACATCATTGTACGTGTCATATCATTGTAGAGGAGACACATCATTGTACGTATCATATCATTGTACGTGTCATATCGTTGTAGAGGAGACACATCATTGTACGTGTCATATCATTGTAGAGGAGACACATCATTGTACGTGTCATATCATTGTAGAGGAGACACATCATTGTACGTATCATATCATTGTACGCGTCATATCGTTGTAGAGGAGACACATCATTGTACGTATCATATCATTGTAGAGGATACACATCATTGTACGTATCATATCATTGTAGAGGAGACACATCATTGTACGTGTCATATCATTGTAGATGAGACACATCATTGTATGTGTCATATCATTGTAGAGTAGACACATCATTGTACGCATCATGTCATTGTAGAGGAGGCACATCATTGTACGTATCATATAATTGTAGAGGAGACACATCATTGTACATATCATATAATTGTAGAGGAGACACATAAGTGTACGTGTCATATCATTGTAGAGGAGACACATCATTGTACGTGTCATATCATTGTAGAGGAGACACATCATTGTACGTATCATATCATTGTAGAGGAGACACATCATTGTACGTATCATATAATTGTAGAGGAGACACATAAGTGTACGTGTCTTATCGTTGTAGAGGACGCACGCCATTGTACGTGTCATATCGTTGTAGAGGACGCACGCCATTGTACGTGTCATATCATTGTAGGAGGCACATCATTGTAGTGTCATATGTTGGCATGACCAATGCCATGTGAACTGGCGTTTGTAATGTAGAAGTGGATGTCGTTATGAGAGACAGATGACGGCATGGTGGAGGCAATGTATAACGAGTTGACGGAGAGATGCTAGCATGAGTATTATAGTCCTCCTATATGCCAATTTTTCTGTTGAAAATAAATTTTCCGTCGTGCAAAATATCCTAAAGAGGGACCGTCTCAAAATTACTAGTATTCATTCATCTACCAAGAACGCTGATAAATGATGGTAATCTGGTGAGAACGGCACAACGCAGACAGGAGGGGCGACACACCATGGCCGACCTTCCGAGAGGCATCATACGACGATGATGTTACGTTTTTGGCAAAACGACACGATGATCAGTCGATTTGAAAGAAGGCGCCACTGCCTGTTCCAATGTTTATGAAATATAGTCACCAGACGGAGCCATTGAAGCCGGGTTGCACAGTTAGTTTGTTTAACGTCCACCGCGTAGCGCCACTATTACAACCACAGTGCTCAAGTCCTACCTTGTAATTGGGATGGAGGGTGGGGGGTGAGGGGGTGGTGGAGGGGGGTTGATCCTACAAAAATAGGTGGGAGAAAGAAGGTAGTAGGATTGGTGGGAAGTGGACTCTCAAAATGGTGGTAGATTGCCTCACAAGCAGATAGGACACGGAATGTTGGCCCCAAAACAGGTGGGAGATAGGAGGTTGAAACCCCTGTCACACCCCTCATTCAATCGTGTCCTAATGGAAGGTAGTTGGCAGCAATGATGTCATTCGTGTGGTTGAGAGACAGAGTCCACAAGAGATCATGATAAATAAAACGATAGTGTAGAGGAGACACATCATCTTCACGAGACCATCATCTTCACGGGACCATCATCTTCATGGGACCATCATCTTCTCGTGGGACCATCATCTTCACGAGACCATCATCTTCACGGGACCATCATCTTCACGGGACCATCATCTTCACGAGACCATCATCTTCACGGGACCATCATCTTCACGAGACCATCATCTTCACGAGACCATCATCTTCATGGGACCATCATCTTCACGAGACCATCATCTTCACGAGACCATCATCTTCACGGGACCATCATCTTCATGGGACCATAATTTTCTCGTGGGAACATCATCTTCACGAGACCATCATCTTCACGGGACCATCATCTTCACGGGACCATGCATTAACCGTGTGGAATCTTAAAAAAAATCGGTTCATGTCTGGTTCTGCAATTCTGTAACAGGCGTTAAAGTAAATGTCAAGTGTCGAGTGATGTTAAACTTCTGAAAGTCGTCGTCTATGTTTGTCGTCGATACTCCTTTGACTTCCATAAAGCACGGCGTTGAGAAAAGCAAACTGCGCCGTCTAGCGGATAGGCAGGATATGGAATCATGGTCATTTAACTGAATATGGTCATGACGTAGCCATTGGAAAATGGTGGGGTTTTGTCCATACATCCATACATAAGGGACTAACAGGTGCTTACTTTATACACATGATTACACCGTCTTTTATAATCGTTCCAGAATATATTTTCATTTAAAAATGGCGTGTCAGTGCAGCAACTTTAACAAGATTTAACAAGATTTGCCATCCAAGCCAAAGGCCCAGATGGCAAGTGGACAAGGAAGCCATTGGCTTATCGAGAGTCCAACAATGTTCACCTACTTATAACCCGCCCTCCTGATATATGTGTCAACCTTGTTTTTAAACATATTCACGCTGCTAGCAGTTACACAATCTGTAGACAATTTGTTCCATTCGTTTATTGTCCTCTGTGAGAACGAGTGCTTCCTGATGTCCAATCTACATTGATCCTTTACTAATTTTACCTCATGTCCTCTAGTTCTGCTATCCTTCTTGAGTGAGAAAAACATATTTCTATCAATATTTTCATACCCATTCAATATCTTAAAAACGTCAATCTGATCTCCTCTTAACCTCCTTGTCTCTAGAGTTGTTAAACCACATTCTTTCAGGCGTTCTTCATAACTAAGGTCTCTAAGTTCTGGAAACATTTTAGTTGCTCTCCTTTGTATGCGTTCAAGCGTATCTATATCCTTCTTACGATATGGTCTCCATGCTTGTATACAGTATTCTAAATGAGGTCTAACAATTGCTTTATAAAGAGGTATCATTAACTTTTTTCCCTTGTATGTTATGTTTCTTCTAATCAATCCAAGAATTTGATTACCCTTTGAAGCTGCAATACCACACTGCTCTGAAACTTTCATATCAGCGCTTATTGTAACTCCTAAGTCCTTTTCTTTTACAGTAGTACCCAGAACAGTATCTCCCATTTTATAGTTTACATTCAAGTTCCCATGTCCTGTATGTAGGCATTTACATTTCCCAAAATTGAACAGCATCTGCCATTTCTCAGACCATTTCACTAATCTGTCTAGATCGTTTTGTAAATGTTGTTTATCACCATCAGTATTAACCTTTCTAAACAGTTTTGTGTCATCCGCAAATTTCAGTACGTTACTTGTTATACTGTCGTCCAAGTCATTGATATAAATTAAGAATAATATAGGTCCTAATACTGATCCTTGAGGTACCCCACTCAAAACCGATTTCCAATTTGAAACTTCTCCATCTACTACAACTCGTTGTCTTCTGTCAGTCAGCCATTGTTCTATCCAATCAGTTATGCTATCCCCGATACCATGGGCTTTTAATTTAAGTAGTAATCTTTGATGTGGCACTTTGTCAAAAGCTTTCTGAAAATCTAAGTAGATAATATCTACTGGCGATCCCACGTCTATCCACTTAGTGATTTCTTCCAAAAAACATAACATATTTGTTAAGCATGACATCGCTTTAAGGAATCCATGTTGAGACGAATTTAATAATTTATGCTTAACGAGGAAGTCCACCATATGGTCTTTAATTAACCTTTCTAATAATTTACAAATCACTGACGTTAAACTCACTGGTCTGTAATTCTCTGACTTATTTCTCGAACCCTTTTTAAATAATGGTATGATGTTTGCTTCTTTCCATTCAAACGGAACAAATCCCTCTTTTAATGACAAGTTGAATACTCTTGCAAGTGGTATACTGATTTGTTCTACTGTTTCCATTAGTAATTTTGGAGGAATCCCATCCACTCCCGGTGATTTGTTATCCTTCATTGCCTTTATTTTCTTAGCTACCAATTTTGGAGTTACAACTAGCGGTGCTAAATAGTCAGATTTATCCCCCTGAAATGTAGCATCAGCAATTGGTAATGAACTAATATCTTCTTTGGTAAACACTGAACTGAAGTAACCATTTAGGTCTTCCGCCATTAAAAACCCGTGATATTATATTTCCAGCACTGTCTTCTAGAGGTCCAACATTGTCTTGTACGTTTTGTTACTCCTGACATATGCATAACAACTCTTGCTGTCATTTTATGTTACATGCCAGTTTTTGCTCATAGCTTCTTTTAGATTGTCTGATTTCAGCTGTAGCTGCATTAAGTGCCTCTTTGTATTTTGCATAGTCTTCTTCCTTTCTGGTACGCCTATAAACCCTCCACATAGTTTGTTTTAGCATTATTTTTCTAATTGCCTCTTTTGACAAGTGTTTCTTTCTACACCGTTTTCCTTGTTTTTGGAAGGGAACAAATTTATCGATGATACTCTCAATTTCATATTTTAGAATATTCCAACATTCAATTGCGGTCTTATTCATCAGCATGTTATTCCAATCTAGCTTTGCTAAGTATTTTCTCATATCTTTGTAGTTACCTTTGTGGAAGTTTCTCTTGTACGTTTTCTTATTTTTACTTTCTGATTTTACATTGATGTCAAAATGTATTTGATTATGGTCACTATTACCCAATGGTTCAAATATTTTTACATTGTCCACTAATTCTTTTTGTGATGACAAAACTATATCTAATACATTTTCTCCCCTGGTTCGTTCTAGTACGTGCTGAGTAAGAAAGCTATCCTGGATTAAACATAGAAATTGTTGATCCTCAATCCCTGTGCTCTCTAGAGAATTCCATTGTATGTGTCCATGGTTAAAATCTCCCATTATGATACATTCCCCTTTACTAACTTCCTTTATAGCGTTTTTTATTTTTGTGTTGTCCTCTTCGTTTATGTTTGGACTTCGGTAAACTAATCCAATAGTTAATGTTGAATTTCCTGAAACAATTTTGCACCAAACAGCTTCATCGCAATCTGCTTCCCTTTCTAGTTTTATTTCATAAGCCTGAATATAGTCTTTAACATAACCTTCTTCCTATTTGAACTTTCCTAAACATTACATATCCTGTCAGTCCTAATTCAGCATCTATTATATCTATGTTGGCCCATGATTCAGTTATACCAATTATGTGAGGGTCAATATCTTCTACCATAATGTTTAATTCGTTTTTCTTATTTACTATGCTCCTTGCATTTAAACATACGCATCTATAACCTTTTTCAGAGATGTTTTTCGGATGATTTGATATCGGTTTATCTGTGCTAGTGGCCTCTTGTTCTGCTTGACACAACTCTAGGTAACCCCCCTGCACTTCTAGTTTAAAGAATGTTTACTTCCAAAAATATTTGTCATTGTACCCAAGTCGCTATCTACTGCTGCTGGAAGTTTGTCCTCGAATACTGCCGCCCCCTTTCCACTTAAATGAAGCCCATCCTTCATGTACATATCAGCCCTCCCAACAAAACTTCCCCATAAATCCACAAATCCAACTTCCTCTTCCCTACACAGCCTCTGGACTAACATGTTAATTGCCATCCCCCGACAATTTCGATATTTGTGACCCCTCCTGCTCACTACAGGTAAAATCCCTGACAGTATTACCTGCTCAACCCGCGTCTGTTTTAGTGTTCTGACCAACTGCCTATATTTCCTAACTATGGCAGTTGTACCCTCCCTCTCTACGTTATTTGTCCCTACGTGTACTAAAACAGATCCACCCTTACCCGAGCCTACAATGTTTTTTACCCTCTCAGTTATCGCCTCTATTTTGGCTCCAGGCAAGCAGACCACCACATCATCTCCCTTGTTTAAGACTCTGTCGGTCTTCCTAACTATCGAATCCCCCACAAACACCCTCGCTCTCTTCCTCACCCCCTCTATCACTGCTGCATAATAACTCTTCCTTTCGATCCCCTCCATCACATTTTTGTCCTGACCCCTTCCCTCCTGTCTCCCCCACTTCCCACTCCTTTGCTCTTGTCTCTCCCACTCCCCTCTCCTTCACTCCGGTTGTTTTCCCTTCCGTCTCCCCCACTCCCTTCTCCTTCCCTCCTGTCTCCCCTACTCCCCTCTCCTTCACTCCGGTTATCTTCCCTCCCGTCTCCCCCACTCCCTTCTCCTTCCCTCCCGTCTCCCCTACTCCCCTCTCCTTCACTCCGGTTGTCTTCCCTCCCGTTCATTTCCTTCCCGTCTCCTTACGTCCTGTGTCCCTATGACCTGTCACCTTCCCTCCTCTCAGCTTCCTCCCAGGCTGAGGTGAGCTCTCCCTAGCATCTCTTGTGTCTTTCCCCACTTTATCGTCTACTGTTCCCCCACCAGAACTACTGGCACAACTCCCCTGTTCCCTTCCCGCCATTGCCACAACGAGCAGCCTCAGCTCTTCCAACTCCACCTCTAGTTCCTTCATCTTCGCGCATCCCCTACACTCAAAACTAAAACTATCTGCCCGGACCTCAGCCCAGGACTTCTCGCACCCAGACTTGACGAAGTCCACCCAGTTACTGCAACTGCCACAAATTAAGTGCCTTGTGGCCTTTAACTGCCGTTTGCACGGCGCCATCATACAATTTAGTTTAAATTAGTTTGCTACGTTAGCCTTGAATAAGGCTGTTTTTGTGATCAAAAGAACACTTTAGGCTAATATACTTGTTAACTGTGTCTTCTATTAACCTCGCATGAGAAAAAAAAACCTGCCACCTAGCGAATACGGAGAACACTGTGTAACAAAACAACGAAGTCAGTGTGTACTAATTTACGCTAAAATCCTGCTGTTAATTCCTCTTTACCGAAAACGTTTACTACCACTATGTCAGATATTACCTTATGTATGTAATTTACGTAAATAAATCACTTTATCTTATATATATATATATATATATATATATATATATATATATATATATATATATATATATATATATATATATTAGCCAATGTAAATAGCTCGATGCACGGGTTGAATGACCTGGAAACAAACTCCCTTTTATCACTCGTTGAGTTTGAATCCGGGAAAAAAAATACTACCTCTGTTAACAAAAACGGTTTCTTAATATATGTCTACAAGAAGTTGGTGAACAATATATGTATAATACTAATACTTATTCTAACCAATATTCAATGTTACTGACTATTCACTATGTTATCTCAATTTTCGAATTATAAACACCCCTATTAACGCTCGCTGAATTCCCTGACAGAATCCGAAACTAACTTACTCTAAAATACTCCCTCTGACTAATAATTAACAAAACCTGTTTCCTAATATATGTCTACAATACGTTTGTGTATAATATATATGCAATAGTAATACTTATTCTATTTGATATTCCGCGTATTTCTGTAAATGATCTACACCAAATTCAAGTCGCTGCACCAAGTTCAAGTAGCCGGAAGTCAAAAACTTGCAGCATATTAAGCCTATGTTCTGGACATGTCTGATTTATGACGCACACATTAATAAAAGTCAATGTTTAAAAGGGCATACTGTTCTCGAAATACCTCAGAAGCCTCCAAAGTGCAACACGCTGTTTGCTATATTTTCTCGCGAACAGTCACGTGACAGCCGGCGAGTGACGTCACAAAAGACATAATGGTTACTCCTGCTCGAGCAGGAACTTTTGTAGAAACGTTTGTATATGCGTACGAATGCTTCATGAAACCGACAGCTGATGAAAGGACAAGCACAACACATAACTTGAAAGATGTACGTTCATTATCAATTATATCAAACTGTCAGTTGCGTCAAATGTAAACTTATGTTTGATGACGCATTTGGTTCACTCAGTTGTGTAAGCTAAGAAAGTTGGTCCCGTTCATAGTCCACATAGATATTCCATCTTTCACAGTACACAATTAGTTTATTTACATCACGTTTCCTTCCCCGCACACGGGTCCGGGGTCCTCGGGAACGCCTCTACACGAGACCATCATCTTCACGATACCATCATCTTCATGGGACCATCATCTTCTCGTGGGACCATCATCTTCACGAGACCATCATCTTCACGGGACCATCATCTTCATGGGACCATCATCTTCTCGTGGGACCATCATCTTCACGAGACCATCATCATCACGGGACCATCATCTTCACGAGACCATCATCTTCACGAGACCATCATCTTCATGGGACCATCATCTTCACGAGACCATCATCTTCATGGGACCATCATCTTCACGAGACCATCATCTTCACGAGACCATCATCGCCGTAGTAGTTCTTGTTATCCCCAAGACTCCGTCAAACAGCGCCACTCCACGTGGTCCCAGGATGTCACCATAGCTGCGTAATTCCACCTGATATCGCTATGACAGTGTTCCACCTAACTCCCCTATTCCTTATCTTAATCCCCCCAAAGCCCTAACTTTTGTCCACTAATTCCCGCCCTTCGCCGTTTGCAACAAGAACATAGAACTTGACCTCAGTAAGTCTCAGCAAGTGAAACCTCGTCGCATTGGCTTGCCAGTGGTCCACGGAGTCAGCGATGGCCGGCTCGACTGAAATGACAGTTTACTGCGATGCAGCGTGCAGTGGGCTTCCTCGTTCAACATACGCTCACTCTACTGGCCGCTAACCCGAAGAAGAATGTCTGCATTGTCGTCTTCAAAAAGAGTGTCTGCATTGTCGTCTTCAACTGCTTCCACCAGAGCCGTGAGACAACGTCAGTGACGTCCTCAGCCAAGTTCAGGTCAGTCAGAGAATCACATCAAACTTGTTACACTAGAGTCCACTAGTCGAAGTAGATGCACGCGTGCACTCCGTAGATTTCAACAAACGCTAACACATGTGACTAGGTGACGCTATCTAATGCGGTTTTGCATAATAGCAGAGACAGTCCAATATTATTAATTAGGAGACAGGCATATAGTCAAGTTTCGCCAAAATTAAATAACTGTTATCTTTCGTAGTCGCAAACATGCTTTCTATCGGTTACCCCCGTCAATATACATTGAATTATATCGAGGGATGGGGGATATTGTTCGTATATATTGACCGGACGATACTTACCGAGGATTTTGACAAAATAGAAACCTTCGTATTATATGTTATATACAGTTTATGTAACTTTATGTAAGACACTCATCCACCAGCATCTTTGAAGGGGAGTTGTAGTTCCAAGTCACCCCGACAGTCGCGGGAGTCCAATATATACTAGTGTATTTACTCCCAGTCCGGCTTGCTCCCAGTCTCACCAACACTGCCGAGTAGTTCACCTCCAGAATCATGTTCGTTGTTTGACTGTAGCATCGTTCATCGTTCATCGTTCATCGTTCATCGTTCATCGTTCATCACGCCGCCCATTCTCCTACGGTTGTTACTCACTTCAATGCACTTTCACACAGTTGCCACCCGACGCCTTCATCTACCGGGCGCAGTATTTTAGTTTATCTTTGTAAGGCCTGTCGTTAGTTCACCGTTACCTTCAGTTTGACTGTTGTCCAACGATAAACCGACATCGACACGGCTTGCTTCAGGTCGCAGGTAGTTCAGTACTGACCTCCAGTCACTGGCAGTTCAGCCCTGACCTCCAGTCATTGGTAGTTCAGCCCTGACCTCCAGTTACTGGTAGTTCAGCCCTGACTTCCCGTCATTGGTAGTTCAGCCCTAGCCTCCAGTCACTGGTAGATGAGCCCTGACCTCCAGTTACTGGTAGTTCAGCCCTAGCCTCCAGTCACTGGTAGATCAGCCATAGCCTCCATTCACTGGTAGTTCTACCCTAGCCTCCACTCGCTGGTAGTTGAGTCCTGGTCTCTAGTCACTTGTAGTTCAGTCCTAGCCTCCAGTCACTGGTAGCTCAGCCCTGACCTCCAGTTACTGGTAGTTCAGCCCTAGCCTCCAGTCACTGGTAGATCAGCCCTAGCCTCCATTCACTGGTAGTTCTACCCTAGCCTCCACTCGCTGGTAGTTCAGCCCTGGTCTCTAGTCACTGGTAGTTCAGTCCTAGCCTCCAGTTACTGGTAGCGGCATCCGGATAGTGCAAGACTGTTTCGTTCGTCTGACGAAACACATGTTACTCTGACTAATCGTAAAACACGAGACATTGCAAACAATTGAGCGCATTTCGCAAATTGATTTACGCACAAGAACCGCCGTGAGACATACGCCAGGGTTTGCCGTCTTGCGTGAGACTCGCGACCTGTCCTTGCGTACTCGTGTCACACTGCAGTACAATCGGCTTCTTCACATCGTAATACGCGAGTGACTGTTCTGATGTGGCAACCTCCTTGATTTTCCTGAACGCATCTTCTAGGACCTGCCCCCATTGGAACTCAACATCCTTCTGGAATAGACGTCTGATCGGCTCACTGAGGAGAGATTGGGCAAGAACTTGGCAGACATTTGTGAAGCTATCGGTTGGAGTGGCCATGCCTAAGATGTCTGACACCTTCTCAGGATCCGTTTGTACCCCTTCTGGCGACAGAACGTATCCGATGTACTTGATTTCAGTCAAGTGAAGCCTCATCTTGGTCTTGTTTAACTTGAGGTTTTGTTCCCTTGCTCCTCGTCGGTCTCACATCGACCAATGATCAAGATATCATCTGCCACAATGAAGATCCCATCTAGCCCATCTAAGGTGAGTTGGGAGCGACGCTGAAATTCTTCGGGACTGGACGTGAGGCCAAATGCCATTCGGAGCCACCTATACTTTCCAAATGGGGGCCATAAAGTGGTCAGATAGCTGCTGTCATTCGTTAGCTTCACATGTAGAAAACCATTTTTGGCATCCAGTAGGGAAGAGATCTTTGCGTCCTTCAGTTTAGGCAAAACGTCCTCTATGGTGGGTAGTGGGAAATGCTTTCGCTTTTAGGCTTTGTTTAGATCGGTCGGATCTATGCAGCCCCGCACCGTGCCATTTGATTTGCGAACGGCTGGGTAGTTGAATATCCACGGTGTTGGAACATCCACTTTAGCAATCCCTTCTGCTCCTCAAGAGCTGTGATCTTCTTCTGCAGATCGTCCTTGAGAGCATATGCCACTTTGCGCGGTCTGTTCTGCACCGGTTTTACACTGCTGTCTACCACTATGTCATATTTTCCTGGCAGACACCCTAATCCAGAGAATACGTCCGTGTATTCCTCCAGCATGTCATCCACATTTCTGTACTGACGATTCACTGATAGCAAATCGAGATGTAGGCATGTATCCAGTGACAGTAATGAGTAATGTTTTGGTTCTACGACCTCAAACATCAGGGGTACGTTGCGTTTGTCATCGCATACTTCCAGCTGGTAGCGACCTTTGGACCTAACCATGGTGCCCTCATATATTGTCAGTCTGGCATGACTCGGCTTCAAATGTGGATCGGCGAGTTTGTGGTAATCATTGACACTAAGCACACTGCATGTCTAGTTGACAAGTAATTTGTTTGGACACCTGCCCCTCTGTCATGTCTTCAGCTAATCGACACATTCCAATAGCTTTATCCAAAGTGAGATTTTCCGTTTCAAATAACCGACGCCTCATCGTGATCGAGCCCCAGCGTCAATGGCAATGCATGCAACACAATATCGTCGGTCAAGTCTCCAAACGTGCACTCTCGAACCTTCATATTCAATGTAGTCAGAAAACTCATCGATAGACCGAGTATTCTGTTTCATAGTTAAAATTGGTGCCTTGCTGTGAACACGCTTACACGCGGCTTGCAAAACTGATCGAATTTGTCCAAAACGCTAACAAACGTTGGTTGTGCACCCGCCTCGAACGAGAAATTGTCAAATATGTCGTTGAAGTACGGAGAACAGTGCTTCTGCTTTATCGTGAGAAGCCTTGTCACGACCAAAAATTACGATGTCATCGATAAAGCATTTGACCCCTGGAATGTCCGCTAGAATGATCGACATCATTTTTTTGGAAACACGAAGGCGCGGACGATAACCCGAAACAAACTATGCAAAAACGAAAAACTCCTTCATGCGTTATGAAGGCTGTAAGATCTCGGCTTTCGGGATCTAGTTCAAGCTGGGGGTACGCAGATTTCAAACTTAGAAAAAGTGAGTAGCGCCAGGCATCTCACTGAACATTTCGTCAACTGTATGGAGTAGAAATTTATCTTCAATAAAAGCCTCATTCGGCTTTCTCAGATCCACACATACACGAATTTGACCACCCTTTTTCCAAGCTACTAGGATGGGTGAAATCCATTCCGACGCGTCGGTTCGCTCTATGATACCCGCTTCTTCAGAAAATGCATCGCGAACCGTGAATGGTAATCTGCGCAACTTCTGGTGAACAGACTTTACGTGGGAACGCATTTTAACACGGTGCCGAAACCCTTTCACCTTTCCCAGTTTATCAGAGAACAAGTTAGGAAACTCTGATTTTATCTTTGGGGGCACCGTGGGAGTAGACTTAGTCTGAGGGCTGGGAACCGGACGGATATTTGTAAAAGATATTGTGTTTGAGCGCACTTTTAGTGCCCAAAACAACGCTATATCGGCAATAGCTGGTGTTGTTAATATGGCGATCATCCGAAATGTGCTGTAACAATATCACGGTGGCATCAGAAACGGAAAGGCGATTTCACTGACAAATATTTCGTACCACAGTATAAAAAATACGAAAAATAGAAGAAGTGCAATTTAATGTTACGAAAAATTCTAAAAATCGACAAACTAATGTTAAAAAGCGCCCAAATATTGAACCGGACAGGTGATTTCACTGACAAATATCTTGTACGCAGTCTAAGATGAAGAAAAATAGAGTTCAATTTAATTTTGAAAATCCAAAAAAAATCCACCGGACAAAAATATAAGATAATGTAAATAAAACAAAGACATCGCACATATATAAAAAATAATTAAAAGTTCACAGATCGTGCAAATATCTTTAAATCTTACTCATAAACAATTAAAGTGTCTTGTTTGCCCAAATCACACAATTCAGTAATAACTAATTCTTCAGGGGACATTGAAGTGTTTATTTTTGATATTACTAATGTTTGGACCATATCATGAGGAAAATTGGACATTTCACTACAAAAAGATGTTGTCGTTTTGGAAACTGCAGCCACGGTGATCGCCATATTAACAACACCGGCTATTGCCGGTATAGCGTTGTTTTGGGCACTCCATTTTGTACCTGATCCGATGGGGAGTGATGTAAAGAACACATTAGCACCGAAAAAAATAGGTAAATATGTAATTTAATAGCGTTAATAATGTCGGCCAGTTTAATGTACCTTTACCAATGTTATAGTACATTAATCGTAGTCAAGTCCTCAATTAGCCAATAATGTAACTCAGATGCATAACTGAAAAGTGGCTCCAATGACAATGTGGCGGACTTTCATCAAGCGGAATTCGATCAAAACTGACAGAAAGGTGAGTGTATCCCGTCTTAGACTCTTACCGTCTAGCCTCTACTCTAGCCTAGGTCTAGGACTAGGTTTTGTACATAGTCATTGACATTGCCATAGTTGCATTGCCACAGGCATAGCCATAGCTAAGCTAGGTCTAGGGGGCCTAAGGTTACTTGTCATTGCTGTGTTCAAAAAAATATGAAGCAACGTTTGCGCAAGGAATCGATATTATACACTAATAACCGTTATTTCATCGATTGAGTGCAAACAAATTGTTAGAAAACTCTTTATTTTCAGTTAATTAAATACTTACGATTATATTGGCGACGAAAAGACGCCACGGCACGGGCACGGGCCTGGCAGCGAATTCTGTTTTCCCAAGCAGTAGCAATGCCGGAGCTCGTTAGGCGGCCCGTTTATAATAATGCCTTTAACGGTCCATAGCAGCTGACATAGACCACCCATTATTAACTTGTGCATATGCCTGAAGCTGAATAAACGTTTTTAACTCTGGTGTACATCCTGTTTTATTTCTGTAGGTGAAAGTATTTTGTTTTTTATGGTGAAAATGTTATGATTCTCGCAAATCCGCGATTCACCTAGATTCATGAAAAAAAAACAATTGTATGTCTTTCATTGATCATTTATTAACAAAAAAAATATATTTTTTAAATTTTGGCTAGGTCTGGCTAGTGATGTACTGTACAACTAAAACAACACCCATCACTGTCTACTGAAGCCAAGAATTATCTAGCTATTTGAACCTTAGGTGGTGCCACACACAGGTCAGAATAATAAATGATAATAAATTACACAATGTCCTAGCCCGCTGTTGTTACAAGTTCGTCTTTCTCGTCGTAGTTGTTGAAAGTTCATAAATATCCATTCTTCAAGTACGGATGTAAGTAGTAATTGATCTATCTAACTATATTATCGTGTAGCAGTGTAAGTTTGAAGTTCTGGAGGGTGTTTTGCTCATTTTGGCGGGAGATAAAACATGTAAACAAACTTGCAAAGTGACAGCGTGACTGACCTGTCAAACGATGTCCCAGCAGACAAGACGAAGAAAGGCATCCATTACTCACATTAAGCTCAAAGCTGACAGTCTTACACTTGGAATGTTAATATGATTTACACTGTGCTTTCTGATTGTTTTTCATTATAAGTACTATCATAACTGTGGATACGACTTATGTATAGTGACTAATGACTAGTATTAGTAGTAATGTAAATATTTGTTTATGCCAAATTGATCTATTTTGGATATGATGATGGCTTAGATGATGGGTGAAGGTGTACGAAACTCTAAAAATGATGTACAACTGATAGTTGGTATGTAATATTGTGTCAGAATGGTTATTTACTTAACAATCCACACATATTGATATGATGAGAAAGCGGACACCAGCGTACTTGTAATGTACATATTTATAGTAGTTGTTTCTTACTAATACTATAATGAAATAAGTATGACAATAAAAGCTTACAGTTCATCCTATATGATACACGTCAAATATTCATCTTGCACCAGCATGTCTTCAGCTGTGAAAAGGCTTGTGTCAAAATCTGCATAATAGTTTGCAGTTAAAACCTTGTAAACAATATTTTCATATACATAATAATGCTAATGACCGATACATGTCAATCAATGCTTAGAAATAGACACAGAGTTAAAACAATTCTCTGTAGGGTATATATATATTTTTTTTCTTTTTACCAACTGCCCCTGTATAAATGTGCATCATAATTGAAAAATAGCACTGTTTACAGCTCTTTTGCAACCAAAATAATGGATGCACTGGTATGAATGACCCCCCACACAGGTCGAGAACATTTAGTACGTCCACAATATGTCAAACAAATTACAATAACATTAATATTAGCAATTTATTTAGGCCAGGTACACTTTAAAAAAAAAATAGAAAAACGTGTTTTGAAAATGTTGATGGGGTGTCTTAAAACGTGCTCTAACTAATTAACATACAACCATACAACTGATACCACGATGTATCTTAATAATAGTGGTGTTTTATCGTTTATCGTCTACAGTTACCCCCGGTGGAGGAAATGTAGACGATAAAGTGTCGAAAGACACAAGAGATGCTAGGGAGAGCTCACCTCAGCCTGGGAGGAAGCTGAGAGGAGGGAAGGTGACAGGTCATAAGGAGACAGGACGTAAGGAGACGGGAAGGAAAGGAACGGGAGGGAAGACAACCAGAGTGAAGGAGAGGGGAGTAGGGGAGACAGGAGGGAAGGAGAAGGGAGTGGGCGAGACGGGAGGGAAGACAACCGGAGTGAAGGAGAGGGGAGTAGCAGAGACAGGAGGGAAGGAGAAGGGAGTGGGGGAGACGGGAGGGAAAACAACCGAAGTGAAGGAGAGGGGAGTAGGGGAGACAGGAGGGAAGGAGAAGGGAGTGGGGGAGACGGAAGGGAAAACAACCGGAGTGAAGGAGAGGGGAGTGGGAGAGACAAGAGCAAAGGAGTGGGAAGTGGGGGAGAAAGGAGGGAAGGGGTCAGGACAGAATGTGATGGAGGGGATCGAAAGGAAGAGTTATTCTGCAGCAGTGATTAAGGGGGTGAGGAAGAGAGCGAGGGTGTTTGTGGGGGATTCGATAGTTAGGAAGACCGACAGAGTCTTAAACAAGGGAGATGATGTGGTGGTCTGCTTGCCTGGAGCCAAAATAGAGGCGATAACTGAGAGGGTAAAAAACACCGTAGGCTAGGGTAAGGGTGGATCTGTTTTAGTACACGTAGGGACAAATCACGTAGAGAGGGAGGGTACAACTGCCATAGTTAGGAAATATAGGCAGTTGGTTAGAACACTAAAACAGACGCGGGTTGAGCAGGTAATACTGTCAGGGATTTTACCTGTAATGGGCAGGAGGGGTCACAAATATCGAAATTGTCGGGGGATGGCAATTAACATGTTAGTCCAGAGGCTGTGTAGGGAAGAGGAAGTTGGATTTGTGGATTTATGGGGAAGTTTTGTTGGGAGGGCAGATATGTACATGAAGGATGGGCTTCATTTAAGTGGAAAGGGGGCGGCAGTATTCGCGGACAAACTTTCAGCAGCAGTAGATAGCGACTTGGGTACAATGACAAATATTTTTGGAAGTAAACATTCTTTGAACTAGAAGTGCAGGGGGGTTACCTAGAGGTGTCTCAAGCAGAAGAGGAGGCCACTAGCACAGATAAACCGATATCAAATCATCCGAAAAACATCTCTGAAAAATGTTATAGATGCGTATGTTTAAATGCAAGGAGCATAGTAAATAAGAAAAACGAATTAAACATTATGGTAGAAGATATTGACCCTCACATAATTGGTATAACTGAATCATGGGCCAACATAGATATAACAGATGCTGAATTAGGACTGACAGGATACGTAATGTTTAGGAAAGATCGAATAGGAAGAAGGGGCGGGGGAGTTATTTTATATGTTAAAGAATCTATTCAGGCTTATGAAATAAAACTAGAAAGGGAAGCAGATTGCGATGAAGCTGTATGGTGCAAAATTGTTTCAGGAAATTCAAAATTAACTATTGGATTAGTTTACCGAAGTGCAAACATAAACGAAGAGGACAACACAAAAATAAAAAACGGTATAAAGGAAGTTAGTAAAGGGGAATGTATCATAATGGAAGATTTTAACCATGGACACATACAATGGAATTCTCTAGAGAGCACAGGGATTGAGGATCAACAATTTCTATGTTTAATCCAGGATAGCTTTCTTACTCAGCACGTACTAGAACCAACCAGGGGAGAAAATGTATTAGATATAGTTTTGTCATCACAAAAAAAATTAGTGGACAATGTAAAAATATTTGAACCATTGGGTAGTAGTGACCATAATCAAATACATTTTGACATCAATGTAAAATCAGAAAGTAAAAATAAGAAAACGTACAAGAGAAACTTCCACAAAGGTAACTACAAAGATATGAGAAAATACTTAGCACAGCTAGATTGGAATAACATGCTGATGAATAAGACCGCAATTGAATGTTGGAACATTCTTAAATATGAAATTGAGAGTATCATCGATAAATTTGTTCCCTTCCGAAAACAAGGAAAACGGTGTAGAAAGAAACACTTGTCAAAAGAGGCTATTAGAAAAATAATGCTAAAACAAACTATGTGGAGGGTTTATAGGCGTACCAGAAAGGAAGAAGACTATGCAAAATACAAAGAGGCACTTAATGCAGCTACAACTGAAATCAGACAATCTAAAAGAAGCTATGAGCAAAAACTGGCATGTAACATAAAAAATGACAGCAAGAGTTTTTATGCATATGTCAGGAGTAAACAAAACGTACAAGACAAGGTTGGACCTCTAGAAGACAGTGCTGGAAATATAATATCACAGGGGTTTTTAATGGCGGAAGACCTAAATGGTTACTTCAGTTCAGTGTTTACCAAGGAAGATATTAGTTCATTACCAGTTGCTGATGCTAAATTTCAGGGGGCTAAATCTGAATATTTAGGAAGGTTAGTTGTAACTCCAGAATTGGTAGCTAAGAAAATAAGGGCAATGAAGGATAACAAATCACCGGGAGTGGATGGGATTCCTCCAAAATTACTAATGGAAACAATAGATCAAATCAGTGTACCACTTGCAAGAGTATTCAACTTGTCATTAAAAGAGGGAGTTGTTCCGTTTGAATGGAAAGAAGCAAACATCATACCAATATTTAAAAAGGGTTCGAGAAATAAGTCAGAGAATTACAGACCAGTGAGTTTAACGTCAGTGATTTGTAAATTATTAGAAAGGTTAATTAAAGACCATATGGTGGACTTCCTCGTTAAGCATAAATTATTAAATTCATCTCAACATGGATTCCTTAAAGCGATGTCATGCTTAACAAATATGTTATGTTTTTTGGAAGAAATCACTAAGTGGATAGACGTGGGATCGGGGTTAGCATAACTGACTGGATAGAACAATGGCTGACTGACAGAAGACAACGAGTTGTAGTAGATGGAGAAGTTTCAAATTGGAAATCGGTTTTGAGTGGGGTACCTCAAGGATCAGTATTAGGACCTATATTATTCTTAATTTATATCAATGACTTGGACGACAGTATAACAAGTAACGTACTGAAATTTGCGGATGACACAAAACTGTTTAGAAAGGTTAATACTGATGGTGATAAACAACATTTACAAAACGATCTAGACAGATTAGTGAAATGGTCTGAGAAATGGCAGATGCTGTTCAATTTTGGGAAATGTAAATGCCTACATACAGGACATGGGAACTTGAATGTAAACTATAAAATGGGAGATACTGTTCTGGGTACTACTGTAAAAGAAAAGGACTTAGGAGTTACAATAAGCGCTGATATGAAAGTTTCAGAGCAGTGTGGTATTGCAGCTTCAAAGGGTAATCAAATTCTTGGATTGATTAGAAGAAACATAACATACAAGGGAAAAAAGTTAATTATACCTCTTTATAAAGCAATTGTTAGACCTCATTTAGAATACTGTATACAAGCATGGAGACCATATCGTAAGAAGGATATAGATACGCTTGAACGCATACAAAGGAGATCAACTAAAATGATTCCAGAACTTAGAGACCTTAGTTATGAAGAACGCCTGAAAGAATGTGGTTTAACAACTCTAGAGACAAGGAGGTTAAGAGGAGATCAGATTGAAGTTTTTAAGATATTGAATGGGTATGAAAATATTGATAGAAATATGTTTTTCTCACTCAAGAAGGATAGCAGAACTAGAGGACATGAGGTAAAATTAGTAAAGGATCAATGTAGATTGGACATCAGGAAGCACTCGTTCTCACAGAGGACAATAAACGAATGGAACAAATTGTCTACAGATTGTGTAACTGCTACCAGCGTGAATATGTTTAAAAACAAGGTTGACACATATATCAGGAGGGCGGGTTATAAGTAGGTGAACATTGTTGGACTCTCGATAAGCCAATGGCTTCCTTGTCCACTTGCCATCTGTGCCTTTGGCTTGGATGGCAAATCGTGTTAAATCTTGTTAAATATACCTTTCCAATGATCTTCATCCTACATGATACACATGTCAAATATTCATCTGGAATTAGCATGCATTCAGCTGTCAACAGGCTTCTGTAAAAATCTGCATAATATTTTTCATATACATAATAATGCTAATGACCTATACATGTCAAACATGCTTAGAAATATACACCAAGTTAAAAAAATAATCTGTAGGGTATATACGTATATACTGTGGTTGTTTTTTACTTTTTACCAACTGCTGCTGTAAAATTGTGCAAAATAAGTGAAAAATAGCACTGTTTACAGCTCTCTTGCAACAAAAGTAATGGATGCACTGGTATGAATGACCCCCACACAGGTTGAGAACATTGAGTAATTCCACAATATGTAATAAAAATGCATTAACATTAATATTAGTAATTTTTTTAGGCCAGGTACACTTTTTTGATCAAAATAAAAAAAACATGTTTTGAAAACGTTGATGGGGGTGTCTTTAAAGTGCTCTAACATGAAAACTAATTAACGTACAGCCATACAACTGATGCCATTATGTATCTTAGTAGACCTTTCTTTGCAATAACTTAATTATCTCAAAAGTGTCCAGCATAGCTACAAACAGTATATCCATCACTCCGCCCACCTTGCATAAAGCTCCACCTACTTTATCAGTCGTCTCGCAAGAACATCTGCGCATGCGTGACAAATAAATGTTTCTGCTATTGGTAAAGGATTCAGGATACAGTTACATTTCCCATTGGTGGCCATGTTAACGTTTTGCATAACTATAAGAAAATGTGACCATCAAAAATTCTAAAAAGTTTTTACCAAACGCTGTCATCATCCCACTGGCATACTGGTCAAGCTTCCGCCTATTAAAATCATCTAAAAATCCACCATTTCACTCTCAACAGCTTCCACCAACAAACCTGATAATGTCCCTGCACAAATGCATTTATGTCAGATCATATGAATTTTTTAAAACGTCCTATATCCAAACTTACTATGCCCTACATTCGTGTAACACACCAGGAAGTCTAACTGAGGCATGACGCCAAATAGGGAAGTTATTTTCTGAGAAAGTGTCAAATTTTACATTAAGTTGCAGCACAATATATATGTACACATATAGAACACTCCTGTTCGTCACGTCATTATTATTTGTTTGACAGCCAAATCAAAACAATGCCATGCCCATAATATTAACTGAAAACCAGTCACATAATTTAATTATAGGTCCACTTTGACACTTGATAAATCATACATCATGTGTACTAAATTTCCAGAGTATTGCGAGCCAGTGAAGCCTGCTCGCTGTCTCTAGATATGCCAATGATTTTATTTTCAAATTAATATTTATATAATTGCTTGATTTTTAACTAAACATGGCATAATTTTGTCAGAAAAGTGACAATGTGTCACGTTTAACAGGATTTTTAGTGATTTCCAATGTGTCAGGATTGTTAAATTGTATTGCTTATATGACAGCTGTCATGCTTCTAGTTGATAGGATACAAGGTGTACTACAGTGACACAACCAACATACAACTATTCTGTCCAAATTTGTTACACAATGTGACCAATGTACTGGGCCACATAAAATATCACCAATAACTGTTCTAGTGCTAAATAGCTACTTAGTCCGTCACAAACTGGTACCATACCCCCTAACTTTTACCAAATTTCCATTTTGGCGCCAGCTCTGTACCAGGCTATTCATGATTGTTACTGCTGTCTGACTTTTCCAAGCAAACTGGTCACTTTTTCCTAGCAACCTGTGTCTATGGGAGTGGTTATATCTTATGTAAACCACTTCATGGTTATGGTTAGCTAGGGATGGGGTTAGCTAGAGCTGGGGTTAGACAGGGATGGGGTTAGCTAGAGATGGGGCTGGCTACGGTTAGGGCTGCATACCTTCATTTCCTTGTGCCCAAGCCCTTACAGAGAACTGCACACAACATGAAATGCGTGTTGAGACGTGGTGATTAGACATTTATGAAATGCAACGGTTATTTTTTATATAAAAGAGTGCTTATTTTAAGCTTTTAGCATACCACAAGCTCTTTTGTGCAATTTTAACACATGGAAAATATAAAAAAACTGTGTTTATTAACAACCAAATTTCTTATTAAACATCAAATTGTACAGCTGATGCACATCAAACGTTATAGCACAACATTAAAATGTACATTTATTTGAATTTTGTTGTATATAGTAGGTCAGCTATATGATACTTCCTAAAGGAAACGGTTAAAAAGTTTAAATAATACTTACTTACTTACTTAGTCCTCTTCGTGCCCTGTGGCACATAAGGCATCAACAAGAGAGCGCCACTGCTATCGGTCTGCAGCCCATTTGGTGATGGTGTTCCATGTCAGGCCGCATTCTTTCATCTCCTTCTCCACTGTTCGTCTCCATGTTTCTTTTGGGCGACCACGTCTCCTTTTTCCATCTGCTGTCCAGAGTAAGGCTGTCTTGGGCAGTGCGCCAGGTGATATTCGGCACACGTGTCCAAGCCATCTCCATCTTCTCTTCTTTATCTGTGTGGCCAAGGATGTTGCATCTGTTTTGCGGTGCAGCTCTTCATTAGTGATGGTGTTGGGCCAAAATACTCCTAGGATCTTCCGTAGACACTTGCTTTGGAAGGACTCAAGCTTGTGTGCTAGCTTGGCTGTCAGTTTCCAGCACTCGGAGCCGTAGAGAAGTACACTGAGAACATTACTATTGTACAGTCTCAGTTTTGTTTCCAATCTCAGTTGCTTGGATTTCCAGATGGGCTTCAGTCAACTACCGTGTTTCTTACTTTGCATTTATATATATATATATATATATATATATATATATATATATATATATATATATATATATATATATATATATATATATATATATATATATATATATATATATATATATATATATATATATATATAGGACATAACATATATTATTTAGTTATTACTATTATTAGTATTACTGGCTGCGTAGACACGTTTTCGTGCTACTACTGAAAACGCAACACGGTTAAAATGTAGGCTCACTATTTCCGTAAAATGTGGATAAAATACTATTTTAGTTTCAAAATTCCGTTAGTTAGCCTCACGACGGGTCAACGATGAATCGTCGTGGCATATATGGTAGCTCACGACGAGACAAGATTGTTCAACTTAGATTTATTCAAGATTCTTCGGACCACGAGTGACGACGTCGTGTCAGTTGTTGCGTTGGCCGTTGCATCATGTAGGCAAAGGAGAATGCAGGTGTACCGAGCCGTCTGCACCTCCACCCAGTCCTGTTTCTTGTCTCTTATTTGGCTGTAAATATCGATTAGTATTTATACATTTCATACTTAGGACATTGTTTTCGTATACATTCAACGGAATCTGTATCGCCCCTAGCGGCTTGTATAGAAATAATGCTTAATTTCCGACGTCTTTCCGCCAAGTGTTTCTATTTTCCCCGTTGATTATCACGTGGCCGCATATGAGTGACGTCATAAACGTTGTTCGGGCGGAGTTGGCGCCTGCCAGACAAACGTTAGAGAAGGAAACAGAACATTACTTCTTCTTCTTCTGCACTGCAGGAAACTACGACATAATATGTGGAAGGACAACTCGATCTAGGAGCGGTCTACAAAGACACAGAAGAAAATGCGGCATCAAATGAACATAACCTCAAAATGAATATTGAACGGACGAATGTCAACGACAACAACCGAACAATAACTTGAAGAAGTCGGCTTGCCTTGACTTGGCTGGATGACGAAGAGTCAAGTCAAGTGGAAACCGCGGAAAACAAAACATTGACCAGATAAGTGCATACCTTAGTTTATATTAATGCTAAACACTAAACTACTGGCTAGGTATATTATGTTACTTAGGACCTAAGTAGTTTGTATTAATCGCGGTCAACAGAAGCTATGCCTTGCCCTTGGCTTAGCCTTAGCCCTAGCCCTGGCCTAGGGCTAGGCGTAGCAGGCGTAACTTACGCGGTAACTCGGTGAAAGACAAAGACTGAAAGAGAACCAGTTGCCGGAACGGAAGGATAGCCTATCGTACACTCAATGATAATAATTCCGATTTATTGGCTGTGTAATGCTAATACGGAGAAACGTCAAGTCGGCCACATTGCATTCATATTCCTAAAAGCACTTGGCATTATTCTTCGCCAGCGGAGACATCACACATATATAATGATCAGTTAGGTGGTTTTTGTTATTTAACTTGAATAATCGCTTTAAATTGTTAATCACACAATTATTATACAACGTGTATTGAGTTTTTATATTTTATTGAAAACAAGTTCCCACAGGCACAGTTCCAGGAAACAAAATTGTCAATTTAAGGCTTCTAATGACAATTATGACTATGTATGCTGGTTCTTTGTCATATTGGCAATGTTAAAAGCAACAAAATCTATATTCTTTCAGTGTGCTTGTGTTTATTATGTAGTACACTAACATCAAATATGGATAATAATAATTAATCAAGATATTGGTGAGACAACACTGAAAAATAACTTTGACAACAAAGTGACCAGACACCATTTTGTTAAGCGGTTCTCAAACTGGGGGTCATGACCCCCTGGTGGGTCATTTGGCAATTTCAGGGTGGTCATCATCCCTTGTAAATTTAATTTGCATACAATTAAAACTATGAGTATGATTATTTATCAAGATTTACAAAATGCGGAAGCCAAGTCGTCTTGCTGATGCAAGTTTGCAGCTCTGCATTCGCCGCAAAATCCGCATCAAAAATCATAAGTAGATCATCATGATTTATTTTCGACCAATAATATTAGAACATTTGTTTGCTTTCATGGCAGATGTTGCTCGAAGTCACTGCAGTAGATGGAATGAAAGTTATGATGAGTTGAAGTGTTTTTAATGATGTTATCACCTTAAATACAATGTTGTATGTAAATAAAAGCCATTTATCAGTTTCATGCTATGCAAATTATGTATGGTGTGTTATACGTGAATACGATTTAGAGGTGCCGAAGGAACATTTTGTGAGGCCTCACCCATCTCATTGAGCTGATTAAAACTGACATTTCTTTGCGCAACATCAGATTCTGTAAAATATGACTTCAAATAACCCAGAATCAATGAGCTTGTCGATGTTATGCAGCATCGCTCATATCACTGAATTAATAAAAAATTGGCATTTCTTTTTGCAGCGTCTGTAAAATATGACTTTAAGTAACTCAGAGTCAAGAAGCTTTTTGATGTTACACAGCATCACTGTTATCATTGAATTGATACAAACTGACATTTATTTGTGCAACGTCTGTAAAATATGACTTTAAATAACCCAGAATTAAGAAGCTTCGATGTTTTGCAGCATCACACATCTAACTGAATTGACAAAAAACTGTCATTTCTTTGGGCAACGTCTGTAAAAGTATGACTTCAAATAAATGCATATTCTTCTCCTACTGTTGGGTTTAAAGTAAATAGTAATTATTTTGAAATCAGTAGGAATGGGGGTCATGAAGACAATCTGAAAAAGGGGTCGTGGTACAAAAAAGTTTGAGAACCACTGATATAATTCATCATGTCCAATAACTGGTACAGCATTCTGGTTGCATCTCACCAGTAAATGTTAATAATGCTATGATATGACATATGTTCCTTTATGATAGATAAAATATGTATATATTATTTCTCCACTGTTGTCATGGTTTGGTGTTGCAGCTTGTCTATTTGGATATTTAAGGTATTTATAAAAGTTTGATGTGCAGATTGCCCTTTGTTTAGCTTTATTAGTTAACTCTTTATTAGTTAACTCTCGCTGATCTTGGTAGATTTGATTACATTATGTGCGAAATGGCCTCATTGACATCTAACCTCATGACGAGGAAGTACTGGGTGAAACCTCACGAAGACACTCAGACCGGTTGTTTAATAAAAATTGAGGACAACGTCAACTGATCTAGGACCAGGTATATGGATACAAGAAGTTGGAAATATGTACATGTGTCTTTTCAATAAGTTATTAAAGCTAAAGGTCCCTTTGGTGTGTATGCCAAGGGAAGTAAATGTGTAACCAGTCGAGGACTCACAGAGCTTGTGATCTCTCTCTCTGTTATTGTTCTGTCAATGGAGTCATAATGGACGTACATGTCATTGTTCTCTCAATGAAGTCATAAGGGACGTACACTCATGGTTGACATGTCATTGTTCTGTCAATGAAGTCATAAGGGACGTACACTCATGGTTGACATGTCATTGTTCTGTCAATGAAGTCATAAGGGACGTACACTCATGGTTGACATGTCATTGTTCTGTCAATGAAGTCATAAGGGACGTACACTCATGGTTGACATGTCATTGTTCTGTCAATGAAGTCATAAGGGACGTACACTCATGGCTGACTTGTCATTGTTCTGTCAATGAAGTCATAAGAGACGTACACTCATGGTTGACATGTCATTGTTCTGTCAATGCAGTCATAAGGGACGTACACTCATGGTTGACATGTCATTGTTCTGTCAATGAAGTCATAAGGGACGTACACTCATGGTTGACATGTCATTGTTCTGTCAATGAAGTCATAAGGGACGTACACTCATGGTTGACATGTCATTGTTCTGTCAATGAAGTCATAAGGGACGTACACTCATGGTTGACATGTCATTGTTCTGTCAATGAAGTCATAAGGGACGTACACTCATGGTTGACATGTCATTGTTATGTCAATGCAGTCATAAGGGACGTACACTCATGGTTGACATGTCATTGTTCTGTCAATGAAGTCATAAGGGACGTACACTCATGGTTAACATGTCATTGTTCTGTCAATGAAGTCATAAGGGACGTACACTCATGGTTGACATGTCATTGTTCTGTCAATGAAGTCATAAGGGACGTACACTCATGGTTGACATGTCATTGTTCTGTCAATGAAGTCATAAGGGACGTACATTCATGGTTGACATGTCATTGTTCTGTCAATGCAGTCATAAGGGACGTACACTCATGGTTGACATGTCATTGTTCTGTCAATGAAGTCATAAGGGACATACACTCATGGTTGACATGTCATTGTTCTGTCAATGAAGTCATAAGGGGTGCACACTCATGGTTGACATGTCATTGTTCTGTCAATGAAGTCATAAGGGACGTACACTCATGGTTGACATGTCATTGTTCTGTCAATGCAGTCATAAGGGACGTACACTCATGGTTGACATGTCATTGTTCTGTCAATGAAGTCATAAGGGACGTACACTCATGGTTGACATGTCATTGTTCTGTCAATGCAGTCATAAGGGACGTACACTCATGGTTGACATGTCATTGTTCTGTCAATAAAGTCATAAGGGGTGCACACTCACATTTGATGCGTCATTGTTCTGTTAATGAAGTTAGGATATGCAGGAGAGAGAACTATGACAATAATATTGTCTGTTTTTCTGATTAAAACATAAAAAAGGAATTATAAAATATGGTGTGCTTATTTTATTACTTGTTTTTTGTACATTGCTGTCAGTGTAAATCTCATGTACTGTGGACAAACTTGAATTGGTATTACTTTTTGATATTGTTCAGATTGAAGTTTTTAAGATATTGAATGGGTATGAAAATATTGATAGAAATATGTTTTTCTCACTCAAGAAGGATAGCAGAACTAGAGGACATGAGGTAAAATTAGTAAAGGATCAATGTAGATTGGACATCAGGAAGCACTCGTTCTCACAGAGGACAATAAATGAATGGAACAAATTGTCTACAGATTGTGTAACTGCTAGCAGCGTGAATATGTTTAAAAACAAGGTTGACACATATATAAGTAGGTGAACATTGTTGGACTCTCGATAAGCCAATGGCTTCCTTGTCCACTTGCCATCTGGGCCTTTGGCTTGGATGGCAAATCTTGTTAAATCTTGTTAAATAACAGTTTGAGTTCTTCAACAGATATTACGTGGTAGTCATTTTGATGAACTTCTTCAGAACAATTTGAGTTAGAACTTGTTTTCATACATATTTACTATGAAAAAAACTTTAAAAAAAAATAGTTATTGTGGTCAGGAATTATAATCGTTGAATATTGTCACTAATCTGGTATTATTTCCTGTGGTCACTTTGATATTGGAATTAATTTTAATTAATCTTTGCACTGCTAAATGTGAATGGCTATGGCAATTTTCTGGTTCTTGATTAAAAACGGTAAAGCACATTACCTATTTCAGTATTTCATTTCTGTAATCATTGATTTGCATTTCATGATAAAATATATTTTATGTGATCATATTAGTTAAGCATATAATAATTTTTAAAGTAATTAACCAGAAGATTGAAAGGATTTAGTGACCCTTGCCTCCGCAGGTGACATTTCAGTCATCTAACAAGAAACAGCAGGGCGCAAGAAAAACTGTTGTACAATTTGTATTTCAGTTAAAAGAATCCAAAGGGGAAAGGTGATCATGCGTATCTGACCCTCAAAGACAAACACCCTTATGCACATTAATTGGTTGTTTAACTTCCATCTTCTTTCTCTTGATAATTCTCCTCTTCTGATTAGACATGTTTTATATATTAATTATTCCAGTTTGATTGTCATGTAAGGCTAAGTGTTCCATTAGAAGGGTCAGCCTTGTCATATATCTCACCCTTTTGGGCAAGCAACTGTTTGGAGTTTTCTCTTTATTGGGGTTTATTTATTTAATTTTATACAATTATTTTTGAAGGTTTTTAGTTCGTTTTTTCAAATTTAATGGTGCATATAGCAATGTTATATTTTTGTGTGAAAAGTTGGGTATATGGCAGTATTGATAATTGTGCTCTTCCTCCTTGTTCCCTGCTGTACAGGGGTGAGGGTCAGGTAAAGTATTGTTGAGCCATTCTTTCTGTTCTATCATTCCATTGTTTTCTATCAGCTGCCCCTTCTCTCCGTCTTTCATCCTCCCCCAATCTTCTCATGTCCCTCCTCATGCAGTCCTCCCATCTCAGCTGTGGCATTCCTCTTTTCCTGCGTCCTTGATGTTTTTTGTCCTCTGCTCTCTTTGCTAACCTTTGACAACTTCCTCCTTTATTGGGGTTTCGTAATTATATTTAATAGGATTATTTGTGCAAGCTTTTTTGTTTATGTTTCTTTGACTTTAATAATGCATATAGCAGTCTTATATTTTTGGTGAAAAGTGAGTGTATGGCAGTATTGGTAACCTCCTTCACACTGAGAAGACACTGATTGGATGTTGGATTTGTTTTTGTTCATTTCCTTCTAGTGTTCTAGTATTCTTATATCTGGATCAAAATAAGATATTTTATCGTCAGGTTCACTTGTTTTGTTATTACTAGTGTTTTATTTTAATGTAAATATGAGTGTTTGTCCAAGGGGAAAGAACTTTAGGGTCTCGCCAGGACACACGCGTCTTACTCTCGAAGACAAACACTCATACATGCATGAAATGGTTTCAGTTTTCAAATCTGTTTCATCAGATTTTATGTTTTCAGTGTCACGTTCTCCTGTCAGCTTATATCATCTCATTTGATTTTTATGCAGATATGAGTGTTTGTCTGAAGGGGAAAGGTGATCACGCGCATCTGACCCTAGAAGACAAACACTTATATGCGCATCAATTGGTTTAACTTTCATCTTCTTTTAGTTAATATTCCTTCTCTTCTGATTAGACGTACTTTATATATTAATTCTTCCAGTTTGATTGTCACAAAGGTTAAGTGTTCCATTAGAATGGGTAATCCATATCATATATCTCACCATTTTGGGCAAGCAATTGTTTGGAGTTTTTCGCTTTATTGGGGTTTATTTATTTAATTTTATATAATTATTTTTGACGGTTTTTAGTTAATTTTTTTACTTTATTGATGCATATAGCGATGTTATATTCTTGTGCGAAAAGTTGGGTATATGGCAGTATTGATAATTGTGCTCTTCCTCCTTGTTCCCTGCTGTACAGGGGCAAGGGTCAGGTAAAGTATTGTCAAGCCATTCTTTCTGTTCTATCATTCCATTGTTTTCTATCGGCCACCCCTTCTCTCCGTCTTTCATCCTCCCCCAATCTTCTCATGTCCCTTGTTACGCAGTCCTCCCATCTCAGCTGTGGCCTTCCTCTTTTCCTGCGTCCTTGATGTTTTTCCTCCTCTGCTCTCTTTGCTAACCTTTGACAACTTCCTCCTTTATTGGGGTTTCGTAATTATATTTAATAGGATTATTTTTGCAAGCTTTTTTGTTTATTTTTCTTTGACTTTAATAATGCATATAGTAGTCTTATATTTTTGGTGAAAAGTGAGTGTATGGCAGTATTGGTAACCTCCTTCACACTGAGAAAACACTGATTGGATGTTGGATTTGTTTTTGTTCATTTCCTTCTAGTGTTCTAGTATTCTTATATCTGGATCAAAATAAGATATTTTATCGTCAGGTTCACTTGTTTTGTTATTACTAGTGTTTTATTTTAATGTAAATATGAGTGTTTGTCCAAGGGGAAAGAACTTTAGGGTCTCGCCAGGACACACGCGTCTTACTCTCGAAGACAAACACTCATACGTGCATAAATTGGTTTCAGTTTTCATATCTGTTTCATCATATCTGATGTTTTCGGTGTCCCGTTCTCCTGTCATCTTATATCATCTCATTTGATTTTTATGCAGATATGAGTGTTTGTCTGAAGGGGAAAGGTGATCACGCGCATCTGACCCTAGAAGACAAACACTCATATGCGCATCAGTTGGTTTAACTTTCATCTTCTTTTAGTTGATATTCCTTCTCTTCTGATTAGACGTACTTTATATATTAATTCTTCCAGTTTGATTGTCACAAAGGTTAAATGTTCCATTAGAATGGGTAAGCCATATCATATATCTCACCATTTTGGGCAAGCAATTGTTTGGAGTTTTCTCTTTGTTGGGGTTTATTTATTTAATTTTATATAATTATTTTTGAAGGTTTTTAGTTAAATTTTTTTTCTTTATTGATGCATATAGCAATGTTATATTCTTGTGTGAAAAGTTGGGTATATGGCAGTATTGATAATTGTGCTCTTCCTCCTTGTTCCCTGCTGTACAGGGGTGAGGGTCAGGTAAAGTGTTGTCGAGCCATTCTTTCTGTTCTATCATTCCATTGTTTTCTATCGGCCGCCCCTTCTCTCCGTCTTTCATCCTCCCCCAATCTTCTCATGTCCCTCCTCATGCATTCCTCCCATCTCAGCTGTGGCCTTCCTCTTTTCCTGCGTCCTTGATGTTTTTCGTCCTCTGCTCTCTTTGCTAAGTGTTCCATTAGAAGGGTCAGCCATGTCATATATCTCACCCTTTTGGGCAAGCAACTGTTTGGAGTTTTCTCTTTATTGGTGTTTATTTATTTAATTTTATATAATTGTTTTTTAAAGGTTTTTAGTTTATTTTTCTTTGACTTTAACGATGCATATAGCAGTTTTATTATTTTTTTTAAAGTTGGGTATATGGCAATATTGATAACCTACTCCATTGTTGGGTTATTAAAAATGTATCTCACTCTTGAAGACAAATATGTGCATGAATTGGTTTCTTTTTTCCATTCTGTTTTATCATATTTTGTGTTTTCAATGTTATGTTTTCCTGTCATATTATATCATCTGATTTGATTTTTATGCAGATGTGAGTGTTTGTCCAAAGGGAAGAAAGCTGATCACGTGCATCTGACCCTGAAAGAGAAATAGTAGGATTGGTTTAACTATTTTTTTACATTTCTTTTTTAGTGATAATTGCTTGATTTTTTAAATGGTGCAGTTTTTGATGGAAGATTCTTGTGATTTTATTGATTTTGATCGGGATATTTAGTATGTCATGCCTTTGAGTATATTTAAACGTGTGACTTTGATACACCTATTTTTGCGGATGGTATACAGCAATAGTTAGTGGTTAGCACTAATGTTAACTAGCTAACTAACCGGTACTGAGTGTTAGCACTGAGAATGTTTGTTTAAGCTGACTTGATGTTTTATTGTTTTTGTTTGATTCACATATGTGTGTAGCTCTCCATGATATGTAGAGTAAGGCTGGACATGTGCTCATCAACATTTAGGACAAAGGCTGACAGAGGTTTGAGTTGTGATGAGTTTGATGATAATCTTCCTCACATTTATCCTCTAGGCGGAGCCCTCTGTCCCTGCCGGACACTTGAGGGTGTTGTCAGATGTTGTAGTAGAAACATTGACTGCCTTTCTGGTTCTAGATTCCTCCAGAAGGTGGCGACATGAGCTGACTGGTATCAGTGAAACCCCTGCCTCCGAGCAGATAATACGGTTTCTCGCCATTGTACACGAGCAAGTGTAAATGTTGTTTTGACATTCACATTAATTTATAGTCTATGCTTCTCAATTGGTTATAGTGGTACGTGTGAGGAGCTACCATATGTCAGTATTTCACACTATTTTTTTAGACCCCCCACCCCTTGTCATGCTTGTATCACTGGCCTGTACACCCCCTAAAACTTTGTTCATTTTCAGAAAGACCCCAACCTATAATGCACACATCTAATTTTCAAATCCTTTTTGTTATCAGCCACCACTGCTAGGTCATCTGCATATAGTATCTTCTTAAGTTCTTCCTGTTCAGATACCTTTCCACTGATCAGATTCATCACCATAATGAAAAGCAGGGGACTGAAGGCACTTCCCTGTCTAAGTCCTACTCCCATTCCAAATTGTTCCGATGTTTCTCTTTCAGCTCTCACCACCGCTGTTGTCTCCTTGTACATTTCCTCAACCATTCTGACCTCTGCCTCTCCAACCTCCGTCCATCTCATGACTGCAAATGCAATTTCTCTCGGCACGGTGTGGAATGCCTCTTCCAGATCAACAAAACCAAATGCTACATCCTTTCTAAATTCTCTCCTCTTCTCAATAATCTCCACTACATGCCTCTCCCTGGCATCCAGTATTCTTTCCATCGATTTCAGGGCTTGGCTCAGTAATGTGATAACTCTGTATCTCCCTGGATCATGGATGTCCCCTTTCCCCTTCCTTATCGGCACAATCACTCCTCTTCGCCACTCTGTTGGTGACTGCCAGGACACCTGCACACCATGTAATGCTCCGTAATGACTGCCAGGACACCAGCACCCCATGTAATGCTCCGTAATGACTACCAGGACACCAGCACCCCATGTAATGCTCCGTAATGACTACCAGGACACCAGCACACCATGTAATGCTCCGTAATGACTACCAGGACACCAGCACCCCATGTAATGCTCCGTAATGACTGCCAGGACACCAGCACCCCATGTAATGCTCCTGTAATGACTGCCAGGACACCAGCACCCCATGTAATGCTCCATAATGACTGCCAGGACACCAGCACCCCATGTAATGCTCCGTAATGACTGCCAGGACACCAGCACCCCATGTAATGCTCCGTAATGACTACCAGGACACCAGCACCCCATGTAATGCTCCGTAATGACTGCCAGGACACCAGCACCCCATGTAATGCCCCATAACGACTGCCAAGACAACTGCACCCCATATAACGCCCTGTAGCGACTGCCAGGACACCCGCACCCCACGTAACACCCCGTAACGACTGCCAGGACACCCCCACCCCATATAATGCCCCGTAACAACCAGACTTGGGGCGATTCCAACTCCGGAATCAAAGGATGATTCCAATTCCGGAATTGTTTTGGAGTTAATTTAGTGGAATCGGAATCATTTGGAGTGGAATCAGAATTGGAGTTGGAATCATTTGGAGTGGAGTTGTAATCGGAATCACATTGAGTGGAATCGGAATCGTCATGCACATGGGCCATGGCTAATTGCAATGTACTTTTATTGGTATCTCACTGCTCACTGGCCAGTCACTGCTAGTGTTTGCTTAGAAAAGCCACAGGTGTGATACTCACTGAACTATAATCATATAGGTGTGATACTCACTGAACTATAATCATAGTACAGGTGTAATACTCACTCAGCTAGGGTTATTCATTATAAAATGTGGGATTACACAGAAATTAATGCTCGTGTACTTTGGGTTGAGGCTGGGGGACCACTTGCCGTGGAGTTGAATCTAGATAATCCTTTAGTACCTGCTTTCGAGTATATATAAATGTTTGACTTTGATGCACCTGTCCATGTCATATTATTGGTGAAGTATGCAGCTGTAGTTAGTGGTTAACATCCTCACATTGAGAAAACACTGACAAAAACAAGTTCTTGGATGCACTGGCTTGATGTTTTATTGTTTTACTTTTATTCACAAATGAGTTTAGCTCTCCATGATATGGTAAGGCTGGAGTAAGGCTGGACGTGTGCTCATCATCATTAGACCAGCCTTCCCAAACTGCAGTCTGCAGCCCTCAGTTAGTCAGTGGGATGTTTTGAGGTGTACTTGAGGGACAACCCATTAGACTCTGCAAATTGAATTAAGCATACGCTGCTTTTCCCCGGGCAACTGAGACAGATTCTGAAAATTATATATAATACATTTTGATTTAATAAAAATGCACATCTTCATTTGTATCAATAATTTTTTGCAACACAGTGGGCCTCAGTGGCTTTAGCAGCCCCATGGGTGGGCCTCAAGGAAAAAAGTTTGGGAACCCCTGATTTAGGACATTTCACTTGAGGGTGTCGTCAGATGTAGTAGAAACATTGACCGTCTTTCTGGTTCTAGATTCCTCCAGAAGGTGGCGACACAAGCTGACTGGTGTCATACGTGATACTCACTGGACTATGACCGTTTAGTTCCATTGTGATACACATTGGGTGTATCTCTTCAGTTGTGATACACACTGGGCTAAAATCATACAGGTTTGATACTCACTAGGCTGTGTTCATGCGAGTGTGATACTCACTGGCTGGGTTTGGGTCATACAAATGAGAAAAATTTATGTGATGAAATGCGAGATTGCTCAGAAATAATTGCTCATGTACTTTGGGTTGAGGCCGGGGGACCATATGCCATGGAGTTGAATCTAGATCAGGGACCCAGGAATCTTAACTCAGTCTAAGGAGTAGGAACCAGTTACATTAGAATGGTTGCCTTTCTAGTTTTGCATTAAATAATTTATCTATTGTACTGTCTAACTGTGAAGTGTTTTCTCACACATTGACAGGTGCATGCTTTGTTATCATTGTTATCATTGGCTTGTATAAAATAACAAAACTAGTAGGGGCATTCTATCTCAAATCATCCAAAATAAGAAAATCTTGTTGCACTCATAACTTTTAGTTAAACCAAAATTGTACCAATTAATGCATTACCGATGCTCAATGTAACAACACACGTCAAACCACAGGGCTGTAGCTTGAATAGTTTCTGCATTATGACCCTTTCAAATTCTTTAATTTTTACCAACTGGAGACATCCAGCATAATGAAATATGCTTTTAAAGTCTTCTATCATATCTGCTTGATCTCTTCTGAGAGGTCTTTGCGACTATTAGTTACTTTAGTATTGTTCCATCCAGTATACTCGGGGGGGCCTTGTTTCTGCAAATTTATCATTGATTCTGGTAGTAAATTTTTAGCAATGTCCATGTCAGAGCAGCCACTATGGCTACTGCAGGTTTCAATCAGAATCTCCTGGTAGTGAGGACGGTATAAACTGTCTATTCTTAACATCTTAACACCCAAGGGTGTTTTAATTAACCACATTTAGAAAATATACTTTGGCCTTTATCTGTTTAGTTTGAGTGTCCTGACCCTTATAAACTTTGTCCATGGGTCAGTATTCGTAGACAGATATTGGTCAGATTATAGACAACATTGTCATTCATGAAAACTCATTTGGCGGTCAAGATGTTAAGATCTAGTTGATACTATATACCTGTAACATGAATTTACACTAAATACGATCAACTTTGCACCCCGAAGGATGACACAGACGAGGAAGCAGACCGTACACAGCCTCATCATGTCTTGTTGTAGCCAGGTTTGCAGTACATCAGCATCAGATAATGTAGATGAGCAAGATTCCGTCAAACAACACAACCATTTATCATCTGAACAGGTAATTTTCCTTAATATTTGTTACAAAACACCTGCAATTAAAATAACTTTCATTGTTCATAAACTTTACAAAACGATTATGCTTCCGCCATTTAATACAAATTTCAAGAAATGTGTTAAATAGTTTGGGCACGGCTAAAATGATATCCATGATGAAGATTTATACATAGTAGAGTGAGTTTAATGTTATTCTGCTACAAAACAAGCATTTGCAGAACACAACTACAAGAACAAGACTACTCAACAAGTCTTGTATTTGTCATAGTAATAAACCTACTGTTGTTATAGAAACTGGAGATTTTGTAGAACATTTAACACAGTTATTAAGCAAATTATCAACTTATAATCTCATTTACATCCAAGATGGGCATTGTCAATGCTCTTTATTCTTGCAATAAAAACAGTACATTTTATTTTTGAGATATTTTAATAAACTTGTGTACATCTTAGTAAATGCTTATACTGACCTCTAACGTGTACATGGTCCCTACAGACCTGGGCAATAACTGGCAACCAAGTAAACTTTCAAGTAAATGCTTTAAAACACCTAAGTTAATAAAAACATCAATGAAACACTGTGAAGTCAGTTGGCCAGTTCTTTACACAACCCGAGTGTGCTAAACCAGTTATGTTTAACCTAGCTGAGCTACTCAGTTATTGTTTAAACTAAAGGATAGACGGTTGTTATGATACACATTTCTATTTCATCTTACACATGTCCTGTACAACACGTACCAATACATGTTGATCCTGCATGGACTAGACCAGTAGGTGTTGGTCCTGTACGGACTAGACCAGTAGGTATTGATCCTGCACGGACTAGACTAGTAGGTGTTGATCCTGCACGGACTAGACCAGTAGGTGTTGATCCTGCATGGACTAGACCAATAGGTGTTGATCCTGCATGGACTAGATCAATAGGTGTTGATCCTGCACGGACTAGACCAGTAGGTGTTGACAACTTTATACATACACTGGCGCCTGCAGCAAAACATTGAGGAGACAACCAGCTAAGACTGAACATCATCTGACCATGAAATGCATCTTATTCTGTTTCTCGTGAAAATGAGCATGCCCATCCACGTCTCGTCACTAATCACCAGCAGAACTGAAAGTGAAACTGACCACACAGGTGGCTTGTATGATTTCTCTCAATCACCCAAGTCATTTGTGTGGTCATTTGAGGGTCAAGCTCCTGGTCAAATACACTGTGTCTGAAACCAGTTATGGTGTTGGCTTCAGACAGCCCTCTGGTCACTCAGGTGCCTTGTGTGATCTGTAGTGTGTCCAGCATGCCACTGACCGTGTCCTGTAGGTTGGGTCCAGTCTTGCCCATAGGTGATTCCTGCAGGCAACAAGTACAGTCAGAAACAATGGAACGTTAATTCATGTGCAACATGTTTTCAAACAGAGATTAAACAATCATTTGTAAACAGAAACATTGCAACTGGTTGTCCTGCACTGTTAAATATTACCACACCCCTTAAGAGTACGACATTTTAATGCACAATATTTGTTATGCAAAGTCAACAGTTGCCCAATGTGCAAGGAGCCACTCCACTGACCACCAGACTTGAGTTGTATCTGTTTGTCACAAGTCACACACCTTGTACTTGAGAGAGATCTGCTGAGTGGCCCATGTTGCATACTTCATGGCATCTTTCTTTGACTTGGCGTTTGCTTTCTGTGATGATGCTATTGTACTGGCCGTCTGAAACAATGCAAGGCCAGTAGTCATGTGACATTCACAGAGCTGCACCAACCTGGCCATGCTTAAGATAGAGTTAAAAGTCAATCCTCAAAAAATTAGCTGTCTAGTATCCACTACGACATGCTTGCTTATTTGTACAAATTTAGTTTTTAGTGATATCATCAGACAAATTATTCAATTAATTTTGTCCGGATCAAATAAAAATTCAGAGAAAAAAATTGCAAAAGTGGCCAGGCTCTATATAAGTACTGCAACATGCTATGCAAGTTACGATCAAAATCGATTCTTTAGATGATTTTTAACAAAAGCATGCACTCTTTTATTACGAGATAATCTTGGTAATGGTGACGGGTGGTTTTGTGGGAAGTCCAAGGAAAATTTAATTCATATACCGTATTCGACGTATTAAGTGTACACCCCTTTTTTATTCAGCACGATCCATAATTACTGTAATTTGATTAGCGTGGAAAACTGAAGTGTCGCCATGTGGTGTTAAACAACTGGCACAACTTTTCAGTTGTTCTACACTAATCACCAAATGACACCACTAGTGTTAATCAGTTACCTTATTGCCTACAGAAGCAAATGTTGGTGTACTCTTATAAGAACAGATTCTTTGACATTTTTCCGTGGCCCAATTTTTTTCAAGCATACTGTCCCCTTGTTAGGTAGAATACTGTATATCAAAAATATGTATTTATTCTAATAAACAATAAATACAATTGTGCAATGATGTCATTTTGCTGAGCAAATAGTAATATATTTTATCAAAATTTTATTTTTATCATAAGTTTACATAAAAAAATATAGCTGCACATTTTGCTCCCAATATAAGTAACCCTTACCAACTACAACCACATATTTTCTACAATGCTTTTATAAGAGAGAGCATGGGTTTGTTTAACATTACTAAAAAAACTTTATTGCATTAAAATGCCACATGACCATGCAAGTTTGTTACTAAAATGTAACCATTTGTAATTATAATTTAGACTATCAAGGTAGTGGTTTACAAGGAAAACTTTGTTGAACTCACAGCATCTTAATTTCATAGGCCATGCCATACTGTTAGATAACCCTATGCCATCAGTGTAGTATTCTGGCAATATTCGCTTGCCAAATGAAAATATATTTGTATAAACCTATTCCTATAGCCATGCTATTTATATCTGAACTCACTTATGTAACATATTCTGCCTTCGTTTACTAAACTAGTCTTCTTTCTGGCAAAGTAACATGCTTTGGTTCTGTATATGCCAGCCCCCCTTAATATATCCCTTGTAGTCTCAGTTACCCCGATTTCACAGAACTGTGCACGCACATATTGGTCACGAAGGTTATCATGTCAGCCTTCAGTCAACCAGAGAAATTACTGGAATCTCCCACTTTTAGAACACATTCTCAGTAAACCACTGGCATGATATTCTTGATTTTAGTTGCATGCGATTAGTTTTTATTATCTCTTAGGTGCATAGCCCCAAAACCATGACTTTTGTTTCGCATTAAAATATTTGATGTCAAATCAAATGTTTATTTTCTATAGACTGTTTGTGCCACTTATACGTCTATCAGCACACTGTTGCTCACGAAAAATAGAAGTCACTGACCCCTTTTTGATTTACTTATAATTTTATTTTAAATATTATAGAAACTAGAGCATTTCTCATCTGTACTCAAATAGGTGTGCGCACAATGGTTGGAGTCCGAGTGGCTGAAGTTACAGCATATTTACAGTTTTGTTAATATTAATAAGTCACGTGTGGCAATGAATAAAGATTAGGGTACCTTAATTTAGCCTAAATGCTAAAGCTATTTGAAATGCGAACACCATAACAATTTCTTGTTTTACAGTCTTTCTGCAAAATATTTCTCTAAAAGCAACTTTTCTAACAATTTATTTGTACTCATTCAATTCAATAACTGGTGGTTATTTAGAACATTGTACAAAACACGCAATCATTGATAGTGGATGCATTCACAGAGCAACCTAGAAAATATGTTTTGAAGAATATTCAAGAACACTACCATAAATTCAAGAACATTTAAGGGTACTTGAGTCACAAAGTCAAATTCAAGAACAGCCTGGGATTTCTGCAAACCCTGCAGCCACCTTGCGAGAGGAGATGGGACCACATAGTGATGATGATGGTGATGATGACTAGTTCAGGATGATTTAAATATACATTTACACAACAATGAGACAAAGACAGTGAGTGATACTGCATCATCAAGGTGACACGGTGAAGCACCTAGACACCCCTGCATCAAGGTGACACGGTGAGGCACCTAGACACCCCTGCATCAAGGTGACACGATGAGGCACCTAGACACCCCTGCATCAAGGTGACACGGTGAGGCACCTAGACACCCCTGCATCAAGGTGACCCAGTGAGGCACCTAGACACCCCTGCATCAAGGTGACCCAGTGAGGCACCTAGACACCCCTGCATCAAGGTGACCCAGTGAGGCACCTAGACACCCCTGCATCAAGGTGACCCAGTGAGGCACCTAGACACCCCTGCATCAAGGTGACCCAGTGAGGCACCTAGACACCCCTGCATCAAGGTGACCCAGTGAGGCACCTAGACACCCCTGCATCAAGGTGACCCAGTGAGGCACCTAGACACCCCTGTATCAAGGTGACATGGTGAGGCACCTAGACACCCCTGCAGAAGCACTGGCCACAGACACAGTGAGTGATACTGCACCATCAAGGTGACACGGTGAAGCACCTAGACACCCCTGCATCAAGGTGACACGATGAGGCATCTAGACACCCCTGCATCAAGGTGACACGATGAGGCACCTAGACACCCCTGCATCAAGGTGACCCAGTGAGGCACCTAGACACCCCTGCAGAAGCACTGGCCACAGACACAGTCAGTGATACTGCACCATCAAGGTGACACGGTGAGGCACCTAGACACCCCTGTATCAAGGTGACATGGTGAGGCACCTAGACACCCCTGCAGAAGCACTGGCCACAGACACAGTCAGTGATACTGCACCATCAAGGTGACACGGTGAGGCACCTAGACACCCCTGCATCAAGGTGACCCAGTGAGGCACCTAGACACCCCTGCAGAAGCACTGGCCACAGACACAGTCAGTGATACTGCACCATCAAGGTGACACGGTGAGGCACCTAGACACCCCTGTATCAAGGTGACATGGTGAGGCACCTAGACACCCCTGCAGAAGCACTGACCACAGACACAGTCAGTGATACTGCACCATCAAGGTGACATGGTGAGGCACCTAGACACCCCTGCATCAAGGTGACACGGTGAGGCACCTAGACACCCCTGCATCAAGGTGACACGATGAGGCACTTAGACACCCCTGCAGTAGCACTGGCCCACAGACACACTGTGACTCACCAGTAACAGTCCAAACAGGGCACGCATGTTGGAGGGGTTGAGTTTGATCGCCTGGGCGAAGTACTTGCATGCACACTCCATGTTATCTTGACCTCCCTGGGTGTACTTCACCTGCAAATCAGACCACATTAGATCCATTCTGTAGCTATTCAACAAACCCCTCTCGTCATGACATCGTTCAGGCAAATTTAGTAGAAAAGACGGCACAAGAGAAGGGAACCAATATATTTGATGACGTCATGGGAACAGATGTGAAGATCAGGTGCCCTTTGTCAACAGGCACACAAAAAGGGAAGAAACTTATTTTGCTGTCGGCAATGCCAAATGTGGATGACTGTTATGGACAAAATGTAACATTACATATACAGTTATAGTCAAATACGGTTCATGTTTCACAATACCGTTGACTTAACAATATAAAATAATATTTTCAAAGAACTACTATTACCACTACTTTCAGAAGTTGACATCGCACTGTGTGGGACTTCCCATAATTAATCTTCATCAAATGGAACATAGGTATATAAAGTTTTTTAGTTTATTTTCACATACCATTCATTGAACAAGAGACTAAAATATTTGTGTCCCTGTAGAAGCCTCACCTCGGCAAACTTCTGGTGGAAGAGATGATTGCGAGGGTTAGATAGGATGAGTTCCTCGATACAGAACGCAGCCTTGCCGTAGTCCTGCTCCGAGAGATAGAGGTCACACAACTCCATCCAACTGTCCGTGTCACTCATGAAACTAAAAGAGAAAAGAGTTAGTGCAGTGACAGAGAAAGTTGTACTGCAAAAGTCTGTTTAAATTTGGAGAACAAAAAGTTACAGTTAGAGGAGTGAATATTTAATTACCAACATTTACATTAAATATCAGTAAGCGTTATTGTCGGTACAATGCATTCTTTGCTGACATAATGTGTTAAATATTTGCTGACTAGGATTGGGCATGCATCATCTTGGATATAAAATAGTTCCGCAAACGGTTTATCGACAAATGATTGTTAAAGTCTTAACTGGTGGTAGCCTCTAATGATTTTATAGTATAATTACACCTATCTTAAAAAAAAAACAATAATATTTATCTTTACATCTATTATAATCTTTGGATTCTTTGCTCGTATATTAAAAATCATATTTTTCCACATTTTGTGATAAAATGCCACCGAGTCGACCAGTATGACCAACCGTGATGTGGTAGTTATGTAAGAAAAGAACCCACTCTTTGAGGTAGTTGTTAAGTTCTTTGATGGCCTCTGCTATCTTGTTCTGTTCTTTCAGCACCGACACGACACGCTTGCGCACCAGCTGAACAAATAAGTAGAACACGGATGCCAATGAGTACAACACGGATGCCAATGAGTACAACACGGATGCCAACAAGTACAAATGGATGCCAACAAGTACAAATGGATGCCAACAAGTGTCATCATTTAACAGTCGCTTCTGCCATGACTCGTGGCTGGGTGATGGACTCCACAGCAGGTGACATGTTTACCGTGTGGGATATTTTACTTCCTGTGGCATAGGCACCAGGCAGAAGGGACCAACAGCTTTTATTCTCTTCTGAAAGACATGCGGGATAAACAAAGTTGACTATGCTTTGAAATAGCAGCATGGTGCACTGGAAACTCAACCCAGACAATCAAGACTTATAAAGACCACACGTGGGTGATTACAGGTAAAATGCTGTTTTTGCAATTCATTCTAGTTTTAAAATTGATTGATTTTGCATAATTGCAACAATTACATCAATGAAGATTTATTACAGTATTTTTTCACATCACAAAGTTTCACTGAAATTTTTTTTAGAAAAAATGCTATCTCAAAGAAGACCTATTTATAACACTTGCTTAAAGGTTCAAAGGAATATTCATAACAATTGCACCAGAAAAATACCTTTGTTTAAGCAAACTAAATGCAATCTGGTTGCAGCCATTTCACCAAATACTTAATAAACTTTTTGAATATACAGTTGGTCCAGCTGGTAGAGCATCTGTAGTTGATATAGTGTATCAGATTTGAAAATGTTAGAAGTGTAATTGTAATTAATGAAAAGTAACTGCAATTAATTTGTGTAATTGGACCTAGTCCCAATTATGCATGCAAGCACATATTATTACAGTATAATCAGCATAAAACTTCAAACAGTTTTTACCACCCTGCCACAGTATAATAATTAAGCAATTTAAATATTACGCTATTTGTTGGGTCATCCTTGAGCATTTCTTGGTATATTTCCATGGCACCTTCATAGCTGAAATGTGAGGGAAAATAACAACAGTTGAATCAGAACATTTCCACAGTGATTTGAAACTTTGTACACCAGAAACACTTTGGTCTATAATGCAAATGATAAATATTAAACAACTATCCAAGTTTGGTAATAATGACAACAATCTGAAAATCATATAATTTTTCTTTCTAACTTATGCATTCCCGAACCTCCTACAATCTTAGTAAAACAGTTCTGCCATGATCAAGTAAACTTACTGTTTACAGAAAAAAACTCATCTTTCCAGCCTGTGTACAATGGTAACAAATTTCAACAACAATTGTTGTAACAATGAAACATTTAAACAACATGAACAATGAAACATTTTTATTGTAATTGTGTTTAATGTGTTACTTTCCTGCACCATCGTTACACGAAAGTATTTAATTACTTTGGTTTTGCCTCAATTTGACAAGCAATAACAGTGGTTGGCCAAAATATCAACAATGTCCATGACTTTCAGACTCAAATTGAAGCACATCAACAGACTGCATACAATGGCTGATACATTGACCTTCATTAGTTCTCAAACAATCAGCTGGTACGACACTTTATATCTAATTATGTTTATTGGTTTACATATTCATTCAATCAAAAACATTAGACAATAGCCAGTTACAAAATATATTCTACGCCCCCCAAAAATCTTGTTTTCTATACAATGACATGATTGTTGCTAGTGAGTTACACTGGATCAATCACATCAAACAAAGAAACCGTACACCAAGATAACAACTCACTCGTCTTCTGACTCGAGCAGAAGTCCCTCCAATCTGTGCACCCGACAGCTAGAGGGGAACTGTCTCTTCAGTGCCGTGACACATGTCTACAACACAGATGTAAGCTGGAGCGTCTCGTCAATTATAAGCTGGAGGTGTCAGTTAGTATTGTTCCGATTTATTAATTTGATTTTGTTGATGATTCGTAATTCATTGGTTCATGCTTCCGATCAATTGATCGATTACATTCTTGTGTGATCAATCATTAAAAAAATTCATGCTAAATTTTGTTCCTGTTCCCGAGTTATCTGAACTCGCCAGGAATCTTGTGTGCAACAAACAGTGATGCCACCTCGCAGTCTGGATAATCACGGCTGCACCTGGGATAGTAATCAAGTAAGCCGGCTGCTGTCAACAAACTATCCGACTATATAAATGACCCCTCGTCTAAAACGCTACTAACGTTAGGTTAATATGAATTTTACCCGTGATGACCGACCAAAATAGGCGACATCACCCTTTATGTTACTATCACACTTGACGTCCACAATTTATAGGCACAAACTGATCATATAAACGATTGGCCAAACCAATGATCGATTATGAAAATCAAACAGCCAGTACATACCTCGGCCAGGCTGCGTTGGTGGCAGTCGCAGGCTGCTATACACACTTGCTCATAGACAATCCACACTGGACAACAGTGAACGTTTACAGAGCTTAGAATACATATCCACGCAATGCACAGAAATGTGGTACATGGTGAGGATTAGATACAGATACAAATAGACAAGTAAGAATCACTTGCAATCAAAATATTACAACTTGGCAGAGTCTGTCTGCTGACCTTTGCCAAACTGAAAAGATCTTTATAGTAAATGTATATTTATGCTATACATAATAATAATGTATATATATGCTATACATAATAATAATGTATATATATGCTATACATAATAATAATGTATATATATGCTATACATAATAATAATGTATATATATATGCTATACATAATAATAATGTATATATATGCTATACATAATAATGTATATATATGCTATACATAATAATAATGTATATATATGCTATACATAATAATAATGTATATATATGCTATACATAATAATAATGTATATTTATGCTATACATAATAATAATGTATATATATATGCTATACATAATAATAATGTATATATATGCTATACATAATAATAATGTATATATATGCTATACATAATAATAATGTATATATATGCTATACATAATAATAATGTATATATATGCTATACATAATAATAATGTATATATATGCTATACATAATAATAATGTATATTTATGCTATACATAATAATAATGTATATATATGCTATACATAATAATAATGTATATATATGCTATACATAATAATAATACTACACAGAAATGAATACATAATGTGTAATATTATCATGTACTGTGAATGTTTCAATCCTTGTAGAAATGAAGGATGTATTTTTTTAATGTGGAAAATCCGGCTGGGTCGGACTGTATTAGCGATGCAAGTTACAATACTTATCTAATCTATGCTAATTCGATATAAAAAATTGTGACAAGCTACTTCTTCCTTGCCAGCGACAGATGCAAGGGAAACCCCTGGCATTTGTAAGTTGTAACATGGATGCCTACTGGATATTTCACATTTAATGACATCAGTATCTTGGCCCATTCTTGGTAAATACCAGGGAAACACCAAAGCAAAGATGGCAGACGAAGTTGCGAGAAGAGTTCAACATTTTTTCATACTGGTGATATTAATGCGGCAGACAATATGACTGACAATATAATGTGCCAAGACATTCTGATTAATGTGTTATTTGTGAACTTTGTAGGCTTCGATCTGGAGTGAATTGAGAACGCCATCGATTTTTGCCCGTGCCAGGCCCAGGGCAGTACGTACGAGATATCTGCATCAAGCATAATGTTACTATCAACAAGTGTAACTGTTTTGCAAATAAAATTCACATTGAAATGTTTACTCAGTTCATTACTTTATTTTATTGGTCTGCTAGTTATGAGAAACGAATGACAATATTTAGTATCTACTCCCTCTCTTGAGGCAAGGCACCAGGATGTGACAGCATACCGCCAGAAGTGATCAAGTGTGCGAAGCCCGCCTTACTACAGCACCTGGTTCAACTGCTCTATCTCTGCTGGAATGAAGGAGCAGTCCCTCAAGAAATGCAGGATGCTACAATAGTCACCTTGTACAAAAACAAAGGCGACCGCAGAGACTGCAACAACTATAGGGGCATATCATTATTGAGCATTGTGGGGAAGGACTTCGCTCGGGTCCTGCTAATCAGACTTCAGAAACTTGCCTCTTCTCAGTACGCCAGCTCCAGGAAAAGTGCAGAGAACAGGGAATGCCCCTGTAAGTGGCGTTCATTGACTTAACCAAGGCCTTCGATCTTGTCAGCAGGAAGGGACTCTTCCGCCTACTGGAGAAAATACGGAGGTATACGTCAGGGAGATGATGTTTGCGGATGATGCAGCACTCACTGCCCACTCAGGAGAGGCCCTCCAGAGGCTGGTCAATCGCTTTGCACACACCTGCAGAGAGTTTGGACTCGCAATCAGCCTGAAGAAGACGAACCTCATTGCAACAACCTTTCGCTGGACACTGAAATAAACAGGCTCATTGGAAAAGCTGCATGCACTATGGCCAAGCTGACGAAAAGAGTATGGGAAAATAAGATGCTCACCGAGAACACCAAGATGAGAATCTACCAGGCCTGTGTGTTGGGCACCCTCTTCTATGGCAGTGAATCGTGGACCACATACATGTGCTAGGAGCACCGCCTCAACACCTTCTACATGCGGTGCCTCAAGCGTATCCTCGGCATCACCTGGCCGCTTGCTGAAAGACATCCTCTATGGACAACTCACCAGTGGCGCGAGGCCAGTGGGACACCCAGCCCTCAGATTCAAGGATGCCTGCAATCGTGACATGAAGGCCTGTGACATCAGCCCCAAAGACTGGGAAGCAGTGGCTGAAGACCGCACTGCTTGGCATCAGGCAACACACAGAGGCATTGAAAGAGCAGATGAAAAGAAACATCAGCTTGCGGCTGAGAAGAGGATGCGGCAAAAACAAAAAGCAGCACTACCACCGTCATCCTGTTTTGACTGCGGCAAGGACTGCCACTCAAGAATCGACCTTCACAGCCACAGTGGACGCTACAAAAATTTGACAAGTTGACAACGGGGCGCATCAGCATCGTCTCTTTGAGACTACTCTCTGCCTACTATATTTATTAAATTATTATTTATTCTAATTTAAAGCAGTGTCTGTTTTAGTTTTACACACATAAACTTTGTGCGTTATTATGTATGTTATTATGTATACTTATAATTTGTACATTTTTGTGGGGCCAGTTCAAACTCACCTGGGCCGGTTCAAAATAGAACTGGGCCAGTTAAACAAATCTGGGCGAGTTCATTTTTGGCTAATTTCAGACACTGAAATATGCCAGTTTTTTGTTGTACCTTCAAAACACATCGCAGTCAAGAAATATAAATACACAAATGTACCAAGTTCAACTTACGTTCATCCCCAAGTTTATAACTGAAGTCAGCAAGCACATCTTGCCACATCTCAACAACCTCTTCACTGTTTCGCATTCGATCTTCACGGAATTCTGACAGCTTTTCTCGAGCTTCTACAAATGTTAAACCAACAATGTTACCAAAATAGATATTTTATGAATCTATGACTCAAAACATCAAAGTGATCTAGTAGCTACATTACCCTAACTGACATTTTTTTACAACACATTTGATTGACCAATGCAGCAACTAGGACCAAGTTCAACTCCAAGGTTGTATCGGTGGATCAATCAGGGCAGATTACAATATCAGCACTGGATAATGAAGAAGGTTTGGTATAGAGTAATAATCACACCTAACTGATTAGGCCAAATAAGTTTCTGGTGTCCTGTTTAACCCTGGTTTACTGAAAAAATTAGATAAGAATGTTGTTTTGCAGCATAAAAAGAAGGTAGCTAACAGGACACAACATCACGACTCGTTCACGTGCATAAAGATTCGGACAGCGTAAATGTGAATTATTTTTATGTATCATCATCTTGAATACGTTTTTAACAAGATTTAACAAGATTTGCCATCCAAGCCAAAGGCCCAGATGGCAAGTGGACAAGGAAGCCATTGGCTTATCGAGAGTCCAACAATGTTCACCTACTTATAACCCGCCCTCCTGATATATGTGTCAACCTTGTTTTTAAACATATTCACGCTGCTAGCAGTTACACAATCTGTAGACAGTTTGTTCCATTCATTTACTGTCCTCTGTGAGAACGAGTGCTTCCTGATGTCCAATCTACATTGATCCTTTACTAATTTTACCTCATGTCCTCTAGTTCTGCTATCCTTCTTGAGTGAGAAAAACATATTTCTATCAATATTTTCATACCCATTCAATATCTTAAAAACTTCAATCTGATCTCCTCTTAACCTCCTTGTCTCTAGAGTTGTTAAACCACATTCTTTCAGGCGTTCTTCATAACTAAGGTCTCTAAGTTCTGGAATCATTTTAGTTGCTCTCCTTTGTATGCGTTCAAGCGTATCTATATCCTTCTTACGATATGGTCTCCATGCTTGTATACAGTATTCTAAATGAGGTCTAACTATTGCTTTATAAAGAGGTATAATTAACTTTTTTCCCTTGTATGTTATGTTTCTTCTAATCAATCCAAGAATTTGATTACCCTTTGAAGCTGCAATACCACACTGCTCTGAAACTTTCATATCAGCGCTTATTGTAACTCCTAAGTCCTTTTCTTTTACAGTAGTACCAAGAACAGTAGCTCCCATTTTATAGTTTACATTCAAGTTCCCATGTCCTGTATGTAGGCATTTACATTTCCCAAAATTGAACAGCATCTGCCATTTCTCAGACCATTTCACTAATCTGTCTAGATCGCTTTGTAAATGTTGTTTATCACCATCAGTATTAACCTTTCTAAACAGTTTTGTGTCGTCTGCAAATTTCAGTACGTTACTTGTTATACTGTCGTCCAAGTCATTGATATAAATTAAGAATAATATAGGTCCTAATACTGATCCTTGAGGTACCCCACTCAAAACCGATTTCCAATTTGAAACTTCGCCATCTACTACAACTCGTTGTCTTCTGTCAGTCAGCCATTGTTCTATCCAGTCAGTTATGCTATCCCCGATACCATGGGCTTTTAATTTAAGTAGCAATCTTTGATGTGGCACTTTGTCAAAAGCTTTCTGAAAATCTAAGTAGATAATATCTACTGGCGATCCCTCGTCTATCCACTTAGTGATTTCTTCCAAAAACATAACACATTTGTTAAGCATGACCTCGCTTTAAGGAATCCATGTTGAGATGAATTTAATAATTTATGCTTAACGAGGAAGTCCACCATATGGTCTTTAATTAACCTTTCTAATAATTTACAAATCACTGACGTTAAACTCACTGGTCTGTAATTCTCTGACTTATTTCTCGAACCCTTTTTAAATAATGGTATGATGTTTGCTTCTTTCCATTCAAACGGAACAACTCCCTCTTTTAATGACAAGTTGAATACTCTTGCAAGTGGTATACTGATTTGATCTACTGTTTCCATTAGTAATTTTGGAGGAATCCCATCCACTCCCGGTGATTTGTTATCCTTCATTGCCTTTATTTTCCTAGCTACCAATTCTGGAGTTACAACTAACGGTCCTAAATAGTCAGATTTAGTCCCCTGAAATTTAGCATCAGCAACTGGTAATGAACTAATATCTTCTTTTGTAAACGCTGAACTGAAGTAACCATTTAGGTCTTCCGCCATTAAAAACCCCTGTGATATTATATTTCCAGCACTGTCTTCTAGAGGTCCAACCTTGTCTTGTACGTTTTGTTTACTCCTGACATATGCATAAAAACTCTTGCTGTCAGTTTTTATGTTACATGCCAGTTTTTGCTCATAGCTTCTTTTAGATTGTCTGATTTCAGTTGTAGCTGCATTAAGTGCCTCTTTGTATTTTGCATAGTCTTCTTCCTTTCTGGTACGCCTATAAACCCTCCACATAGTTTGTTTTAGCATTATTTTTCTAATTGCCTCTTTTGACACGTGTTTCTTTCTACACCGTTTTCCTTGTTTTCGGAAGGGAACAAATTTATCAATGATACTCTCAATTTCATATTTTAGAATATTCCAACATTCAATTGCAGTCTTATTCATCAGCATGTTATTCCAATCTAGCTGTGCTAAGTATTTTCTCATATCTTTGTAGTTACCTTTGTAGAAGTTTCTCTTGTACGTTTTCTTATTTTTACTTTCTGATTTTACATTGATGTCAAAATGTATTTGATTATGGTCACTATTACCCAATGGTTCAAATATTTTTACATTGTCCACTAATTCTTTTGTGATGACAAAACTATATCTAATACATTTTCTCCCTGGTTGGTTCTAGTACGTGCTGAGTAAGAAAGCTATCCTGGATTAAACATAGAAATTGTTGATCCTCAATCCCTGTGCTCTCTAGAGAATTCCATTGTATGTGTCCATGGTTAAAATCTCCCATTATGATACATTCCCTTTACTAACTTCCTTTATAGCGTTTTTTATTTTTGTGTTGTCCTCTTCGTTTATGTTTGGACTTCGGTAAACTAATCCAACAGTTAATTTTGAATTTCCTGAAACAATTTTGCACCAAACAGCTTCATCGCAATCTGCTTCCCTTTCTAGTTTCATTTCATAAGCCTGAATAGATTCTTTAACATATAAAATAACTCCCCGCCCCTTCTTCCTATTCGATCTTTCCTAAACATTACGTATCCTGTCAGTCCTAATTCAGCATCTGTTATATCTATGTTGGCCCATGATTCAGTTATACCAATTATGTGAGGGTCAATATCTTCTACCATAATGTTTAATTCGTTTTTCTTATTTACTATGCTCCTTGCATTTAAACATACGCATCTATAACCTTTTTCAGAGATGTTTTTCGGATGATTTGATATTGGTTTATCTGTGCTAGTGGTCTCTTGTTCTGCTTGAGACACCTCTAGGTAACCCCCTGCACTTCTAGTTTAAAGAATGTTTACTTCAAAAATATTTGTCATTGTACCCAAGTCGCTATCTACTGCTGCTGAAAGTTTGTCCGCGAATACTGCCGCCCCTTTCCACTTAAATGAAGCCCATCCTTCATGTACATATCACCCCTCCCAACAAAACTTTCCCATAAATCCACAAATCCAACTTCCTCTTCCCTACACAGCCTCTGGACTAACATGTTAATTGCCATCCCCGACAATTTCGATATTTATGACCCTCCTGCCCATCACAGGTAAAATCCCTGACAGTATTACCTGCTCAACCCTCGTCTGTTTTAGTGTTCTGACCAACTGCCTATATTTCCTAACTATGGCAGTTGTACCCTCCTCTCTACGTTATTTGTCCCTACATGTACTAAAACAGATCCACCCTTACCCGAGCCTACGATGTTTTTTACCCTCTCAGTTATCGCCTCTATTTTGGCTCCAGGCAAGCAGACCACCACATCATCTCCCTTGTTTAAGACTCTGTCGGTCTTCCTAACTATCGAATCCCCACAAACACCCTCGCTCTCTTCCTCACCCCCTCTATCACTGCTGCAGAATAACTCTTCCTTTCGATCCCCTCCATCACATTCTGTCCTGACCCCTTCCCTTCCGTCTCCCCACTCCCTTCTCCTTCCCTCCTGTCTCCCCTACTCCCCTCTCCTTCACTCCGGTTGTTTTCCCTCCCGTCTCCCCCACTCCCTTCTCCTTCCCTCCTGTCTCCGCTACTCCCTCTCCTTCACCCCCGGTTGTCTTCCCTCCCGTCTCCCCCACTCCCTTCTCCTTCCCTCCTGTCTCCCCTACTCCCTCTCCTTCACCCCGGTTGTCTTCCCCTCCCGTTCCTTTCCTTCCCGTCTCCTTACGTCCTGTCTCCCCTATGACCTGTCACCTTCCCTCCTCTCAGCTTCCTCCCAGGCTGAGGTGAGCTCTCCCTAGCATCTCTTGTGTCTTTCCCCACTTTATCGTCTACTGTTCCCTCACCGGAACTACTGGCACAACTCCCTGATCCCTTCCCACCATTGCCACAACGAGCAGTCTCAGCTCTTTCAACTCCACCTCTATTTCCTTCATCCTTGCGCATCCCCTACACTCAAAATTAAAACTATCTGCCTGGACCTCAGCCCAGGACTTTTCGCACCCAGACTTGACGAAATCTACCCAGTTACTACAACTGCCACAAATTACGTGCCTTGTGGCCTTTAACTGTCGTTTGCACGGGCCATCATACAATTTAGTTTTAATTAGTGTGCTACGTTAGCCTTGAATAAGGCTGTTTTTGTGATCAAAAGAACACTTTAGGCTAAAAATCCTGCCACCTAGCGAATACGGAGAACACTGTGTAACAAAACAACGAAGTGAGTGTGTACTAATTTACGCTAAAGTCCTGCTGTTAATTCCTTTTTACCGAAAACGTTGACTACCACTATGTCATATATTACCTTATGTATGTAATTTAAGTAAATAAATCACTTTATCTTATATATATATATATTAGCTAATGTAAACGATAGCTCGATGCACGGGTTGAATGACTTGTAAACAAACTCCCTTTTATCACTCGTTGAGTTTGAATCCGGGAAAAAAAATACTACCTCTGTTAACAACAACGGTTTCTTAATATATGTCTACAAGAAGTTGGTGAACAATATATGTATAATACTAATACTTATTCTAACCAATATTCACTGTTACTGACTATTCACTATGTTATCTAATTTTTCGAATTGTAAACACCCTTATTAACGCTCGCTGAATTCCCTGACAGAATCCGAAACTAACTTACTCTAAAATACTCCCTCTGACTAATAATTAACAAAACCTGTTTCCTAATATATGTCTACAATACGTTTGTGTATAATATATATGCAATAGTAATACTTATTCTATTTGATATTCCACGTATTTCTGTAAATGATCTACACCAAATTCAAGTCGCTGCACCAAGTCCAAGTAGCCGGAAGTTTCCAGACAGTTGAGATTTTAATTGTTTTAAGTGACTCCATACATTTGGCCAGTATGATACTAGTTTTTATTTTTTCCTGACCAACCTGTTTTTTAGTTACAAAAACATGCGTAAACCAACGAATAAAACACCTAAGTAAATTTCTTTCAGTATGTAATCGGAAAGATAGAAACAATATTTTGATTTTGTGAAACTAGTAGTAGTAGCATGGTCTATGCTATGGCATGGATTTAGGACTGACGCTGACCGTAGTCTTGCTTTAGCAAAGCCAGTATAGCAATAGCCCATATCATTACTACCATTAGGCTTAGCCGAGGACTGTCTGGTGTTGGCCAGTATTCAGCACAAGACTCCATGTTATTTCAACGAACAGATCACGCACATTTGCAGTGAAAGTGCACAACAAACACGGCACTATTTATTCTACTTGGGCTGTGTTAACATAGACCCACGCAGCCAACTATTACTACCAGTACTACGGTCCACGCCAACGCCGCTGTCACAAATTCATGGCTTGTCAACAAGCCTGGAACGTTGCGCGGAAGATGCAATTATACATGTAGTGTATGCACAGCAATAGCACGCGATAAATGCCGCTACAGTAGCAATTATATCCATTCCATATACGAAGTACATCAGGACATTTTCACAAATAAAAACCTCACCCTCCCAAGTCATGGAGGACGCCATGTTGGAAATGACTTATCGCGAGAATATACGTGTGATATCACGCATGCGCGATCAATTGTTACCATAGTGATCTTGGTAAACGTTTGGAACCGAGCTAAGGAACTGAAAAGGTCCACTTTGCGTTGAATTTGGTGGTTGCTTCATTTTGTGTTTCATCAGAGCTAATACGCAAACATGATTCCACCAAATGCTTCGTTGGTGAAATACGACAACCCGGTGCTCGTCAGTAGAAATACAGACAAGAAAACTCCGCGGGTATGTTCAACGACAACGACAACAGTTTAAAAGTTGCAGTTGCAAGTTGCATTCGCTAGTGGGAACTGCCATAATTTTTGACGCCTGTGTAATTATTGTCATGTACGTTTACTGCTACGAAACTGCCGGATTCGTACTTAGTTATAGCATGATCAATTCTGTCACATTTCAGTAACTAATAGACTTTCAAACATGGGTTATATTTTCAAACCAGTTCCACTAGTACTATGCCTACGGTATAATATACCTATGGCTGTGCCAGATACACAGATAAAACTAAATAGTGTAACTAAACTTTGCTGGTCAGAGGATTTTTCAATATTTGCATTGTCAGTTCCCCATTAGAATGCCAAACTGTCAATTGAGAGGAACAGTGTGAGAGTCCAACTACTGCTGTTTTAAAATTTTGGCAATTTCGCTCACCCCACTTTCCATGTGTCTTCTGGATGATATACTAAAAACTGTAGATCCCTTCCACTGGGTGTCTTTCTTATGGGAAGTAAAAGAACCCACACAGGGGACAAATGTGTAACTGCTGTGGACTCACAGAATGGTCGTCTCTAACCCAAAATGAATGTATGTATATATGGTGTGAATGCACCCAGCTAAACAATACATAATGTGTAACTAACACAGAGTATGAGCTGTAATAGAAGAAGAAGATTATATGGCCTCTAGCTCTTTTGTTTTGTTGTGTACAAGAAGATGCTGGATGTCTGGTAGCACAGGTAAATAAACCTTTTGGATATATTAATTAAAAAGAATTGTATTATCATAAAAATTAAATATCCTAAAAATTTTCAACACGGTACTGTTGTCAGTTTTGCACAAATAACCAAAATGGTCAATGTTTGTATATCAGAAGAGATGTTTGTGTATTTCAAGACCATGTTGCGCCACAAGCTAATAAGAAGGATCCATGGTCATTTAACATGTGTATGGGCTTTGTCTTGTAGGCACGGGCTCTAAAAGTTAGTCCACAACAACCGACAGGTGCTGGTCCAGTGCCAAGTCCACCTGCCAAGCAGAAGGTTGCTGCAACAGATGCCAAGGTTGCTCAGCAGACTGATGAGATACTTAACTCCATTCTGCCCCCAAGGTAGTGTCTTCTCTTCCATTCTACCCCCATGCATGCTAGTGTCTTCTCCTCCATTCTGCCCCCAAGATAGTGTCTTCTCCTCCATTCTGCCACCAAGATTGTGTCTTCTCCATTCTGCCCCGAAGGCAGTGTCTTCTCCATTCTGCCCCGAAGGCAGTGTCTTCTCCATTCTGCCCCGAAGCTAGTGTCTTCTTCATTCTGCCCCCTCGGTAGTGTCTTCTCCATTCTGCCCCGAAGGTAGTGTCTTCTCCATTCTGCCCCGAAGGCAGTGTCTTCTCCATTCTGCCCCCAAAGGCAGTGTCTTTTCCTCCATTCTGCCCCCAAACTAGTGACTTCTCCTCCATTCTGCCCCCGCGGTAGTGTCTTCTCTTCCATTCTGCCCCCAAGGTAGCGTTTTCTCCTTCATTCTGCCCCCAAGGTAGAGTCTTCTCCATTCTGCCCCCAAGGTAGAGTTTTCTCCTTCATTCTGCCCCCAAGGTAGTGTCTTCTCCTCCATTCTGCCCCCAAGGTAGAGTCTTCTCCATTCTGCCCCCAAGGTAGTGTCTTCTCCATTCTGCCCCCAAGGTAGAGTCTTCTCCTTCATTCTGCCCCCAAGGTAGTGTCTTCTCCTCCATTCTGCCCCCAAGGTAGAGTCTTCTCCTTCATTCTGCCCCCAAGGTAGTGTCTTCTCTCCATTCTGCCCCTAAGGTAGAGTCTTCTCCATTCTGCCCCCAAGGTAGAGTCTTCTCCTCCATTATATCCCCAAGGTAGAGTCTTCTCCTCCATTCTGCCCCCAAGGTAGTGTCTTCTCCTCCATTCTGCCCCCAAGGTAGAGTCTTCGCCTTCATTCTGCCTCCAAGGTAGTGTTTTCTCCTTCATTCTGCCCCCAAGGTAGTGTTTTCTCCTCCATTCTGTCCTCAAGGTAGAGTCTTCTCCTTCATTCTGCCCCCAAGGTAGTGTTTTCTCCTCCATTCTGCCCCCAATGTAGAGTCTTCTCCTTCATTCTGCCCCCAAGGTAGAGTCTTCTCCTTCATTCCGCCCCCGAGGTAGTGTCTTCTCCTCCATTCTGTCCCCAAGGTAGAGTCTTCTCCTTCATTCTGCCCCCAAGGTAGTGTCTTCTCCTCCATTCTGTCCCCAAGGTAGAGTCTTCTCCTTCATTCTGCCCCCAAGGTAGTGTCTTCTCTCCATTCTGCCCCTAAGGTAGAGTCTTCTCCTTCATTCTGCCCCCAAGGTAGTGTTTTCTCCTCCATTCTGTCCCAAAGGTAGAGTCTTCTCCTTCATTCTGCCCCCAAGGTAGTGTCTTCTCCTCCATTCTGCCCCCGCAGTAGTGTCTTCTCCTCCATTCTGCTCCCGCGGTAGTTTCTTCTTCTCCACTCTGCCCCCAAGGTAGAGTCTTCTTCTTCATTCTGCCCCCAAGGTAGTGTCTTCTCCTTCATTCTGCCCCCAAGGTAGAGTCTTCTCCTTCATTCTGCCCCCAAGGTAGTGTCTTCTCCATTCTGCCACCAAGGTAGTGTCTTCTCCTCCATTCTGCCCCAAAGGTAGAGTCTTCTCAGCCGGTTACAATCACTTGCACATATTCTACCAAATATAGCTGAGTTTATACGACCTATCATTTCTTGATTGTAAGTGTTCAGTAGAATGTCTGAAGAAGAAGAGAAGCTGTATCAGAAAGCAGCTACCACATCCGAATAATTAGATTCGTAATGCAAACATGTAGAAAATATATTCATGTAACAATGTTGGATCCAGAGGAAAGAGAGATTCATTTGAACCTCATTTATGTCGAATGCCAGCAGAGCTATTTAAGGACCCCTAAATTTTAATTGAGGTCTTTTCTGCTTGCTAGGAACATTACAGGCATAATTGTTCAAGTGCATGCAAATAATGTCCTTCGTCAGGTTAGGCTCCACCAAACTCAATCAGCTCAATTGTGGATCAACCTGACATGGAACGATTAACGTAACTGAATTGCTGACTTGCAAAAGTTAAGTTAACTTAACCAGTTAACTTTTGAAAGTTAACTTAACTTAATTAATTATTAACAATTAATTAACTTGAGCAATTAATTTTCAGTTAACTTATTTTTCACAGAGTAATTAGATTAATGTCATCCACATGTATATAATACAAGTAAAGAACATTGGCTCAATGAGTAACACTTCAGAGTTCATAGGATGTGCAGCCAGTCATCTATTTTACAGGCAACAAGAGAGTAGTGTAAGTAGTAATGTAGTGTAAGTCAACTTAATCATTAACTTAATTGGTTAATTTCCTGAATTAACTTAATTTAGCTAGCTAGCTTCCTAAATTTACTTAACTAGTTAACTTTCAAAATACAAGTTAGCTTAACTTAATTGAAAATAATCTAAGATTAACTTAACTAGTTTAGTAGATTAATCACCCAGTGTCTGGGGTTAACCCATGAGTAACATATGAATACATTCACACATACACAGTATTACACATACAATATTTGTAAATAAAATCAAACCTATGAAAGACCGCCTTGGAGACACATGTAAGTCTCCCTGACTGTTTTCTGTGACAGGGAGTGGACGGAGAGTGGTCAGTTGTGGGTCCAGCAGGTGTCCAGTACACCAGCTACGCGCCTGGATGTGGTCAACCTGCAGGAGGAGCTTGACCGTCGGCTACAGCAGCGACAGGCACGGGAGACTGGCATCTGTCCGGTCAGACGCGAACTCTACTCACAGTGCTTTGGTGAGTCAACCTTTGTTTAATTCATGTTTTCATGTCTTCACTTTGTGTAGTTTTCCACTTACCAGTAATTGTCGAAACAAAGTACCACAATCCAGGCTATTGTTTGCAGCCTCAAGTTTTAGGAATTCAAGTACTGTTGCATATGGAAGTTATTAAAATTTATTATTATTAAAAAAAAGGTCACATATGTGGAATTAAACCTGCAAAAGCTATTTTGATAAGGAATTTAATTAAAGTAGTGACAACCAAAGTAAACTGTTGTGTCACACTAAAGGCAGAACCAATCTAAAGTGACAAAGCTTCAACGGGAGTATTATAGTTAGTTTCTGGATGCATTAATGTACATTGCACGGGCACCAAATCAGGGATGGGTTCAAGTACTCGAGTACTTGTGAACTTACGTACAGCAAGTATTGTACTTGGACTTGTACTTGCCATTTTGCTGAGTGCAGTACTTGTACTTGACCGTCAAAGTACTTGGACTTGGCAAGTATTTTCCCAAGTACTTTTTAGTATGTTTTTTTTTGGTTAAATTTTTTGCTTTATCGTACTCATACTCAATGCACTAAAAGTTTACAAGTACATTACGAGTACATCTGAGTACTTTCTCAATATATGCTGTGCAAATTAATTTATAAACAAAATTGATTAACAAAATGAAACTTTCCAAATATTTGAATGTTCAACTATTTTGCTTAATACTGTTATTTCTGATTGATTACCCCCTCCCCACTATCCCTACACATAGTACACCTCCATTCTCCAATAACCTTCACTATGATATCAAAAAAGGCAACAGGCAGCAGCTTTTTCCAGTCATAAACACCCTGTTAAGCAAACAATTGTAGACTACTAGTTCAGGCCATAATCCGTTTGTTTAATTAAACCACCAGGGTGTCCAGAAAGGGTCGTTCATCAGTTAACCAACCAGTTAGCCTTTGATGCAGTCAGGAGACCATGCTACTTGGCACTGGCTGACAGTGCTAACTGCTAAGAACTGCCAGCTGAGTGTTCCTCTGTAGAAGTAAGGTGACTCAAGTCAGACTGCCTCCTACACCAGTATAATCTGGTGCCATCAGTCTGGCAACAAGTACAAAGGGGATGTTGAGCCTGTTGGCACGTGCTAACTCTCTCAACAACCAGTAGTCTAAGAGCACAAAATATAAATTGCAAACTTCTAATATAAACGTCATTGCAAATTGCAACACTGCCTTTGTGCACCAAATGTAGACAAATCGAACTGATGTATAAGCATGTAAATGTGGTCTTTATTAAAAACAAGGACACAAACTTTATAGAAATTACCACACATTCCCTTTATTACTATTTTAATTATTAAATTAATTGATTAGACTATATCCACTGTTCAGACATGTGGTCCAGAGTCCTGAGACTATGGTGGTAATATCTGAGGACTCAGAATCTGGAGGACCCCTAACTGACCCTTAATTGCAATCGCTAACAGTGCCTTAAGTACCTGATAACAATGAACTCAGTGTACATATTTCAACACTCACAATAGCACATCACTAATTTGGTCTAACCAACGTTTCATTCAAATTACAACCTGCACATAATATATATATATATATATATATATATATATATATATATATATATATATATATAATTATATATATATATATATATATATAAAACTGTTTCATTCGCTGACAGACGAACTGATTCGTCAAGTGACCATCAATTGTGCCGAGCGGGGTCTCCTCTTGCTCCGAGTCAGAGATGAAATTCGCATGACAATTGCAGCATACCAGACGCTGTATGAGAGCAGCGTTGCATTTGGCATGCGCAAGGCACTGCAGGCAGAGCAGGGCAAAGCAGACACAGAACGCAAGGCAAGTCAGTGCGTGGCACGATTTGGGTCATTCCCATAAAAGATAATTGGAAACGTTGTTGGATTTTGCAGCCCACAGAAATTAGTGTCGGTACTGGTGAAAGTTTTGTTGCTGTAAATAAATAATCACACACAGCAATTTTTTTGAAGTGGAACCTCTAAAATAAGACCATTTAGGGGACAAGTGATCATACCTCTGTGGTGACATTTCTGAACTGACTGTCTGTGTCTGGGGGGGGGGATAATATAATATTAACATTTATGGAATTGGAAAAGTATCACCTTTCTGAGATTTAATTAATACCAAGGTTACTAGGCAGGCTTTAATTGTACTTCCTTATGTGTGGCTGTGTGTTGTGTGTCATAACTGGCCGAGTGTCCAACAGATCCAAGAGTTGGAGCAGGACAAGCGAGACTTGGAGCGCCAGGTCAATGAGCTCAAGGCAAAGTGCGAGCAGATAGAGAAGCGCGCTGCAGAACAGCGACAAGTGGAGGAGAAGAAACACACTGAAGAGATTCAGTTCCTCAAGAGGACCAACCAACAACTGAAGGTAGGAGGTTCAATGCTCAAAGAAAACTTAATGTAGATGTTTTTGTTTGTCACAAAAAACAATCAGCCATTCAGAGTAAGATGTTCAGTTCTTCAGGAGAACTCTTTCTCTTTGCTTCCTTTATAAAGCGGTGGGTCTAGTTCTGCACGGCCCCATCTCTTTCTCCTTTCCACTTCTCCCTACGAGTAGCCTTCTCCCTCCACTTGTCTTCTTCTGTATTTTGAACATCCCTCTTTATGCAATCCTCCCATCTCACATCCCTCTTTATGCAGTCCTCCCATCTCACATCCCTCTTTATGCAGTCCTCCCATCTCACATCCCTCTTTATGCAGTCCTCCCATCTCACATCCCTCTTTATGCAATCCTCCCATCTCACATCCCTCTTTATGCAGTCCTCCCATCTCACATCCCTCTTTATGCAGTCCTCCCATCTCACATCCCTCTTTATGCAATCCTCCCATCTCACATCCCTCTTTATGCGGTCCTCCCATCTCACATCCCTCTTTATGCAGTCCTCCCATCTCACATCCCTCTTTATGCAATCCTCCCATCTCACATCCCTCTTTATGCAGTCCTCCCATCTCACATCCCTCTTTATACAATCCTCCCATCTCACATCCCTCTTTATGCAGTCCTCCCATCTCACATCCCTTTTTATGCAGTCCTCCCATCTCACATCCCTCGTTATGCAATCCTCCCATCTCACATCCCTCTTTATGCAGTCCTCCAATCTCACATCCCTCTTTATACAATCCTCCCATCTCACATCCCTCTTTATGCAGTCCTCCCATCTCACATCCCTCTTTATGCAGTCCTCCCATCTCACATCCCTCTTTATGCAATCCTCCCATCTCACATCCCTTTTTATGCAGTCCTCCCATCTCACATCCCTCTTTATGCAGTCCTCCCATCTCACATCCCTCTTTATACAATCCTCCCATCTCACATCCCTCTTTATGCAGTCCTCCCATCTCACATCCCTTTTTATGCAGTCCTCCCATCTCACATCCCTCTTTATGCAATCCTCCCATCTCACATCCCTCTTTATGCAGTCCTCCCATCTCACATCCCTCTTTATACAATCCTCCCATCTCACATCCCTCTTTATGCAGTCCTCCCATCTCACATCCCTCTTTATGCAGTCCTCCCATCTCACATCCCTCTTTATGCAATCCTCCCATCTCACATCCCTCTTTATACAATCCTCCCATCTCACATCCCTCTTTATGCAGTCCTCCCATCTCACATCCCTCTTTATGCAGTCCTCCCATCTCACATCCCTCTTTATGCGGTCCTCCTATCTCACATCCCTCTTTATGCAATCCTCCCATCTCACATCCCTCTTTATGCGGTCCTCCCATCTCACATCCCTCTTTATGCGGTCCTCCTATCTCACATCCCTCTTTATGTAGTCCTCCCATCTCACATCCCTCTTTATGTAGTCCTCCCATCTCACATCCCTCTTTATGTAGTCCTCCCATCTCACATCCCTCTTTATGTAGTCCTCCCATCTCACATTCCTCTTTATGCAGTCTTCCTATCTCACATCCCTCTTTATGTAGTCCTCCCATCTCACATCCCTCTTTATGTAGTCCTCCCATCTCACATCCCTCTTTATGTAGTCCTCCCATCTCACATCCCTCTTTATGCGGTCCTCCCATCTCACATCCCTCTTTATGCGGTCCTCCCATCTCACATCCCTCTTTATGCGGTCCTCCCATCTCACATCCCTCTTTATGTAGTCCTCCCATCTCACATTCCTCTATGCAGTCTTCCTATCTCACATCCCTCTTTATGTAGTCCTCCCATCTCACATCCCTCTTTATGTAGTCCTCCCATCTCACATCCCTCTTTATGTAGTCCTCCCATCTCACATCCCTCTTTATGTAGTCCTCCCATCTCACATCCCTCTTTATGCAGTCCTCCCATCTCACATCCCTCTTTATGTAGTCCTCCCATCTCACATCCCTCTTTATGTAGTCTTCCCATCTCACATCCCTCTTTATGTAGTCCTCCCATCTCACATCCCTCTTTATGTAGTCCTCCCATCTCACATCCCTCTTTATGTAGTCCTCCCATCTCACATCCCTCTTTATGCGGTCCTCCCATCTCACATCTCTCTTGATGCAGTCCTCCCATCTCACATCCCTCTTTATGCAGTCCTCCCATCTCACATCCCTCTTTCTGCAGTCTTCCCATCTCACATCCCTCTTTATGTAGTCCTCCCATCTCACATCCCTCTTTATGTAGTCTTCCCATCTCACATCCCTCTTTATGTAGTCCTCCCATCTCACATCCCTCTTTATGCAGTCCTCCCATCTCACATCCCTCTTTAGGTAGTCCTCCCATATCACATCCCTCTTTCTGCAGTCTTCCCATCTCACATCCCTCTTTATGCAGTCCTCACATCCCTCTTTATGCAGCCTTCCCATTTTCTGGAATGTCAATATTTCACTCAGGAATTTTATCGAGTAATTCCTACGTAATATGAGAAAACATTGTTTTGTTTCAGACTCAACTGGAGGGAATCATTGCACCAAAGAAGTAAACAAGATAGAACCACATCTTCCTACATAGGTGTCACCTGAACTGTCTGAACTACACAAATATACAGAGGTGTCTACAGAAAACACAGAGTGAAACAGTGACACAATATATATCATAAAATGTGCTTCCATGAGAACATCTAAACGGTGACTACACATCCGCAGATAAATCCCATTACAAAAACTCTAAATCCTGTTACAAAACATGCAAAAGAAAAATAGCTTAGCTAGAAACCAGACGACTACACGTGTGTAAAGTATGTTTACAGTTTCTGTACGATTGTGTTGTCTGATGTTCATCAGATTTGCACTGCCTTCTTATTTAGCATTGATTGTGATGGACGTCTGCACGGTGCAAAAATAAATATTACTGCTGCATGTTCAACTCACAGGTTAATTATATGGGCAATGGTTACTTCTTTGTAAGAGAACTGGATATATGACAGCCAACCAACTTGAGCAAGCAGCAGCAAAGTGTCGCTGCAGCTTGCTGAAGGTTATCTATGTGAAGCTTGCATTCAATGACGTCGACGTTAATCTGTGAAATCCTGATAACACAGCAGAGAACTGTATAATCACATCTGCCTTAATTAAAAAAAATGTTAAAATATAGTTATGGAAAAATGTGTATGTGTTTGTATCACATCGACCTTTGTAATAGAACAATACTGATTTTATTGATGTGATAAAATTTTAATCTTTACAAACTATCCACCAGATAGTCATTAGATAAGTGTCTGTATCCTTACCAAAGCAAATTATATAATTTTGTTAGTATATCAGATTAAATTTTATAAAGGAATGTTAATTAATTAATCTTGGCATAAGTACCGGCACATTATTCATTTAAGCCAGGTTTACATGAGGCGATATCGTCTCCACGAGGTGATAGTTATGTCATTAGAAAAGGTCAAGGCTGTTCCATATCGCACATGACATCGTTTCAAAGTTCTATTTGATGCGATGGCGCCACGATGTGCAGCAATGACATACAATTTACACGGAATGATGCAGCAATCTGGTCATGTGCATCGGCTCATTGCGTTGACAACACTGCCTTGTGTAAACCCAGCTCATTGCGTTGACTACACCGCCTTGTGTAAACCCAGCTCATTGCATTGACTACACCGCCTTGTGTAAACACAGCTCATTGCATTGACTACACCGCCTTGTGTAAACCCAGCTCATTGCATTGACTACACCGCCTTGTGTAAACCCAGCTCATTGCATTGACTACACCGCCTTGTGTAAACCCAGCTCATTGCATTGACTACACCGCCTTGTGTAAACCCAGCTCATTGCATTGACTACACCGCCTTGTGTAAACACAGCTCATTGCATTGACTACACCGCCTTGTGTAAACCCAGCTCATTGCATTGACTACACCGCCTTGTGTAAACCCAGCTCATTGCATTGACTACACCGCCTTGTGTAAACCCAGCTCATTGCATTGACTACACCGCCTTGTGTAAACCCAGCTCATTGCATTGACTACACCGCCTTGTGTAAACCCAGCTCATTGCATTGACTACACCGCCTTGTGTAAACACAGCTCATTGCATTGACTACACCGCCTTGTGTAAACCCAGCTTGAGTTGACAAAAACATAAACATTACACATGTATTTTGTTGTGAAATATTTCAACTGTTACAACAATAAAATATTTTGCCCCAAGAAATTTGGAAAAATGAAAAAATCTCCACAAAATTTCAATAATGGGACTAATTCATTTATAAGGTAAACTGTATGTTTGTTATATTAACAGTTCTTTTAATGCTAGGTAAAATCTAACATTTGCATACAATGGCTAGTCTATAGATCAAGATCATATATCAACCTGATAACGCAATAATCCATGTTTAATTTTTTTTATTTTCATTGGAAATCCTGCACTCACAGTAAGGCATGAACACACTGATGCACGTAGACCCGGGGGTTGTACATTGTATACACTGATGCACGTAGACCTGGGGGTTGTACATTGTATACACTGATGCACGTAGACCTGGGGGTTGTACATTGTATACACTGATGCACGTAGACCCGGGGGTTGTACATTGTATACACTGATGCATGTAGACCCAGTGTACATTGGTGTATACATATATAATACTGTTTAATATCTAATAATTTACCAAGAAGCATAGATATACATTGTTCTATTATAGCAGAAATCAATATGATTAATGTAACAACAGAATGGTATACAACAAGGCTGGAATCTTGACCGGAGAACCAAGGGTTAATATACTTAACAACCCAATACTAAGAAACTCAACTAAAAGTAGTTAAACTTTTAAACAACCTGAACTAGATAACATAGTTGTATATACTTGCATAAGTATGCTCTCCGTTAACACTGCTATTATAAACTCTTTCGTATATGGCCTATCAGAATAATATGTGTTTACTGTGACATGCCCTCAAATGTTAGGCCTCGTGGGTATGGAAGGTTTTCTTTCTTTTTATATTTTCCTGGGGGAACATGTTTTAGGGAAGGTAGGGATTTGAGTTTTCTTGGTCAAATTTTTTTCGAAAGTGTCTACCAGTGCTGATTTGAAGCAGAGCTTATATTATTTGAGCGTGAAAAACTGCAAAGATTTCAACCACAATTTATTCAGATGGGGGAAAAACATATCTCCTGTATTTTTACAAATACAGATTACCCGGTAGGGTATAAAGATTTGTATTTCCTTATGCTTGAATTTATACAGTGTATAAATGTGTCATGTTGTTAGTACTTCTAGGGTCAGCTACATATAACAGGGTCAGTTGGTTAACCAGATACACAAATATTATTCTGATAGACCTGTGTATTACTTATAACCTACTGGTCCAGAAGCAGTCATGAAGCATCACCAACACAGACCCCAAAACCCGCTTTGAAGAACCTGCTCATACGACCAGCACTGAGGTAAATCTCTCAACAAAGAATGTGTTAGACTTTCAGTAGAGTTAACATAAGGGCGTGTTTGTTGGCTTCCTGAACAGCTCTGCCATAAATATACTCAATACAGAATCTGCAGTTAGGTTCACCATAAGGACATAGTTGTATGCTTCCAGCAGTGTCGGTATGTGTCAACTATGTTTGCACATCAAACGTCATTACAGTACTGAAGTCATCAGCTCTTTTGTGTCAACATTTATGACAATTCGTATTAACATTTACCATATCTTCCATGCTGGAATTCATGGTGACATTTACCATATCTTCAATGCTGGAATTCATGGTGACATTTACCATATCTTCCATGCTGGAATTCATGGAGACATTTTTAAAATTGTCCATACCAACTGCCATACTAGATGGGAACTTTAACAGTTTTCATGTAGACATTAATAACACTGACTGGAATGACAGTTGTGTTGTCAAAACATATCTACAGTATCAGGCCATCCACTGTTGTGACTCCGTGAGATGTCAGATTGAGGCCGAGATTTCTTTAATACTCCTGATACTGGCAATGTTTGGCAGGATTAATTGTATGCATGTCTGGTTATATCACAGTTGGACAACACTTTGGTTTAGTGGCAACATTCTTACCAGTGCATGGGTTCAGGAATGTAGGTCAGACATCATGCCCTGACACAACCAATGCACAAACACCTGTATGTGTGGGAAGTATAAGAGCATTAAAATCCCCCAAATATAAAATACAATCGTAAAATCCAGCCCAGCATTTAATTCAATGAGTAGCTGAATTTATGAAAGCCAAACTAATTCACAACAGATCTTTCGCATGTGAACAACATCTGCAAGGAATTGCACATATATAGCAAAAAAATTTTGCTCAAATAAAACTTCACCTTATTTAAAATCAATGTTTCTCCCAATAACATGTGACGTTATTGTTCCAAACTTTAAAAATTCATTGTATCAGTAAAGCTTTTGAACCATACAGTATGTCAATAGAGTATATAGTTTGATTGCACATTCACCTACAATTACTATTACATTATACTGATAAAATATTATAAGGCTACACTGAAGAGGAATATATTTAACAAAAGCAGCATATAATGCAATCAGTATTCCTCTGTATTACCATTCAGTTTCCATCATTATTCACAATTATTGCATTCCATGATGGGTGACTGGTGATACATGGTGCTTGTCAGCAAATTATATTGACTTCAGTGGCCAGTAATATAAGATGTCACAAGTCAATTTCATTCATAATAAAATTGTTTTAAAACTATGCATCTTTATTCTTACAACAGTTACAAATTGCACCATAATCTATGAGCATAATTTCTGGACCCATACCACAATATTTTGTAAAACAAATTTTTTTTCCACAATTTGTGATCAAATCGAGGTACAAGACGAGAGTTTTGCTCTGCAAGTCTTATGTAAATGGCCACTTCATCAACAATTTCTCTACACCAGAGGTTGGTCATTACAGTGTAGTAGTTGGTGGTCATTGGCAGTTGATGGTCATTAGTAGTTCTTGGTCACTGATAGTTGTTGGTCATTAGTAGTTGTGGGTTTATAGGTTTGACTTGGCCTTCGCCTGGCCAACCTTAGAATTTGTTGATCTCAGTAAAGCCGCTGATATAAAATTTCCTGTTTCAATCACCTTGTCTATGTTGATTCCCTGCAATGATAAGACACAAAAATCTCATCTGTTGAAACACCATTCTATGATAAAACTAATAACAAACTAGAAAGAAGTAGCACACTAAAGGTACCATACTCGGTATTGACAATGATAACATAAAAACCTCTAATAAATTACGTTGATATTAGACTAACAATATGTATTTCGAAAACAATGGCTTTCTATTTGTATATAAAGTAGACTATTTAGGCATGTTTGATGACTGTTGACAGCAGCACATATACACATGTAGCTGTCTACTACAGTGTTCACACAACACTCTGCCTGTTAGTGCATTCAACACCTATTTCACTGCACTGTCTATAATTTGTCTCTCAATCTGTGCCTTTTGTGATACATCTGCTTCATAAGCTGTAGGTTCCATGCACACTGCCTTGTGTCACTCATAGAGGGCTACTCACAGTTTTGATCCCAAGTCCATGCAGTAGGTAGACGACATCCTCGGTGGAAACGTTCCCACTTGCGCCCTTCGCATAGGGACAACCTCCCAATCCCGCCACTGAGCTGTCCACCGTTGTCACTCCCATCTTGGGGGAAAGAGGGGCCATGTTTAGGTATAGTTTGACAGGGTTTATCCTCTCTCTCTGCTCCCTTCTGTCTCCTCTGTATGTCTAGAGACTTTCAATACTTGAAAGGTCATGGGGGAAGTGGTCGAAATAACTGTTTGTAGGCGATTAATTTAAACCACACAGTGTGCATGTGTGTGCATGTGTGTGCATGTGTGTGCATGTGTGTGCATGTGTATACATGCATGTTCATTCATGCACTGATGTGTGTGTGTCTGTGTCTATGGGGCGGAGCTCTCTCTGTCTCTCTCTGTCTCTCTCTGTCTGTGTCTGTCTGTCTCTGTCTCTCTCTGTCTCTCTGCCTGTCTCTCTCTGTCTCTGTCTGTTTCTCTGTCTGTCTCTCTGTGTGTCTCTCTCTCTCTGTGTGTCTCTCTCTGTCTCTCTCTCTGTAAATATATAACATATGTAATGAATGGAATATATATGCATACATTTGTAAGCGGGTCTAAGCACATGTCAAAGATGCCATGCATTTCTCAAAAACAAACTAGTCAGTAACACATTATATTAATAGTGCACTTCTTGTTATGGTAATTAATTTGGGCATATACAAATATTAGATAATAATAAACTTCTATAGCCTAAATCCTCAGGAACCCGAGCTGAGAGGAGCAACAAATGAGAATTGTTCAGCATTAATATGTGCCCCTGAGACTAAGGTTACTTGTGACATATGACAACAAGCACCGTTGTGTAGGTGCGACATCCACCAGGTAGCGCCACCAAACTTACCTGGAGAGCAGCAAAGATGTTGGCGATGGCCTGACCGTACGTGTCATGACAGTGGATACTGAGACACTGCACCGGGACCAGCTTCACGACCTCCGTCAACATACTCTTGATTGCCCCGGGGGTAGCAACCCCATTTGTGTCAGCCAGTGATACCCCATAGCAGCCCATGTCGATGAGGGTCTTGGCAATCTGAATGGGTGACAGATAAGATGACACTCCTAGGCCGAGGTTGACTGACCAACTAGTGGTCAGTGAATAGAACGGGTCAGCTTAACCTCAACTTGATATGCAGTTATCAAATCTTTTTCACTCTCCTTTAAGTGCGTCCTTAAAGGAACAAAGTCTCAGTATGCTACATAGTATAAACTAAACATCTTGACTGCTACATAGAATAAATTAAACATCTTGACCGCTACGTAGTATAAACAAAACATCTTGACCACTACATAGTATAAACAAAACATCTCGACCACTACATAGTATAAACTAAACATCTTGACCGTTACATAGTATAAACTAACACATCTTAACTGCTACATAGTATAAACTAAACATCTTGACTCCTACATAGTATAAATAAAACATCTTGACCACTACACAGTATAAACTAAACATCTTGACCGCTACATAGTATAAACTAAACATCTTTACAGCTACATAGTATAAACTAAACATCTTGACTGCTACATAGTATAAATAAAACATCTTGACCACTACATAGTATAAACTAACACATCTTAACTGCTACATAGTATAAACTAAACATCTTGACTGCCACATAGTATAAATAAAACATCTTGACCACTACACAGTATAAACTAAACATCTTGACCGCTACATAGTATAAACTAAACATCTTTACAGCTACATAGTATAAACTAAACATCTTGACTGCTACATAGTATAAATAAAACATCTTGACCACTACATAGTATAAACTAAACATCTTGACCGCTACATAGTATAAACTAAAAATCTTCACCGCTACATAGTATAAATAAAACATCTTGACCACTACATAGCATAAACTAAACATCTTGACTACTGTACAGTATAAACTAAACATCTTGACCGCTACATAGTATAAATAAAACATTTTGACCACTACATAGTATAAACTAAACATCTTGACCACTACATAGTATAAACTAAACATCTTGACCGCTACACAGTATAAACTAAACATCTTTACAGCTACATAGTATAAACTAAACATCTTGACTGCTACATAGTAAAAATAAAATATCTTGACCGCTACATAGTATAACTAAACATCTTGACCGCTACATAGCATAAACTAAACATCTTGAAATGTGTTTTAATGAACCACAGCTGATTTATTTATCACTGTTATCTGCTTAATTTTAATGTTTCAGTCTGAATGTCATGTTTACTTTGCACACATTATGTGAGTTAATTGTTAATAATATGTCCATTATGTGATCTTGTGAACTCAATAAACTTTGTCCATATGTATTTGAAATTGTCAACAATTGTTCATGAACGAACCGAATGACAAGGTTGGTACTCATGGACAGATATGGTTAAATACTAAAAAAGATTTGGTTCATTTGGCAGTCACGATGTTAGGATAGATATTGCTATACAACAAAATAACATGATTCACGATAAAAATTATAAACCTCTGTACCTTTAAAGAACAGAAAGATTAATGCAGAATAGAAAGAAAGGTGACCAACTCTATCCATCACACATCAGCTACCAGCATACATCACAAACAATCGCAGTAAATATGAGAATGTGTACAAAACTGACGTACCTGGGCCACTTTGACTGGGTCCACATTGCCTTCGTATGGACACCCAACAGTGCAGGATATGTACCTGCAACACAGATAAGCAGGGACTGACGAGGAACCAGAGAGGGACAGGGGATAAGCAGGGACTGAAGGGGAACCAGAGAGGGACAGGGGATAAGCAGGGACTGAAGTGGAACCAGAGAGGGACAGGGGATAAGCAGGGACTGAAGGGGAACCAGAGAGGGACAGGGGATAAGCAGGGACTGATGGGGAACCAGAGAGGGACAGAGGATAAGCAGGGACTGAAGGGGAACCAGAGAGGGACAGGGGATACGCAGGGACTGACGGGGAACCAGAGAGGGACAGGGGATAAGCAGTGAGTAACGGGGAACCACAGAGGGACATGGAATGAGAATGCGGGGGAGTGATGGGGGAACCAGAATAAAAAACAAGTCTCTTCTGAGGTAGGCTTCTTTTGTGTATCTTCTGTGTGGAAGAATTGGTTTCTTCTTTTGCTTAAGAATGTTGAAATTCATCCTTCAAGAATGTGCTCTACTATGTGCATTAATTTCACCAGCGTTATGCATTAGGGCTCTTTTTCTACTACATGCGATAATTTCAGTCCAGGGTTAGTACAGTTAATGTTGTTTCAACTCTCACTATGCAAGACTCAGTGTTTCAGATAAAAGGTTTCTCTGACTGGGCGTGACTTTAGTGAGTGAGTGTGGCTCTCCATTAACTTTGTATTGTTTTCTTCCATGAAATAATAATGCTGTTTATTTCCACAAATGTACCTAGCCGTCATATACTGTACAACCACATACCTACACATTTCTTCTACCTTTCCACATCGCAAATGCAATAAGAGCACTGACCACTATCAGTTACTGTCACAAGTTTCATAGACACAGCAATGGATCTAGCAATATGTCAACCAGCATAGAAAGGGAAACAAACCCTCTGACTGAGACCTGGGCCTCCTTGGCAGCCTTCAAGATCTCCCTTGCCCTCTGTAGCCCTTCCTCTATGGAACAGTTGGTGTTCCTCCTACAAACACAACAACTAGTGAGAGTCTGAACTACACACAATGACTAGTGAGAGTCTGAACTACACACAATGACTAGTGACAGTCTGAACTACACACAATGACTAGTGACAGTCTGAACTACACACAATGACTAGTGACAATCTGAACTACACACAATGACTAGTGACAGTCTGAACTACACACAATGACTAGTGACAATCTGAACTACACACAATGACTAGTGACAGTCTGAACTACACACAATGACTAGTGACAGTCTGAACTACACACAATGACTAGTGACAGTCTGAACTACACACAATGACTAGTGACAGTCTGAACTACACACAATGACTAGTGACAATCTGAACTACACACAATGACTAGTGACAGTCTGAACTACACACAATGACTAGTAACAGTCTGAACTAAACACAACCACAGTGACAGTCTGAACTACACACAACAACCACAATGACAATCTGAACATAGCACTAAAACACAACCCAGATGAACAGATGTCATTGATTAGTGTCTACAGAAGAGGTATCCCCACTTTGCCTACCGATATTAATACCACTTTGCCTATTCTGCACTGAATTGAATTATTTTACCGACTTATTTTCTCTGTGTACAGACAACATTTATAAAAATTTTCCCCTGTGCAAGTGAAGCTGAGCCTCTAAAGTTACCTTCTCTCTGTAATCATATCTCACCACAGATCATAAAAGATACAAGAATAATTATTTATGCACGACAGCAAAGAGAATGGAAGCAGTTTGTTCTCTTCTTTGCAGAGCTCCTGTACATGGTAAACTGATAATACATGATTCCACCGCTACTGCCACCGCTACTGCCACCGCCACCGCTACCGCCACTGCCACCGCCACCGCTACCGCCACTGCCACCACCACTGCCACCGCTACTGCCACCGCTACCGCCACTGCCACCGCCACCGCTACCGCCACTGCCACCGCTACCGCCACCGCTACTGCCACCGCTACTGTCACCGCCACCGCTACCGCCACCGCTACCGCCACCGCTACCATCACCGCTACTGCCACCGCTATCGCCACCACTACTGCCACCGCTACTGCCACCGCTACTGCCACCGTTACTGCTACTGCCACCGCTACTGCTACTGCCACCACCACAATAAATAACCTAATTTAATAATACATGGTAAACAACCTGACCTTGAGAATGTCTCTGAGGCTGCGCTGAAGATGGCCACTTCCTGAGTTCCCACAGCTATCTGCAGATTACCATTTACATGTTACACCAAGTATCATGTCCACAGTATGGTAAAACCCCATGTGAAAAAACCACACAATCAGTCTGGCATGTATCAGAAATGACATGAAAATACCATATAATGAGTTCAGATGGCGTGTTCCTGGATATTTTGTAAGACATCTTGCCAATGTATCATACTTTCTACATACAGGAGAGAGAGGAGGGAGGGGGGAGGGGGAGGGGGAGGGGGAGGGGGAGGGGGCGAGGGAGAGAGAGCAACCAAACTCAATTCACTTGTCACTATGTTAGGTTACATGTTAGGTTACATGTTAGGTTACATGTTAGGTTACATGTTAGGTTACATTAACTCACAATTATTTGAGGTGTTTCAAGAAAGCTACTTTCCACATTTCTGAAAAGCAATGGGGGAGGGGGAGAGGGAGAGAGAGCAACCAAACTCAATTCACTTGTCACTGTTAGGTTACATGTTAGGTTACATGTTAGGTTACATGTTAGGTTACATGTTAGGTTACATTAACTCACAATTATTTGAGGTGTTTCAAGAAAGCTACTTTCCACATTTCTGAAAAGCAAACTTATAATGTGAAAGTGATTCTTATAGCCACGGAGAACACTTTTACTCCAAGGATACGCCAGGAATCCAACACACACTCATTTTGGCCCACTGTGCCTTAGACAGGACTTACTGCCGCCTGGAAGCCCTTCATGTTGGGGGTAAGAGCTGAGTAGACAACTCCATCATGCTTGTTGAGTCCTGACATCACTTCTGACTGGTCCGCCATCTACAAACAAACAGGATTCAATGAAGTGATAATGGCTCAATCTCATGCCAGCTGTGTACAGTCTGATGCAGTCTGAGGCAGCCTGGGCTTACACGGGGTCATCAATACTGCAAGTCTGTGTTCAATCTGAGGCAGCCTGGGCTTACAAGGGGTCATTAATACAGCAAGTCTGTGTACAGCCTGGGCTTACACGGGGTCATCAATACAGCAAGTCTGTGTTCAGTCTGGGCTTACACGGGGTCATCAATACAGCAAGTCTGTGTACAGCCTGGGCTTACACGGGGTCATCAATATAGCAAGTCTGTGTTCAATCTGAGGCAGCCTGGGCTTACAAGGGGTCATCAATACAGCAAGTCTGTGTACAGCCTGGGCTTACACGGGGTCATCAATACAGCAAGTCTGTGTTCAATCTGAGGCAGCCTGGGCTTACACGGGGTCATCAATACAGCAAGTCTGTGTACAGCCTGGGCTTACACGGGGTCATCAATACAGCAAGTCTGTGTTCAATCTGAGGCAGCCTGGGCTTACATGGGGTCATCAATACAGCAAGTCTGTGTACAGTCTGAGGCAGCCTGGGCTTACACGGGGTCATCAATACAGCAAGTCTGTGTTCAGCAGCACTTTCTCTCCCATGTCACGTACTGGTGCTTGCTAATGACGAAATGGTAATAAACAAGAAATATACACCATCCCAATATGTTGCTTATGATTAAAACACCTTGTTGCACTGAGTAATATAGATATGAAAAAATTTCATGTACTGTACTCAGGGGGGCAGCCGTGGCCTAGTGGTTAAGGTGTTGGACTCTAAATTCGAGGGTTGCGAGTTCAAGACCCACACTGGGCACGCACACTGGGCACGGTTCATTTTTTCAATACAGCAAGTCTGTGTACAGCCTGGGCTTACACGGGGGTCATCAATACAGCAAGTCTGTGTTCAATCTGAGGCAGCCTGGGCTTACACGGGGTCATCAATACAGCAAGTCTGTGTACAGCCTGGGCTTACACGGGGTCATCAATATAGCAAGTCTGTGTTCAATCTGAGGCAGCCTGGGCTTACACGGGGTCATCAATACAGCAAGTCTGTGTTCAATCTGAGGCAGCCTGGGCTTACACGGGGTCATCAATACAGCAAGTCTGTGTACAGCCTGGGCTTACACGGGGTCATCAATACAGCAAGTCTGTGTTCAATCTGAGGCAGCCTGGGCTTACACGGGGTCATCAATACAGCAAGTCTGTGTACAGCCTGGGCTTACACGGGGTCATCAATACAGCAAGTCTGTGTACAGTCTGGGCTTACACAGGGTCATCAATGCAGCAAGTCTGTGTTCAGTCTGAGGCAGCCTGGGCTTACACGGGGTCATCAATACAGCAAGTCTGTGTACAGTCTGGGCTTACACGGGATCATCAATACAGCAAGTCTGTGTTCAGTCTGAGGCAGTCTGGGCTTACACGGGGTCATCAATACAGCAAGTCTGTGTTCAGTCTGGGCTTACACGGTCTCATCAATACAGCAAGTCTGTGTTCAGTCTGAGGCAGTCTGGGCTTACACGGGGTCATCAATATAGCAAGTCTGTGTTCAGTCTGGGCTTACACGGGGTCATCAATACAGCAAGTCTGTATTCAGTCTGGGCTTACACGGGGTCATCAATACAGCAAGTCTGTGTTCAGTCTGAGGCAGTCTGGGCTTACATGGGGTCATCAATATAGCAAGTCTGTGTTCAGCAGCACTTTCTCTCCCATGTCACGTACTGGTGCTTGCTAATGACGAAATGGTAATAAACAAGAAATATACACCATCCCAATATGTTGCTTATGATTAAAACACCTTGTTGCACTGAGTAATATAGATATGAAAAAATTTCATGTACTGTACTCAGGGGGGCAGCCGTGGCCTAGTGGTTAAGGTGTTGGACTCTAAATTCGAGGGTTGCGAGTTCAAGACCCACACTGGGCACGCACACTGGGCACGGTTCATTTTCGAAGCTTAGGCAATTTCGTTTACCCTACTTTGCCTCAGTCTACTCAGCTGCAAATTAGTACAAACACTGTTTGTAAGGTACCTGCGATGGACTAGTGTCCCGTCCAGGAGAGTCACTCTAAGTTGCTTCGCACTACAGAAACCAGGTTTAAGCACTGGCCATATAAGCCTTCATGGCTTCCTAAGGTGTAATGCCTGGGGGATGACTTTACGTGTACGGAAATGTTAAAAAATAACACATTAAAAGGCACAGAACAAAACTGCATACTGAAATAAAGCCAGATCATATTTTGATAAATTTCTCTGTAAACGAAAACTTCTCGGTATACGAAACTTTCTACACATACATGCCACACTGGTGAAACTTTCTACACATACATGTCACACTGGTGAAACTTTCTACACATACATGCCACACTGGTGAAACTTTCTACGCATACATGCCACATTGGTGAAACTTTCTACGCATACATGCCACACTGGTGAAACTTTCTACGCATACTTGCCACACTGGTGAAACTTTCTACACATGCATGCCACATTGGTGAAACTTTCTACGCATACATGCCACACTGGTGAAACTTTCTACGCATACTTGCCACACTGGTGAAACTTTCTACACATACATGCCACACTGGTGAAAATTTCTACACATACATGCCACACTGGTGAAACTTTCTACGCATACATGCCACACTGGTGAAACTTTCTGCGCATACATGCCACACTGGTGAAACTTTCTACATATACATGCCACACTGGTGAAACTTTCTACGCATACATGCAACACTGGTGAAACTTTCTACGCATACATGCCACACTGGTGAAACTTTCTACACATACATGCCACACTGGTGAAACTTTCTACACATACATGCCACACTGGTGAAACTTTCTACACATACATGCCACACTGGTGAAACTTTCTACGCATACATGCCACACTGGTGAAACTTCTATATATGTTAGTCAATCTGCGTAATCAGTCATTTCGCGTAATGACTGACATGTTTAGGCATTACACGTAATGACTGTTTCACTCAGGCATTTTGCGAAATGACAACAAATTTCAGTCTTTACGCAAAATGACTGGAAAAGATGTGCAGTCATTTCGCGTAATGACTGAAACAGTATTTTCCCTGGTTAATGACAACTGATGTGGGCAAATTTGCTGTTTTTTCATCTACCTAGCCAGATATTTTCAGAAATTGCCACCTAGCAGCTATCTATTTCTTACTCAAATTTTTTTTATATTGTGATGAAATTATTATTAAAATTTATTGTTCGGGTTCACTTTGGATCATGTAGAACACCAGGAATTGAAGTTAGTCCACATGGTTGAAACCATTTATCATCAAATTAATGTTTTTATTACAAGGTGCAATGCCCCAGTCTCCCTAGGTGCGCTTTGTGCCACTATACCCAGAGCAAACACTGTGAAGTATCAATTACAATTTGTCTTCTATTGTGTATCTTAAATTAAATGTTGGAAATGTTACATGCATACATACTTAAGACACAACAACACTGTCTTATTGAACAACATATTATTATAACTTTATCAGGATTCTACAACTAACTTGCAATAGTCCACTGTATCATTGGTATTTATAATTATATCAATGTGCTACATTTTCACAATATATGTCATACAAAATATGTATGGATATGGATGAGAGCATATACCCCAGTGTAGTTGTTTTTAAGCCAAGAATGTTAAATTTATATTTTACATTACAGTATTGATGAAAGCTAATATTGTATTCAAAAAATTTTACTAAATAGTTATTATATTCACTAGTTATCATGAAAGACATGTGAAGGATACTAGTAGGTACACTTGCCACCGAGAGAAATTATGCATATTACCCAGAAGATATTTATAAAAGACGACAAATCAAATCATGTCTGGTCTTAAAGGGAGATGTACTTTACTAACAACTTGATGAATAGTTATTAGCATGTCATATCGTTCGTTCTCACTTATTTGGGCAGCTCAGACTGTTGTGGCACCGGCTGTTACACATTTGTTTTGCTTTGTAGCACTTGCACCTGTTGCTGGTACATTTTTAAAGAAGACTGCAACAGTCACACCTGACAAAACCTTGTCCTCCAGTTGCTGAAGTTCTTAATGCATTAGGAAGAGATATCTGTTGGTCTTGGTTGGTGTCTGACTGGGATAGAAGGCATTGTGGGCATAAGTCGAATCGGTTGCGTGAATATTTATCAGGATCCCAGTCTTCACAGCAGTGGTGTATAAGCTGTTGTCGCCACGGTCATTGATGACCCCCAGGATGGTACGTGGATCCCCCTTCCTCTATCCACCATGGGGATGGGAACTGGGTATTGCAGGGGCTCCGAACAGGAGAAATATATCCAACAGCTGGATAGTCACTTCTGCTGCTCGCTTCGAGGTTAGGAGCCGTATGATACAGAACTTTGTGAGATGGCACTGATAAACAATGATCCACTTGAAATGTGACTGGGGGGATGATTGCATGTCGATAAGAATGACGTCATAGGTGTCCTCAATGCACAATGCTCAATGGATCTTCTTGTTCTGTTTATCGTTTCTTTATCAACTTCTCGATGTCACTGCATTGAAGAATTTGATACCTGCGAAACATAATCGCAAATTTGAATTATTATCCAATTTTAATTATAAACGACCTAAACCAAAATGGTGAGAAGAAAATATATATTGTAATATACCCATGATCATGACGTTTATCAATGTGTCTTTTATAGTAAACTTAGCAATTGGTTTAACATCCCTTTTAAATCAATTTGTGTGCACGGCTTAATGTGACAAATCATGAAAGGACTTCGACTTTTGTGAGACAGTATTGACAGCTCTCATTAGTGCTCAGTCATGCAATACATGGCTAACTGAAGAAAGACCCTTTCATTGTGGACTTCCTGGCTTACATAAAGAAAGGAAGAATTTAACAGAGAAAGGATTAAGGCTTGAATTGATATCCAGTACAACTGTGGTGGGATATTAACTTGGACCTTCTGACTGAACAAATTTTCAGCATAAGAAACTGCTAAATTGGTACTTACCTGCTGAGTATGTAGTATCCATTGTGTGACTTCAAACATTCACCAGTTGCCGCAAGCATGAGTTGTTCTATAGTATTGAAATATTCCACTTTGGGAATTAGATGTTTTGGACACATTTGAAATCTTTTGAAGAGTTCTTCCTTAAATTGTACTTAGTAATTATCATTGTACCCAGAGAGGGATAAATTTTTAGCAAAATGTTGCCATTTGCAAATATATAGCATATATTCATTCACTTTGTTTATTTACTTGAGTAATGTGAATGTCTGACAAATTATGAAAGCTGACATTAATGCACAATTAACATTGGAACAATATATAATGACAAAAGTACACAAATTGCTATTATACAGTTTGACTGAAATGGTCACCAGTCAGATTGTGTAATAACAGTGCCTTATTTTCAGTCATTTTGCGTAATGACTGAAATGTTCAGTCATTTCGTGAAATGCCTGAGAGAAACAGTCATTTTGTGTAATGCTTAAACATGTCAGTCATTACACAAAAGGACTGATTACACAGACTGACTGGAACATATATACTGGTCAGACTTTTATATACTGGTCAGACTTTGATACAGAATATGACCGTTCCATGGTTTTCTATAGACGCCAGCCTTTGGCATGGGCAATAACAAGCTAATAGCTGCCTCCAAAATTAATTGAGCCCATCACGAATCAGGTTTGTTGATGTCCAAATCTGTTGTGTGTGAATAGTTGAAGTACTATCTGCAGACAGTTTCCTGTTGTGTAATAAGAGTAAATACTATCAGTTAAAATCATCAAAAACAATTGACGTTGGTAACTTGCTAGTGTGAATAGCCTTATATTATAGTATTTAGAAGTGGGTTACTCAGAGTCATAGCCTTATATCATAGCATATAGAAGTGGGCTACTTGTGGCCTTATATTATAGTACAGAGTATTTAGAATTGAGTTACTCGTGGCCTTATATCATAGTATAGAAGAGGGTACTCGTGGCCTTATATCATAGTATTGAAGAGGGCTACTGTGTCCTTATATCATAGTATATAGAAGAGGGCTTCTCGTGGCCTTATATCATAATATATAGAAGAGGGCTACTTGTGGCTTTATATCATAATATATAGAAGAGGGCTACTCGTGGCCTTATATCATAATATATAGAAGAGGGCTACTCGTGGCCTTATATCATAATATATAGAAGAGGGCTACTCGTGGCCTTATATCATAATATATAGAAGAGGGCTACTCGTGGCCTTATATCATAATATATAGAAGAGGGCTACTCGTGGCCACTTTTTTCCTTTCTTTGCTGAATGTGCAGAATGAATGTGAAATGATACGGGCGTGAGTGAAAAATGGAATTGTGGAGACAGCTTCAATATGTATGCATTACCTGTGGCACCCATTTGGGCGAGACAAAGCTGGTGACTTCAATCTGTGGGAACCCACACTCAGACAGACGGTTCACAAACTCCACCTTCGTAGGCGTCGGCACAATCTCCTGTCACCAGAACATACTTTTAATGTCAACAACCCAGAGTGTTGTATGTACTAAAAAATTGGTTAATTTTTTATTACAAACAATAAGCAATGTAAAAATCTAGAGAGTGTGCATGCCATGTGTGCACCATGTTTGAATGCATGTTATATGAATCAACTAGAATGGATGTATGCATAGGTAATAATATTAAATTACACATATACATAATATATATATATATATATATATATATATATATATATATATATATATACATATACATATATACACACACACACGTGTAATTAGGGTTTTTCCATAAATGATACTTTAAATCACTTTTTTGAAGCCAGAGATTACACGTACAGGAAAATACCTATAAATGACTTGACTACCTACACTGAAAAAAAAAATTCTGCATACCAAGAATGCACACTTATGTACACATACATGTACACTCATGCAAGGTGTATGCTAATGAAATAAACCGACATATTTTGAAGGTGGTTGACTAGTGATTGACGACAGACCTTTTCATTCTGTAGTCCATCCCTGGGCCCAACCTCCACCACACGCACGTAGGACGGAAGACCCGCAATCTAGCAAGTGAGGATCAACATTTTACTTAGTTTACAGATCAAACTGACTGCCAGTACAAAACAATTACATCTGTGCACATGAACTAAACAAGGTTGTACAGGTACTAGGTTAACGGGTACAATATAACAGGAAGCAATAACAATCTGATAAGGTATAAAACATTCACATCCAATTATATTATATATATTTTATTTATGTATTTACTACCTAACCAAATACATTATCAAAACCCTATTTTGTGGTAAAAGTCTCATACATATCTTTCTAGAAGTTATTTTTAAAAAACAAACAATCTTTTAAATAGCCAAAAGCTATCTACATATGGATTGTCTGGAAAGCTATAAAATTTGTATGACTCTAGTAACCAATGTCAACATGTATTTGATGTTGATCTTGGGGACATACCATTATCTTGGGGACATATCATTATCTTGGGGACATATAATTATCCTCTGTGTATGTAGACAAATCTTTTTGTCTGTTTTGCAACATTTAACAAGATTTAACAAGATTTGCCATCCAAGCCAAAAGCCCAGATGGCAAGTGGACAAGGAAGCCATTGGCTTATCGAGAGTCCAACAATGTTCACCTACTTATAACCTGCCCTCCTGATATATGTGTCAACCTTGTTTTAAAACATGTGACAGGGTGCAAAACAGACAAAAAGATTTGTCTACATGTGACAGGGAAAATATCCTATGCCATGGTCAACATATGACAGGGAGAATATCCTATGCCATGGTCAATATATGACAGGGAGAATATCCTATGCCATGGTCAACGACTAGTCATGTCTCATTTATCTGCACATTTTGATTTCCGATGATTTTAGCTGGATTAACGATAGAATGGTCTAAATTATTTACGCTGCTAAACTATCAGCCAGCCAGACTACCGGCCAGCCAGTCAGTCAGCCAGCCAGCCAGCCAGCCAACCAGTCAATCTTTTATTACAAAAGTGTATAAATTGCATGGTTCCACTTCATGCGCAGTAGAGAGGTGTTATAAAGAACGCTGTATTCAATACCCTGAACAATGTTGTCCGTAGACTCAGATATCATGTACATTAGACTGTACATACATTTTCTAAATCTAGTATTACAAAAGTCAGTGTAGGGTAAGAGCGTGCATTGATCCTCAAGAACTGAATAAGACACTTCTTCGTGAGCACTATACTATACTGATTCTTGAAGATACGCTACACGAGCTTGGACAATCTCGCATGTTCACCAAAGCAGATCTCTCATCTGGCTATTGGCATGTGCAACTTGATCATGAATCTAGTATGCTGACGCCTTCCAGAAATATTCCAGAAAAAGCTCTTTTTTGGAGGAACTCGACGGTCTGCCAGGTGTTGTGTGCATCGCAGATGATGTAATCATCCACAGCTTTCATGGAACATTGCAGAGACAACGGCATCAAGTTGAACCGAGAAAAACTACAACTACGCATAAGCGAAGTAACCTTCATGGGGCATCGCATGGCAAAGGACGGATTGCAGTCTCACCCTGAAAAAGTCAAGGCTATCGCTAAAATGGCTGCACCAACGAATGTTGAAGAACTGCGTCACTATCTCGGAATGGTTAACTACATCGCCAAGTTTATGCCGCACATGACGGGTGTCATCTACCCGTTGAGGAATCTGACTAAACACGACGTTACGTGGACGTTGTCAGATTCACAGCAAGACATGTTTGAAACTGTCAGACAAATGGTAATCAACACACCTGTACTTACATTCTACGACCCTACAAAGGAGTTGAGACTCAAAAATGATGCAAGCGAATATGGACTTGGATCAGCACTTTTCCAGGAAGGCAAGCCTGTGGCCTATGCGAGCAGAACGTTAACAGAGACTGAGAAGCGGTATGTGCAAATAGAAATGCTGGCCATGAGCTTCGGATTGGAGAAGTTTCATCACTATACATATGGGCGTCATGTCAGTGTTGACATTGATCACAAACCACTAGTCGCTATTGTGATGAAACGTTATCAAAGGCCCCGAAACGTCTGCAAGCACTTCTACAGTACAACCATATGCTAACATATAAGAGTGGAAAATCGCTTCCAGTTGCAGATGCTCTATCTCGCTCACCTCTACCAGACACACCGTGCTTGGAACAGGTTTCTGTGAACTATCTCTCATTCCTACCCATCAAAAGTGATCGACTTGATGAAATCCGCATCGCGACTGAACGAGATGGAAGTCTGTCTTGTTTGAAGAACACCATCACTAAAGGGTGGCCGCCAAACAAAGTCAAAGACACAGTGCCAAACTCACTGTCACTGGCTCCTTACTTCAGCTATCGTGACGAACTAACCATCTAAGATGGAATAATTCTATGCAGTGAAAGCTATGTGATCAGAAATCAATCAATCAATGTGAGTTTATTTGGTTACTCATTTACAATATTGTTACAAGTACAGTAAAAATAATTTGATTTAGTAACTCAGGAGATGCTCTGGAAACAAGGGGTTTATTATGAGATGATTATGTATAGTAATCTTGTCATGGAATGATGCTGCAAGTTGGCAATTATGTTAATAATACTAGATATGAAGCAAATAAATTTTTTTAATAGGGCGTCTTAATCCAGCAATCTAATGACATGTTAATTGAACAATATACTGAATATTCGTTAGTATTTGCAAAAATATGTTAATAATAGTAAATGTGACGCATATAGAAATTACAAGTGGTTGTAATCCATCAATTACAAGTGGTTGTAATCCATCAATTACAAGTGGTTGTAATCCATCAATTACAAGTGGTTGTAATCCATCAATTACAAGTGGTTGTAATCCATCAATTACAAGTGGTTGTAATCCATCATTCTAGCACAATATAACAACGTGAGGCAAAATGATAGTTGAACAATATAGTGAAGATTCATTAGTATTTGCAAAATAAAAAAAACTGCACGATTCATTATAGACTACTACATGTATGTGTACCTACTACCTACATCAGTACAGGTTAAGGCCCGAATCAAGTCTAAGTGGGAAATTAGGACATGTTGCAGTATGTTGAGAGCAGGCATTGTTTTAACTGGTTTTTAAATTGGTTTTCTGATGCAGAATTGTTTGTGTTCTGGTATAGAATTCCATAACGTGGGCCCAGAGTATTTAATTGTAAATTTCCGAGTGTCCTTGTTTCATGCATAAAGTAATCATTGCTAGTATGTGACTGTGGAATTCCATATTTCTTTGAAATAGTGTTGAGAGGCTGTTTGGAAGTGCTTGACGAGAATGCTTATACATAAGTAGCCATAGCTGCAGTTTGTAAATATCTTAAATTTTTAGTAAATTGTTCTGTTTAAACAGCGGTTCAGAGTGAGCGAAGTAATCAGAATTGTTAATGATCCTAATACCTTTTTTTGCAGCATTCTGATCTTGTTAAGTATTGTAGAGTATGTATTAGCCTATATTAGGGTACAATATTGTAGATGTGGTAGTACTAAAGAACAGTAAATCGTTTTTAAGATGTATGAGGGGAAGAAATGTTTAAGTTTGCCAATATTTTGTGCAAGTTTAGTTGCCAGTTTGTTCAAGTGCATTGACCAATTTAAGTGTTCGTCTATATACATACCAAGAAATTTGGTGAAGTTAACTTGAGGGATGGCCGATCTGTTAATTATTATTACTTGAGATGAGATGTTGTACTTTTTATTTACTGATGTAACATAATGTAGTTCGTATTTTTAATATTTAGGGAAAGTTTATTTGTGTGGAACCACTGTGTTATTTTTTTATTTTCATTATTAACCTCATCTATGAGGGTAGTTAAATTTTGATGTGAATGATACATACTGGTGTCATCTGCAAAAAGAGTGAACTTCATAATAGTTGAAGTGTTGCAAAGGTCGTTGATGTAAAGTATAAATAGTAGTGGCCCTAGTATAGAGCCTTGTGGCACACCACACATCACTGTCTTGTGATTTGAATTTACATTGTTGTGACATATTGTGTCCTGTGCTCTAGGTAACTCCTGAACCAAGTAAGTATGTGCCCTCTGATACCGTAGCAGTTAAGTTTTTGGAATAGTATATTGTGGTCTATAGTGTCGAAGGCTTTAGATAGATCAATAAATATACCTATATTGAAGGTATTGCTATCGATTCCACTTGATATTATTTCTATAAGATTTATTAGAGCCATGTAAGTGGAATATTTTTTCTGAAACCGCATTGGTCTTCTGATATTACGTGAGACTGGATGTGAAAGTGTTCGAGGCGATTATACATAAGACGTTCAAGAATTTTTGAGAAACATTTAACAAGACTGCCATCCCAAACAACAAGTTCTATGTGGCAAGTGGACAAGGAAGCCATTGGTTTATTGAGAGTCCAACAATTTTCTCATCTATGTGTAGCCTGCCCTTATCAGATATCTGTCAATTCTATTTTTAAACATATTCACACTACTAGCATTAACCCAATCATTTGGCAGTTTGTTCCATTCGTTTATCACCCTCTGTGAGAAAGAGTACTTTCTCATGTCCAACATACACTGCTCCTTAACTAATGCTGCTTTGTGTCCTCTGGTTCTACTGCCTTCTTTAAGTTTGAAGAACATATTCCTATCAACATCCTCATAACCATTCACTATTTTAAACACTTGTATTTGGTCTCCTCTTAGTCTCCTGGTTTCTAGTGTTGTCAACATGGCAGAATTGAGATTAGTCTATGATTGCAGAAGTTATTCGGGTCATTATTTTTATGTATTTGAATTACTTTTGCTATTTTAAGTTGATGTGGCACCACTCCAGGAGAAACTGAGTTGTTCAGGGGTGGGTTCAATTACACATAATTATATCAATTACAATTACATTTCAATTTTTAGTTCAATTACAATTACACTCAAAAAATCAATTCAATTACAATTACACTGTTTCAATTTCAATTACAATTACATTATGCGGAACCAAATATATTCAGCATTTGTTAATTATATAGTTTTGCACTTTTGCTGAATTTCAATATTTTGTACACAATTGATAAACAAATATAACGGTAATGATTGTAAATTGTTGAAGAATTGTGGCTTGAATTTTGAATTGTACTAAAAAAAAGACAGCTGTTTAAACATATTTTTATTATATAAATATATATTTTAAATCTGGTATATAGACATTAATACATTATATATATATATATATATATATATATATATATATATATATATATATATATATATATATGTTGACAATGTCCACAAGGCTTCACCTCCTGCAGTTGCATAATCTATCTTGGAAAGGAAAGCATGCTGTGTGTCTGTGGCTATAGCAGTGCTAATTATTGTTTGCTGAGAGGGTGAATTAGCACCTGTCCATGGCCCTGTGTACTCTAAGGGTCTCTAACCAGACTGCAAACTGGTACAGTATTAAACAATGGTAGCCCAGACTGTCTCACTTGAGTCAACATACTGAATTGAGAACAACTAGCACAAGCTCTAAGTGGACTTTAACTCAGGTCTTCTGACTTGAAAAGATACTTCCTCTGGAAGACAACTTTGTGTAGCTTCACTGCATTCAAAAAGGGAATAGCTCAGACATACACAATGTCATAAAATATTTGACTGTCAGGCTATCTGGTGTCAATACAGCTACACAAGTGTGCACACTTTTGCTTTTGTATTAAAAGACATACAAAACTCTGTTGATCTCAATGCTTGTAAACAATTATTTGTGCTAAATTCATATAAATTAGCGATTACAAAAATCGGAAGTAAAAAAATCATAAATCAATGATTTTTTTGGAGTGATTTAAATCATGATTTAAATCAATGATTTAAATAAAATGATTTAAATCAATGATTTAAATAAAATGATTTAAATCAAACAACCCTGAACCTGTATGAGACTTAAATTATATTTTATTGACAGTTTGTTCAGGTAGTTTGTGATGTAAAATGTACTGTAATTGACTGTAATTGAAATAAATTTTCAATTATACAAAATATAACAATTACAATTACAGCACAAATTTGAAACCATAATCAATTACAATTACACAATTTTGCTGTAATCAATTACAATTACAATTATGTAATTGGACCCAGCCCTGGAGTTGTTGAATATATGCGATAGTAGGGGAGTTATTTCTCGCATAATATGTGGATCAATATTGCCAAAACCACTAGACGTGCTAGACTTAACGTTGCGTAATAGTGAAACAATTTCCTCGGGAGTCGTGGGTCAGCATAAAAAAATATTAGGATTAGTTTCTTTGAACAAATTCAGTTGGGTCATTTCCTGTAGTGGGTATGTCTTTAACAAGATTTGACACCACATCACATGTATAAAATAATCATTAAATTCGTTTGCTATATCTTTTGGGTTTGACGTTTCTGATCAAATCAAAGTGAAACTACACGCAGATCACATGGGAATTAACTAGCAAACGTTGATCTGTTCCCTCTTCTTTCTGTTGGACTCTCGATAAGCCACAGGCTTCCTTGTCCACTTGCCATCTGGGCATTTGGGAGTCAGACCACAGTTGAAAATTGCATTGGTGGCCATGTTAACGTTTTGTTAGATTATAAGAAAACGTGACCACTAAAAATTCTGAAACGTTTTCACAGCAACTGCCATCATCTCATTGACATGCTGACCAAGTTTTATCAAAATCACATACCTCCAGCTCTTTTAAAACGCCCCGACGTGCGATGCCCATCAATTTTGACAAAAATAGCCTTGTATTCATGCGCCCATGTGGCCCATAGCTAGGTACATTACATTCCGCTTGGTGCGCTGCTTAAAATTTGTCTATTGAGAATTGACCCAGAATGTGTGACCTCCATCTTTATTTTTGATGGTCTTGCATATGCATATTATAACATTATGCAAATGAACGTGTGACCATAAATGTTACAAATATCAACCAATGAAAGACTGACGAATCATATGGAATTTTCGCGGGGCGTCCCAGAGCAACTTTGACCGACGTAAGTAGGTGTTTACTTTTACCTTGTGAATAGTGGTTAAAATTAAGGATAAATATTCATCGAACAACTTTAGCATGTCAATAAATAAAATCTTAAGTATTTCAGCTTTATAATGATGTGTGTGTTACGATTGTGGGTTTGTTCGGACGAGTACAGCGTCGTTCGGGAAATTAGCTATGCGCGCGCTGTTTATCGTTCAAAAGTGCGTTTGCGTCGAGTTTAATCGCGGCGCGGCCGCTGGTTCCTGGGGGAGCGGTGCCGGTGCGAGATGGGCGCACGTCATGCAAATTATTAAATACTTTTTAGTAACAACCTTAATATTATTATAGGCTTATTGTGAGCAAGTAATTCAAGTTTATGCTTGTTCAGCATTAGCAACTTAAGTTAGTTTTTAGTAGATTTTCAACTGTTAGCGCTCAGACTGGGAACGTAGGCTGTAACGCCCAGTTCTAGTAATTTAGGTCAAGTCGTTTTGCGCAATTCAAAATCCACGCAATCGAAGTGTTTGTAACCAACTGCTGTTAGATTTAGTGGGAACAAGTAATTATAGATATATCAATGTTGGGTGATATCAATAATCATTTAAGATAGCTCATGTTAAAATGTTATATTTTTACAATTTAAAAGTTGTACTCGTAACTTCCGGTTTATGCGTTAGCATGGCACAATTTTGAATGGGTCTGACGTCGTGATTATTTAAATCCACGCCATCTGCGCTTTTATAATTGTGCTAACAATTTTGCATGCAAACAATCAATCAAACATCTGTTATTTTTTGTGTCATTCCCTTATATCATGTTTGATACAGAAATAAATGAAGTAAATGAGAGTTTTGTTAAGCAATTGTTTGAACTTTTTTATATATACTTTTTTATTATTTCTACACCTACTTTTAATGCACAACATATAATGTGTGTGCGTGTGTGTGTGTGTGTGTATATATATATATATATATATATATATATATATATATATATATATATATATATATATATATATATATATATATATATATTCTTTATTTCATGTTCTAGAATTCCACAATACACTTGAAGAATAAAAGGATAACACACGCCAGAAGACAGACAAGGCTGACAAAGACAATATGAAGATGTTGAATATGTACACCGAGTCCAGTGTCCAGTTAACAGTCACACATTACACATGCACAGATTTATGAAACAGTGATCCCTGAATATGTGTTCACTTATTAGACAGTATCATGTGAATATTATAAACATTACTTGAAAAGCATGACATTAAATTATGAGACTTTGAAATATGAACATTTCTGCACTGCTCTGTGAACACTGACACATACACTGGCACAGAGTTAAGAAACATTAAGCTGTGAATATTGTTGTGCTGAGCCTTCAGTGTACTATGTGGTCTTCCGCATAGTTCCATTTAAAAGTGTAGTGAAGTCGACTAGTTCTTGTACTGCAGCATTGCTTTGTGTGTTGTCCTTTTCCATGTCGCTTTATCAGCTACTGTGAACAATATATAAACATCACTTCATGTTGAAGTGCAGGACATTATTTCATTAAACAATGACATCGATGTGCAGAACCTGTAGTGTACGTGAACCAGTTTTGACACAGTTAACTATAAATATTGTTGCATTATGCATGCAGAACATTTCAAAGCTTCTCTCAATGTATGTCACTTAATTGTGTTATTTTTATGAAATGACAGTGTGGGTTTTTTATAATTATACAGTAAACACTACAGATTCTATGAATTTTCCAGCTTCACGTGTCACTTAATTATACATAGTTAGGCCATTAATACCAGTAATTATGCAAATGTCACATTACAATAAATTATGTCATCTAAACATCATACTGTAGTAATGTAAATTATGTACATCATTTCTTAACATGTCTAAGTAAATTTACAAAGACCACTGCCATGCACAATTATTTATGGCTGAAATAGTTAATTTATCAACATAAATCGGTCAAAGGTCAATGGAGGTAAAATAATCAGGTCACTAGGGTAAATATTATGGTCAACATTTACAGCCTCTATTGATTTAATAGCATCCTAATCCATACTTAATAAAAAATAAATAAGCCATTAAGACCCGTAAATAGGTCAAAGGTCAAGTTGTGATAAACTTGGTCAATAATGGGTATTAAGGTCAATGTGTACATAAATTCTCCCTTAAAACCCTAGCTGATCCCACAAGTCATACACAGTTACTTAATTAGGCCACTTTTCAACATAAATAGGTCGTTTTTCAACATAAATAGGTCATTGTATGTCAAGGTCAAATAAGTAGGTCAATGCAAGGTCACGTCAAGGTCACATATTATTAGGTCAATGTTTTAGGGTCTCTAACTTTTTATTCCACCTCAATATCTTCTTTAGTACACATTACGCCATGTTCCCCTGCATTCAGTGGCAGCGCAGCCACCAAACAGAAAGGTCACAAGAAATGGACTCAATTTCATAAGACAAAATAGACCCTTTTTTGGAAGCCAAAAAGTGGAATAACTTCGCAAATAATAAAGATATTGAAAAAATTCAAAAAGGATGATAAACCGCATAACATACTTTATCAGACAGAAGTGTTTAAATGATTATAAAACAATTTTGATTTTTTTTGTAATATACCTACCATAGCAGAAAAATTCCCATAAATCCCTCCGCCTTTTAAACTCTCAAGAAAATGCACCATTTCACAGCCAATACTAGCTTCTACAAAAAAACCTGTGAATATGCCTGCTCAATTGCACTTATGTCACATCGTAAGAATTCTTTAAATTCACATATCGCAATTTAATACGCCCTACATTCGTGTGAAACAATAAACAGGAAGGTCAACTAAATCTCTTGATTTCGCTTTCGACACAATGTGTCCTATTATCGCTCTACAAACGCCATACGCATCACGTCATCGTCAGAAATGCCACGCTTGTCATTCATTCCTACACAACACGTTTCTCACCGTAACGCTAGATATATTTCTGGAGGAAGTTAATCGTTTCAGGACTAATTTCCATGATTTCTTCAACGACGACCCTACAATAACACTCATCTTCGACGACCACACATCTTCAGCCACGACTACGATTCTTATTAAACCAGTGGGATTTTAGTCATCAGTGAGCACCTGCACCAATCCGGGATCGCGATGGATCTAGATGGTCCAAAGTTGGGCCATACAAGCTTAATTGGGCCTGCCTAATCACACGTTACTGGTGTTCCTCCAGTATTTTTCAAACAATCCTACATATAATTTTGCATATTTATACATTTAAAATTGTGGACTTCCGACCTTTCGTGCATGCGAAATATTTTGACATAAAAAATATTATGCGCCCAGAAATGGGGGAAAATGTTTCATCTTCTCCAAATTTCTTACACAACTCATCAATGTGTGGAAATAATGGGAGTAATTCATTAATATGCAAAATGATGTTTTGAAAAATAAATCCTAAATAGTTTTGGATATGTGGCCCTGAAGAAATGATTGTATATTATAAATAGCAAAAACATTTAACACAATTTATAACAGAACATTTAGACTTTTTATCGTCAAATGTCAGTTGCTTACAATGGCTAGCACAAAGATCAAGATAACAGATCGACACGATAACACAATAAACAGAGTTTAATTTTTTTAATTTTCATTATTTGCACTCAACAGTAAGACAGGAACCAGGCTTGTTAACAAATGCAAATGCATTTGAATGTTGAGCATTTGAATGCGCATTCAAATGCCTCCATAAAATGTTTAATGCATTTGCATGCGTACCTTAAACATTTGCATGCGACCCACAAACATTTGATTTGTTAAACGCACAACAAAATGTGCAATCAAATGCATGCATAATTCTCTGAATAATTATTTTTGTTAGATTCACTTTCACAAGTTTACAACATGCCATTGGAAAAAATGCTTTGTAATGTGCAGTACCTTCAGCAGATTATGAAATCATTGTCCGACATGTGAATCCACTTTCACAACATACTCTTTGAAAAAGTGCTCTATAGGTCAACTGCCTAAGCTGTTATTCATACAACATGAACATACCAACTGGTCTAAAGGTTGGTGGCTTCAGAGATGACCTGTTCATTGAAACAAATCAAACAATGCAGACAAATGACTCCCTTGTGTTGTATTGGCCCTGTTGGGGTAGGTTGGGGTGGCAGCTCATTGGGGGAGTAAACATTAGCAATGCCAGCCCTGAATATTTATAACCAGAGAGAATGATTAGTGGTAGCTGTAATTATCTACCAGGTTATCTTCCCAGTGACCCCACCAGTGGACAGTCTATTGTCTTGGGTTCCCTTCCATTCTGGCCTACCTGAAGGATTAGCCTTTTATTCCCTGCCATAGTTCCCAGTAAACTGTCAGTTGTCTATTCCTCCCTCCCATTTCCACCACCTCTGCAGGCCGGGGACTGTGTGACTCAGTGTATGACAGACATGTTGGTGTAGTGGGACTGGTATGTAGTGGTATTTAATGGTTCAAATGCATTTGCTAATGTGTAACCAAAACATCTGCATTTGAATGCGACCCCAAAACATATGCATTTACATTTGAATGCATTCCAGGAAAATGGCATTTGCGTTCGTATTTGCATTTGAATCAAGTGAAACATTTTCATTTGCATTCAAATGCATTGACATGCATTTGTTAACAAGCCTGACAGGAACACACCGTATACACTGATGCACCTAGACCCGGTATACATGTATAATACTGTTCAATATGTAATAATTTACCAAGAATAAACATTATTCTATTATAGCAGAAATTATGTCACTAAAGAGGGGGTGTGGCATTATTCTATTATAGCAGAAATAAATACTATTAATGTAACAACAAAATGGTCTAGAACATGGTTGGATTATTTACCTGAGAACCAAGTGTTAATATACTTGAACAACTGAATTATTAAAATATCAGCAAGAATCATTTATAATTTTTAAACAACCTAAACTACATGATTATCACAGTTGTACAATTCCATCTACCTGCATGGACATATAAACATACTCTTGTTTAATATATGCAAAAACCTGGCACAGTGTTCAGTATTAGTCTGTTTGATAGCCTAATTACAATCAGAACTTTCCTATGTAATTTGACAACCTGTGTCAACAATGTGCATACAGTCAATTAGCTCACATTGTGCAGTGCATACAGTCAATTAGCTCACAATGTGCATACAGTCAATAAGCTCACAATGTGCCATTCATAGCCAAATCCTGTGCAGATATTTCTGAAAACTTGTGTTGACATTTATAACAATTTATATTTACACTAATTTACACAACAAAAAATTTACACAACAATTTCCATGCTAAAATTCATGATAAGTCATGGCGACATTTAAACAATTTTCCTATTGAGATTTCCCAAGTGACATGTCACTAAAAAGGGGGTGTGGCATGGATCTCAACCTCCCATCTCCCACCTGTTTTGGGGGCTAACCTCCCATCTCCCACCTCTCTTTGGGGCCAACCTCCCACCAATTGTGAGAGTCCACCTCCCACCAATCCCACTTTCCACCTATTTTTGAGGTGAGCCCCCTACTTCCTGCCACACCCCTCATTAAATGCCAATGGTAGTGACAGTGTTCTGCTGTTGGCTGCATTCAACAATCTCCTAAATCGCTAATCAGTGCCAAATATTGCCACTAAGGATACAAATCATCACTAACCACACAAATGTCCACCATTTGAGCATGAAATGACATGTTCAGGTTTCAGATACAAGCATAACGACAACATGGAACATGCTTAGGCCAGACAAAATATTTTCGGTTTCTGATCTGAATTTTTTTTTTAATATATATTAATATATATATTATTAAAATTAATTTTTTGGATAACAAAAAAATTATAATTAATAAAAAAAATGACTTTATGACACTGGCCCCACTGGCACTTTAATAAATTGCGCCCTGCAACTGAAGAGAATGGACACAGATGCCTCTACAGTTCAGAAATAGGAAAACATTTTTTTGTCTTGCTATACTCTCGCTAAACCTTGTTGGGCATAACATTTTGGGCAACATTCTCACCAATGCACGGGTTCTGGACTATAAGTGAGACATGATGCTCTGACACAATCACCAACACCTGTAGGAAGTATAAGAACACTAAAGTCCCCCAAATAAAACCTACAATCGTAAAAGCCAGCCCAGCATTTAATTCCATTAGCTGAATTTATGAAAGCCACAATAATTCACATGTGAACAACGTCTGCAAGGAATTACATTGTTCTTACTACTAAGTGACATTATTGTTCCAAACACTAAATCCAACTCAATGTATCTATAAAGCTTTTGAACCATACAGTATGTCAACAGAGTGTATATTTTGATTGCACATTCAGCTATTGCTCCCATTACATTATTATTGCTCCCATTACATTATTATTGCTCCCATTACATTATTATTGCTCCCATTACATTATTATTTCTCCCATTACATTATTATTGCTCCCATTACATTATGCTGATAAAATAAGTCTACACTAAAAAGAAATATAATATTTAACAGATGACAGAAGCAGCATATAATGCAATCAGTATTCCTCTGTATTGTCAGTTTCCATCATTATTCACAACTGCTATGTTCCTTAATGTGTGATTGATTGATGCATGGTGCTTGTCAGCAAATTATATTTACTTCAGTGGCCAGTAATACAAGATTTCATATCATATCATCCATACTAGAATTGTTTTAAACACATGCATCATTATTTCTTTTGAAAGAATCAATAGTGAAAAATTGCTCCATAATCTATGAGTATAATTTCCATTGACAAAATAGGACCCATTCCACAATATTTTGTGAAACAAATTATTCGTCTAAATCTGTTGATCAAATCGAGGTCCAAGATGAGAGTCTTGCACTGTAAGTCTTATGTAAATGTCCACTTCATCAACAATTTCTCTATACCAAAGGTTGGTCATTGGTAGTTGTTGGCTATTAGTAGTTGCTGGTCACTGGTAGTTGTTGGTCATTAAGCAGTTGTTGGTCTATAGGTTAGACTTGGCCTTTGCTTGTCCAACCTTAGAATTTGTTGATTTTCGTAAAACTGCCGATATAAAATTTCCCGCTTCAATCACCTTGTCTATGTTGATTCCCTGCAATGATACAACACAAAAATTCCATCTGTTGAACAAACATTACTACTCATCAAACAATCTATTTTTTGCATGACAAGAAATAAAACTAAGAAGTTGCATATTAAAGACATCAAACTCTGTATTCAGGGATCGTATAAACTATACTGTTTCATGTCACTCATAGAGGGCTACTCACAGTTTTGATCCCAAGTCCGTGCAGTAGGTAGATGACATCCTCGGTGGATACGTTCCCACTCGCTCCCTTCGCAAAGGGACAACCTCCCAATCCCGCCACTGAGCTGTCCACTGTTGTCACTCCCATCTTGGGGGAAAGAGGGACAATGTTTAGGTATGTTTGACAGGGTTTATCATCTACCTCCACCTCTCTCTCCCTCAACCCCCTCAAGTGGTTGAAACAACATTGTTTGTAATTGATAATTTAGACCACACAATGTCTATTCATGCATGTTCATTCATGCACTAACATGTGTGTGTGTCTCTCTCTCTCTCGTCGTCTCTTTCTCGTCGTCTCTCGTCATCTCTCTCTCTCTCTCTCTCTCTCTCTCTCTCTCTCTCTCTCTCTCTCTCGTCGTCTCTCTCTCTCTCTCTCTCTCTCTCTCTCTCTCTCTCTCTCTCTCTCTCTCTCTCTCTCTCTCTCTCTCTCTCTCTCTCTCTCTCTCTCTCTCTCTCTCTCTCTCTCTCTCTCTCTCTCTCTCTCTCTCTCTCTCTCTCTCTCTCTCTCTCTCTCTCTCTCTCTCTCTCTCTCTCTCTCTCTCTCTCTCTCTCTCTCTCTCTCTCTCTCTCTCTCTCTCTCTCTCTCTCTGCATTATGGTACATATGTGCATGTATAGATTTGTAAGTTGATACATGCCATGCATCCCTGAAAGACAAACTCATCAGTAATACAAAGTCAATATTTGATGCTTGATTCCTAGAAACACTTTTTATAAAATACTGCACTGCTTGCCATGGTGACTAATTTGGGAACTAGATATGTGGCTGAAATTCAGAGGATTAAAGACCCCTCCGCAATGAAACTGTTTGCCTAATTTTTTGTCTCATTTGTCTTAGAATTATTTTGTGAAAAATAAAATCTGCCTAGTATTCACTACAACAAGCTACCTCATTTTTTATTTAGTTTTGGTGAATTTATACAACAAACTATAACATTATTTTTGTCTGAGCCCAGCTGAAATCTAATGATCAAAGGCAATTTTTAAAATAATTTTAACAAAGGCACACACTCATTCATTCAGCCGCCTGCACACATTGCATTACAGATGTAAACAACAATTAAAGTGATTCGCAGTGGGCTAAATGAATAGAGGATGGACTGTGAATTGTGACATGATAACAAGCAGAGCTGTGTTGGTGTGACATCCACCAGGTAGCGCCACCAGACCTACCTGGAGAGAAGCGAAGATGTTTGCGATCGCCTGACCGTATGTGTCATGGCAATGGATACCAAGACGGTTTGCTGGAACCAGCTTCATCACCTCCGTCAACATACTCTTGATTGCCCCGGGGGTAGCAACCCCAATGGTATCAGCCAGTGATACCCCATAGCAGCCCATGTCGATGAGGGTCTTGGCAATCTGAATGGGTGACAAATAAGATGACATTCCTAGGCCGAGGTTGACTGACCAACTAGTGGTCAGTGAATAGAACGGGTCAGTTTTACCTCAACTATAGATGCAGTTATTCATTTGTTTTGCAGGCTCCTTCAAGTGTGTCTTTACAGGAACAAAGTCTCAGTATGCTACATAGTACAAACTAAACTTCTTGACCGCTACATAGTATAAACTAAACATCTTGCCACTACATGGTATAAACTAAACATCTTGACGGCTACATAGTATAAACTAAACATCTTGACAGCTACATAGTATATATTAAACATCTTGAGCACTACACAGTATAAATTAAACATCTTGACCATTACATAGTATAAATTAAACATCTTGACCGTTACATAGTATAAATTAAACATCTTGACTGCTACATAGCATAAATTAAACATCTTGACAGCTAAATAGTATAAATAAAATTTTTGACTGATACATAGTATATATTAAACATCTTGACCGCCACATAGTATAAATTAAACATCTTGACAGCTACATAGTATAAATTAAAATTTTGACCGCCACATAGTATAAATTAAACATCTTGACCGCTACATAGTATAAATTAAACATCTTGACAGCTACATAGTATAAGTTAAACATCTTGACAGCTACGTAGTATAAATTAAACATCTTGACCGCCACATAGTATAAATTAAACATGTTGACTGCTACATAGCATAAATTAAACATCTTGACTGCCACATAGTATAAATTAAACATGTTGACTGCTACATAGTATAAATTAAACATGTTGACTGCTACATAGTATAAATAAAAAATCTTGACTGCTACATAGTATAATATAAACATCTTGACTGCTACATAGTATAAATTTAACATCTTGACCGCTACATAGTATAAACTAAACATCTTGACCGCTACATAGTATAAACTAAACATCTTGACCACTACATAGTATAAACTAAACATCTTGACTGGTACATAGTACAAATTAAACATCTTGACTGGTACATAGTATAAACTAAACATCTTGACTGCTACATAGTATAAACTAAACATCTTGACTGCTACATAGTATAAATTAAACAACTTGACTGCTACATAGTATAAACTAAACATCTTGACCGCTACATAGTATAAACTTAAACATATTGACCGCTACATAGTATAAATTAAACATCTTGACCACCACATAGTATAAATTAAACATCTTGACCGCTACATAGTATAAATTAAACATCTTGACTGCTACGTAGTATAAGTTAAACAACTTGACAGCTACGTAGTATAAATTAAACATCTTGACAGCTACATAGTATAAATTAAACATCTTGTCTGCCACATAGTATAAATTAAACATGTTGACTGCTACATATTATAAATTAAACATCTTGACTGCCACATAGTATAAATTAAACATGTTGACTGCTACATAGTATAAATTAAACATGTTGACTGCCACATAGTATAAATTAAACATGTTGACTGCTACATAGTATAAATTAAACATCTTGACCGCTACACAGTATAAATTTAACATCTTGACTGCTACATAGTGTAAACTAAACATCTTGATTGCTACATAGTATAAACTAAACATCTTGATTGCTACATAGTATAAACTAAACATCTTGATTGCTAGATAGTATAAATTAAACATCTTGACTGCTACATAGTATAAACTAAACATCTTGACTGCTACACAGTATAAACTAAACATCTTGACCACTACATAGTATAAACTAAACATCTTGACTGGTACATAGTATAAATTAAACATCTTGACTGCTACATAGTATAAGCTAAACATCTTGACTGCTACATAGTATAAATTAAACATCTTGACTGCTACATAGTATAAACTAAACATATTGACCGCTACATAGTATAAATTAAACATATTGACCGCTACATAGCATAAATTAAACATCTTGACTGCAAAAATGTGTTTTTATGAACCACAAATGATTTATTTTTCACTTTTATCTGCTTAATTTGAATGTTTCAGTCTGAATGTCAGGTTTACTTTACACATATTATGTGTGTTAATGATATGCTTGTTATGTGATATTGTGACCTCAATAAACTTTGTCCATATGTATTTGAGATTGTCAACAATTGTTCATGAACGCACCAAATGGCAAGGTTGGTATTCATGGACAGATATGGTTAAATATTTTGTTAAATGTGATTCATTTTGGCAGTCACATGTTAGAATAGATATAGTTATATAACAAAATAACATGACTTATGACAACAGTGATCATAAATTATACCTTTAAAGAAAATAGGAAGGATGGTGCAGACTACAAAGAAATGTGAACAAGTCTATATGTCACACATACATACAAGTCTATACGTCACACATACACACAAGTCTATACGTCACACATACATACAAGTCTATACGTCACACATACATACAAGCATATACGTCACACATACATATAAGTCTATAGGTCACACATGCATCATCAAAAGTAGCAATTAGCCGTAAAACAGTTGACAAAACTGACGTACCTGGGCCACTTTGACCGGGTCCACATCACCTTCGTATGGACACCCAACAGTGCAGGATATGGACCTGCAACACAGACAGGGAGTGACAGGGGATGAGCATCAGGGAGTGATGGGGGAACCACAGAGGGACAGGGGATGAGCATGCAGGGAGTGACGGGGGAACCACGGAGGGACAGGGGATGAGCATGCAGGGAGTGACGGGGGAACCACGGAGGGACAGGGGATGAGCATGCAGGGAGTGACGGGGGAACCACAGAGGGACAGGGGATGAGCATCAGGGAGTGATGGGGGAACCACAGAGGGACAGGGGATGAGCATCAGGGAGTGACGGGGGAACCACGGAGGGACAGGGGATGAGCATGCAGGGAGTGACGGGGGAACCACAGAGGGACAGGGTATGAGCATGCAGGGAGTGACGGGGGAACCACAGAGGGACAGGGGATGACATGCAGGGAGTGACGGGGAAACCACAGAGGGACAGGGGATGAGCATGCAGGGAGTGACGGGGGAACCACAGAGGGACAGGGTATGAGCATGCAGGGAGTGATGGGGGAACCACAGAGGGACAGGGGATGAGCATGCAGGGAGTGACGGGGGAACCGCAGAGGGACAGGGGATGAGCATGCAGGGAGTGACGGGGGAACCACAGAGGGACAGGGGATGAGCATGCAGGGAGTGACGGGGGAACCACAGAGGGACAGGGGATGAGCATGCAGGGAGTGACGGGGGAACCACAGAGGGACAGGGGATGAGCATGCAGGGAGTGACGGGGGAACCGCAGAGGGACAGGGGATGAGCATGCAGGGAGTGACGGGGAAACCACAGAGGGACAGGGGATGAGCATGCAGGGAGTGACGGGGGAACCACAGAGGGACAGGGTATGAGCATGCAGGGAGTGACGGGGGAACCACAGAGGGACAGGGGATGAGCATGCAGGGAGTGACGGGGGAACCGCAGAGGGACAGGGGATGAGCATGCAGGGAGTGACGGGGGAACCACAGAGGGACAGGGGATGAGCATGCAGGGAGTGACTGAGGTAGGCTTCTTTTGTGTATCTTCTGTGTGGAAGAATTGGTTTCTTCTTTTGCTTAAGAATGTTGAAATTCATCCTTCAAGAATGTGCTCTACTATGTGCATTAATTTTACCAGCATCGTGCATTAGGGCTCTTTTACTACTTCATGTGATAATTTAAGTTCTGGGATAGTACAGTTAATATTGTTTCAACTCTCGTATTGTGAGGCTGTCATAGAAAGGCTTCTCTGACCTACATACAGTACAAGTTTAGACCTACATACAGCACAAGTATAGACCTACATACAATACAATTATAGGCCTAATTACAGTACAAGAATAGACTTACATACAGTACTACTACAAGTATAGACCAACATACAGTACAAGTATAGACCTACATACAGTACAAGTATAGATGTACATACAATAAAGTATAGACCAACATACAGCATAAGAATAGACCTACAAACAGTACAAGAATAGACCTACATACAGTACAAGTATAGACCTACATACAGTACAAGTATAGACGTATATACAATACAAGTATAGACCAACATACAGTACAAGAATAGACTTACATACAGTACAAGTATAGACCTACATACAGTGCAAGTATAGACCTACATACAGTGCAAGTATAGACCTACATACAGTACAAGTATAGACCTACCTGCAGTATAAGTATAGACCTACTTGCAGTACAAGTATAGACCTACCTGCAGTACAAATATAGACCTACATACAGTACAAGTACAAGTATAGACCTACATACAATACAAGTTCAGACCTACACATTTCTTCTACAACAAATGATCATCATCAAAACCTATCACAAATTTCATAGACACAGCAATGGATCTAGCAATATGTCAACCAGCATAGAAAGGGAAACAAACCCTCTGACTGAGACCTGGGCCTCCTTGGCAGCCTTCAGGATCTCCCTTGCCCTCTGTAGCCCTTCCTCAATGGAACAGTTGGTGTTCCTCCTACAAACACAACAACTAGTGACAGTCTGAACTACACACAATGACTAGTGACAGTCTGAACTACACACAATGACTAATGACAGTCTGACACAACAACTACAGTTACAATCTGAAATAAACACAACTACAGTGACAATCTGAACAACATACAACAACCACAATGACAATGAGATTTAAACACAACAACCACAATGACAATCTGAACTAAACACAACAACCACAATGACAATCTGAACTAAACACAACAACCACAATGACAATCTGAACAAAACACAACCACAATGACAATTTGAATTACACATAACAACCACAATGACAATCTGAACTAAACACAACAACCACAGTGACAATCTGAACTAAACGCAACAACCACACTCTGAACTAAACACAACAACCACAATGACAATTTGAACTAAACACAACAACCACAATGACAATCTGAACTAAACACAACAACCACAATGACAATCTGAACTAAACACAACAATCACAATGACAATCTGAACTAAACACAACAACCACAATGACAATTTGAACTAAACACAACAACCACAATGACAATTTGAACTAAACACAACAACCACAATGACAATCTGAACTAAACACAACAACCACAGTGACAATCTGAACTAAACACAACAACCACAATGACAATTTGAACTAAACACAACAACCACAGTGACAATCTGAACTAAACACAACAACCACAGTGACAATCTGAACTAAACACAACAACCACAATGACAATTTGAACTAAATGCAACAACCACAATGACAATCTGAACTAAACACAACAACCACAATGACAATCTGAACTACACACAACCACAATGACAATCTGAACTACACACAACAACAACAGTGACAATCTGAACATATCACTAAAACACAACCCAGATGAACAGATGTCATTTCTTCATGGTTACAGATGAGGTATACCCACTTTGCCTATTCTCACTCAGGCTAACAATATTAACTCCTCTTTCTTTATTCTGAGAGCTCTCCAACTGTGTCAATATTAACTCCTCTTTGTTTATTCTGAGAGCTCTCCAACTGTGTCAATAGCACAGAATTTTATTATTTTACTCTGACTTATTTTCTCGATGTATAGACAACATTTATCAAAATCACAATTAAATTTAACATCAGAGAATCTTTCTCTTGAAAGTTCTGATTAAGCAAAATGGGCATGCATCTACTACAGACAGGGGGCCTTTGTTCGGAATGCTCTTCATGTTTCTATGACTGTTCTAATTTACGTAATCTTTGTCAAATGTCAACATTATTTCCTGTGCATGTACGAAAATGAAACTAGCCCGTCCCAGCAGGAGCTGAAACTCTAAAGTTAGCTGCTCTCTTTACTCATGTCTCAACAAAAAAAGGCAAGATAGAAGAACAATTATTTATAACTGATAGTGAACGCTGTAAACCAGCCATCTACAGAGTGGAAACAATATGCTTCCTTGCTGAGCTCCTGCATATGGTAAACAGACAATACATGATAAATAACCTGACCTCGAGAATGTCTCTGAGGCTGCACTGAAGATCACCACTTCCTGAGTTCCAGCGGCTATCTGCAGATTAACATTTACACTAAGAATACCAAGCATCATATCCTTGTTATGGTAAAGCCATGTAAAAAACACACAATCAGCATGGCATGTATCAGAAATGGCATGTAAATACCATAGAATGAGTTCAGGTGGCAGTATGTTCCAGGACGCTTCTGAAAACATCTTGCCCATGTACCATAATTTCTGCATAGAAAGTATTACTAGCATTAGCCAATGAACAAGTTGTCACAAGCAGGGACATAAAGGAATCCAATACACACCAATTCTGCCCGACTGTGTCTAAGACATGACTTACCGCTGCCTGGAAGCCTTTGATGTTGGGAGTAAGAGCAGAGTAGACAACTCCATCATGCTTCTCGAGTCCTGACATCACTTCTGACTGGTCCGCCATCTACAAACAAACAGGATTCAATGAAGTGATAATGGCTCAATCTCATGCCAGCTGTGTACAGTCTGATGCAGTCTGAGGCAGCCTGGGCTTACACGGGGTCATCAATACTGCAAGTCTGTGTACAGTCTGAGGCAGCCTGGACTTACATCGGGTCATCAATACAGCAAGACTGTGTACAGTCTGAGGCAGCCTGGGCTTACACAGGATCATCAATACGGCAAGTCTGTGTACATTCTGAGGCAGCCTGGGCTTACACGGGGTCATCAATACAGCAAGTCTGTGTACAGTCTGAGGCAGCCTGGGCTTACACGGGGTCATCAATACAGCAAGTCTGTGTACAGTCTGAGGCAGCCTGGGCTTACATGGTGTCATCAATACTGCAAGAATGTGTACAGTCTGAGGCAGCCTGGACTTACACCTGGTCATCAATACTGCAAGACTGTGTACATTCTGAGGCAGCCTGGGCTTACACGGGGTCATCAATACGGCAAGTCTGTGTACAGTCTGAGGCAGCCTGGGCTTACACGGGGTCATCAATACTGCAAGAATGTGTACAGTCTGAGGCAGCCTGGGCTTACACGGGGTCATCAATACGGCAAGTCTGTGTACAGTCTGAGGCAGCCTGGGCTTACACAGGGTCATCAATACTGCAAGAATGTGTACAGTCTGAGGCAGCCTGGGCTTACACGAGGTCATCAATACTGCAAGAATGTGTACAGTCTGAGGCAGCCTGGGCTTACACGGGGTCATCAATACAGCAAGTCTGTGTACAGTCTGAGGCAGCCTGGGCTTACACGGGGTCATCAATACTGCAAGAATGTGTACAGTCTGAGGCAGCCTGGACTTACACTGGGTCATCAATACTGCAAGACTGTGTACATTCTGAGGCAGCCTGGGCTTACACGGGGTCATCAATACGGCAAGTATGTGTACAGTCTGAGACAGCCTGGGCTTACACGGGGTCATCAATACTGCAAGTCTGTTCAGCAGCACTTTGTCTGCCATGTCACATGCTGGTGCTTGCTAATAATGTCTCAGTAATAAACAAGAAATATACACCATCCCAATATGTTGCTTATGACTATAACAACTTTTTGCACCGTGCTATAGCTATGACAAAAACTGAATGTACTGTATGGAAACATAAAACAAAAACACTTTAAAAGTCACCTGAATAAAACTACATACTGAAATAAAGCCAGGTCAGATTTTTATAAAGTTGGTCAATTCTCTATACACCTGTACACACTAAACTGTCTATGCAAACCCGACATATACTGGTGAGACTTCCATATACTGTATATACTGGTCTGACTTCTATATACTGGTCAAACTTGTATACACTGGTCATACTTGTATACACTGGTCAAACTTCTATACTATAAGAAGTATAGAAGTTTATGGCATGGGTCAAATATATATATACCTGTATATATATAAATATATATAAATATATATATATATATATATATATATATATATATATATATATATATATATATATATATATATATATATATATATATATATATATATATATATATATATATATACATACAACAACAGCCTTTGGCATGGGTCAAGTTTAATATCCATTACATCAACATATGCCAACAGTGCAGAGTTACAGAAATGATTACCTGTGGCACCCATTTGGGTGAGACAAAGCTGGTGACTTCAATCTGTGGGAACCCACACTCAGACAGACGGTTCACAAACTCCACCTTCGTAGTCATCGGCACAATCTCCTGTCACCAGAACATACTTTTAACTTTGCAGTCACCAACCCAGAGTGTTGTATATACTCAAAAATTGGTAAATTTGTTATTACAAGAAAATAAGCAATCTATAAATCTAGAGTGTGTATGCACTCATATATATATGTATATATATATTTGCCTATCTCAACTAGTATTATTATTTCATAGGGAAATATTATATATCATTTTTATCTAGGACATAACAAGTATTGTTTTATTACAACATATTATTTTTAATACATTTTCTGTACATCTTCTGTGAAGTGCTGTGAACTGTTTTGGATTTGGCACTATATAATATAAATATTATTATTATTATATATGCATGATCAGGGTTTTGTACACATACATGCACACTCATGCAAGGTGTATGCTAATGAAATAAACCGACATATTTTGAAGGTGGTTGACTAGTGATTGACGACAGACCTTTTCATTCTGTAGTCCATCCCTTGGCCCAACCTCCACCACACGCACGTAGGACGGAAGACCCGCAATCTAGCAAGTGAGGATCAACATTTTACTTAGTTTACAGATCAAACTGACTGCCAGTACAAAACAATTACATCTGTGCACATGAACTAAACAAGGTTGTACAGGTACTAGGCCAACAGGCACAGTACCACAATTAACTTTAAATTATAATACATTCACATCAAATTCTTAACATAATACTATATAAATGTATTAACTGCTCAGATGACTATCCAGAGATTAATGTCCACATTTCAAGCATAAAGAATGTTTTACCAATAGTAAACAGCTGAAGAGGCATAAAATGATTCACTGATAGAAAACATTCTCTCATTCAATAATCAATATTGTAACTTGGTACGGTAATGTTACAACTAACAATACAACAAGACCAGACTGTATTATCAACAGCCAGCAAAGTAACTCGCCATGATCAGAGACAATTGTCCAGCGTATATGATATGGTGCTTAATAGAAAGGCCACTCACATATTCAATGTCTCTGATCATCCTCTCAACCCAGCCTTTCAGAAACTCCTGTCAGTAAGGCATTTAAAAGTACCACTAGCAAAAAACCTTTACAAGAAATCTTTTATTCCCTCTTCTATCTCTGTCTTAAATGGTAATTTTATGTGAACTGTTTCTAATATTTTATAGTGAAAAGTGTCTAGTATGTTGTATTTATGTTTTATGTGAACTGTTTTAGTAATGTCTTAGTTGAACTGTTTCTATTGCATGTGTGTATGTGATATGTGTGTTTACCAATTGTATTACTGGCAGTGCAATGCATACCTAAAGAAAACTTTCCTTTTTAATTTACATAGTGTATTCTGAAACATACAACAAAGTTTTTAAAATGTGAGTGCATACGTTATCAAAACCCTTTATGGTTATGAAATCCTCCAATGTATCTTTTTTGGAGTTATTTAGTTATTTTATTTAGTTATTTTCGACTTTGTTTTATTGTATTGTTTTGAACTCCAGTAACTGACAAGACCTAAATAAAGCAATTACAGACGCTGGTAATTGTCTGATTTGGCATGTCATGACTGTACGTCTGACGGTCTGTATGATGTTTTTGAGAAAAATTGTAGGATTTGATGAAATTGTAACTTTGTGTACATGACTAGAAAAGGTTAACATGAAAAAATATTGTTTTCACTGTCAACAGTGGGGTGCGGTGGTCGTGTGGTAGAGCATCGCCATCGCCTCGGGCTTTTGGTCGAAGGGTCCGGGGTTCGGAACCACCTCCGCCGTTTCAAAGCTTGGGCAATTTCGTTCACCCCACTTTGCCTGTGTCTTTCGGAGGAGACAGTAAAAACCGTTGGTCCTTTCTAGTATCTGGTATCTAAGTCTAAGACTATACCAAGGGAAGGGAAGTAAAACTTCTCATGCAGGGAAATGGAAAAAACTGTGATGGACTCACTAACTCTACAGAAGAACACTCTTAAAAACCACAATGGAAATAACTTTGGTGTGCTTTAATGTGTTATCCTCGGCATTACAGGATACCAAAAAATCAACAACAATGAAATATTATCTCCTATTATCGCCCTACATACGCCATAAGCATCACGCTATTGCCAGAAATGTTATGCTTGACACTAAGTCCTACACAACAACACATATTTCTCACCGTAACATTAGATATATTTCTCGTGGAAGTTAATCTGTTCAGGACTAATTTCCATGATTTCTTTAATGACAATCCTACAATAACACTCATCTTCGACGACCACACAGCATCAGCCACGACCACGACTCTTATTAAACTAGAGTGATTTTAGTCTTCACAGAGCCCCTGCATCAATCCGGGATCGCGATGGGTCACCATATACATGTAGATGGTCTGCCAGAGTTGGGCTACACAGAATTAATTGGGATTGACTTTAATTAAGCTAAATCACACATTACTGGTTTTCGTCTAGTATATTCCAAACAATCCTACATAGACAATTAGTAGACTCCAAGAAAAATGCTGTTCTAGTTTGCAAAAGCATATACGTTAAAACTTTTAATTATTAAAATGTTCTGTTCACCCATGTATGCTGCTCAGTTGTGGTGGAATTAAACAGCTAGTGGCAAACATTCATAAGCTAAATTAAGATTGCTTATAATAAGCTGGGCTGAGGTCCAGGCAGATAGTTTTAATTTTGAGTGTAGGGGATGCGCAAGGATGAAGGAAATAGAGGTGGAGTTGGAAGAGCTGAGACTGCTCGTTGTGGCAATGGTGGGAAGGGAACAGGGGAGTTGTGCCAGTAGTTCCGGTGAGGGAACAGTAGACGATAAAGTGGGGAAAGACACAAGAGATGCTAGGGAGAGCTCACCTCAGCCTGGGAGGAAGCTGAGAGGAGGGAAGGTGACAGGTCATAGGGAGACAGGACGTAAGGAGACGGGAAGGAAAGGAACGGGAGGGAAGACAACCGGGGTGAAGGAGAGGGGAGTAGGGGAGACAGGAGGGAAGGAGAAGGGAGTGGGGGAGACGGGAGGGAAGACAACCGGGGTGAAGGAGAGGGGAGTAGCGGAGACAGGAGGGAAGGAGAAGGGAGTGGGGGAGACGGGAGGGAAAACAACCGGAGTGAAGGAGAGGGGAGTAGGGGAGACAGGAGGGAAGGAGAAGGGAGTGGGGGAGACGGAAGGGAAGGGGTCAGGACAGAATGTGATGGAGGGGATCGAAAGGAAGAGTTATTCTGCAGCAGTGATAGAGGGGGTGAGGAAGAGAGCGAGGGTGTTTGTGGGGGATTCGATAGTTAGGAAGACCGACAGAGTCTTAAACAAGGGAGATGATGTGGTGGTCTGCTTGCCTGGAGCCAAAATAGAGGCGATAACTGAGAGGGTAAAAAACATCGTAGGCTCGGGTAAGCGAATAGGAAGAAGGGGCGGGGGAGTTATTTTATATGTTAAAGAATCTATTCAGGCTTATGAAATAAAACTAGAAAGGGAAGCAGATTGCGATGAAGCTGTTTGGTGCAAAATTGTTTCAGGAAATTCAAAATTAACTGTTGGATTAGTTTACCGAAGTCCAAACATAAACGAAGAGGACAACACAAAAATAAAAAACGCTATAAAGGAAGTTAGTAAAGGGGAATGTATCATAATGGGAGATTTTAACCATGGACACATACAATGGAATTCTCTAGAGAGCACAGGGATTGAGGATCAACAATTTCTATGTTTAATCCAGGATAGCTTTCTTACTCAGCACGTACTAGAACCAACCAGGGGAGAAAATGTATTAGATATAGTTTTGTCATCACAAAAAGAATTAGTGGACAATGTAAAAATATTTGAACCATTGGGTAATAGTGACCATAATCAAATACATTTTGACATCAATGTAAAATCAGAAAGTAAAAATAAGAAAACGTACAAGAGAAACTTCCACAAAGGTAACTACAAAGATATGAGAAAATACTTAGCACAGCTAGATTGGAATAACATGCTGATGAATAAGACTGCAATTGAATGTTGGAATATTCTAAAATATGAAATTGAGAGTATCATTGATAAATTTGTTCCCTTCCGAAAACAAGGAAAACGGTGTAGAAAGAAACACGTGTCAAAAGAGGCAATTAGAAAAATAATGCTAAAACAAACTATGTGGAGGGTTTATAGGCGTACCAGAAAGGAAGAAGACTATGCAAAATACAAAGAGGCACTTAATGCAGCTACAACTGAAATCAGACAATCTAAAAGAAGCTATGAGCAAAAACTGGCATGTAACATAAAAACTGACAGCAAGAGTTTTTATGCATATGTCAGGAGTAAACAAAACGTACAAGACAAGGTTGGACCTCTAGAAGACAGTGCTGGAAATATAATATCACAGGGGTTTTTAATGGCGGAAGACCTAAATGGTTACTTCAGTTCAGTGTTTACCAAGGAAGATATTAGTTCATTACCAGTTGCTGATGCTAAATTTCAGGGGGCTAAATCTGAATATTTAGGACCGTTAGTTGTAACTCCAGAATTGGTAGCTAAGAAAATAAGGGCAATGAAGGATAACAAATCACCGGGAGTGGATGGGATTCCTCCAAAATTACTAATGGAAACAGTAGATCAAATCAGTATACCACTTGCAAGAGTATTCAACTTGTCATTAAAAGAGGGAGTTGTTCCGTTTGAATGGAAAGAAGCAAACATCATACCATTATTTAAAAAGGGTTCGAGAAATAAGTCAGAGAATTACAGACCAGTGAGTTTAACGTCAGTGATTTGTAAATTATTAGAAAGGTTAATTAAAGACCATATGGTGGACTTCCTCGTTAAGCATAAATTATTAAATTCATCTCAACATGGATTCCTTAAAGCGAGGTCATGCTTAACAAATGTGTTATGTTTTTTGGAAGAAATCACTAAGTGGATAGACGAGGGATCGCCAGTAGATATTATCTACTTAGGTTTTCAGAAAGCTTTTGACAAAGTGCCACATCAAAGATTGCTACTTAAATTAAAAGCCCATGGTATCGGGGATAGCATAACTGACTGGATAGAACAATGGCTGACTGACAGAAGACAACGAGTTGTAGTAGATGGCGAAGTTTCAAATTGGAAATCGGTTTTGAGTGGGGTACCTCAAGGATCAGTATTAGGACCTGTATTATTCTTAATTTATATCAATGACTTGGACGACAGTATAACAAGTAACGTACTGAAATTTGCGGACGACACAAAACTGTTTAGAAAGGTTAATACTGATGGTGATAAACAACATTTACAAAACGATCTAGACAGATTAGTGAAATGGTCTGAGAAATGGCAGATGCTGTTCAATTTTGGGAAATGTAAATGCCTACATACAGGACATGGGAACTTGAATGTAAACTATAAAATGGGAGCTACTGTTCTTGGTACTACTGTAAAAGAAAAGGACTTAGGAGTTACAATAAGCGCTGATATGAAAGTTTCAGAGCAGTGTGGTATTGCAGCTTCAAAGGGTAATCAAATTCTTGGATTGATTAGAAGAAACATAACATACAAGGGAAAAAAGTTAATTATACCTTTTTATAAAGCAATAGTTAGACCTCATTTAGAATACTGTATACAAGCATGGAGACCATATCGTAAGAAGGATATAGATACGCTTGAACGCATACAAAGGAGAGCAACTAAAATGATTCCAGAACTTAGAGACCTTAGTTATGAAGAACGCCTGAAAGAATGTGGTTTAACAACTCTAGAGACAAGGAGGTTAAGAGGAGATCAGATTGAAGTTTTTAAGATATTGAATGGGTATGAAAATATTGATAGAAATATGTTTTTCTCACTCAAGAAGGATAGCAGAACTAGAGGACATGAGGTAAAATTAGTAAAGGATCAATGTAGATTGGACATCAGGAAGCACTCGTTCTCACAGAGGACAATAAACGAATGGAACAAATTGTCTACAGATTGTGTAACTGCTACCAGCGTGAATATGTTTAAAAACAAGGTTGACACATATATCAGGAGGGCGGGTTATAAGTAGGTGAACATTGTTGGACTCTCGATAAGCCAATGGCTTCCTTGTCCACTTGCCATCTGGGCCTTTGGCTTGGATGGCAAATCTTGTTAAATCTTGTTAAATAATGTATTTCGGATGTTGCTCAGACTGCCTATAAGTACTGCAATTAATGCTTTGTAGAAAACTATGTTCCCAACAAGCGGTGATTATAAATCTTGTGTATAAATTTATATTGAGACTTGAACTTACATTAACTTACATGAAGATAAAATTTCGACAGACCACCGGGAGCAGTGCTTTGTACCTCGTCCATGAAATGGCTGGCATTGCTGATGAAGTCAACGTCGTCGGTGTACGCTGTGTAGTATGGCATTTCAGTGTCTTCCCGAGGGAGTTGCGGCAAGTTGTAACTCTCAGATCATGGATGGCGGCTTCCAAATAGATTACGAAGAGTACAGCCGATCAGAATCAGTTTATTGGTAATTTTTCAATTGGATTGTACATACAGTCACGGTAAAATACACAAAGCCACGCATGTATGATTCTGTTATAAAACACCAAAAATTACATTAAAATAATTATTACACATTTTGTACGTATTAACAGTAGTGTAATTATATTAAAATTACATTTATATACATTCACTAAAACGAGCCGTGAACGCAACTCACTCAGCAGGAGGCACTTTATATTAAAACTGATTGTATTATTATAATTACGTTAATACAGTTCATTCTATTCAACATAATTAAGTTACATTAAAATGAAAGTAAGTAAATCACTTTAGATATAAAAATTGTATGTTAAAGCATACCCAATAAACCATGCATTTAAGTGTTTTTACAGTGTACCAAACGCCATGGTGTTCACGAGTTTTTGTAGCGATTTGTGTTAGCCATTGGAACGGGTAGCTCATTAAATGATCTTACAGCATATGAAGCCACTATTTGTCTTAGCCTGATCATTGCACCTGCTATATTAAACATTATTAGGCCCACTAAAGAGCTGCACGTGGATCACGAGGATGGTTTCACCTAAGATAATGCGGAAATTCATAAATATCATTATTAAGAAATAAAAAAATTATATGTTCAGTTGATAATTTGCGTAGATCCTACAATCGATAGATCGCAGTTGCAGACTGCATCATGCGAATGTTTCTTTTTACAAAAAATAATTATAATGAAAGATATAGCTGGACTTTCTGCAGAACGCTGCAGCCCAAACCGGGCGGCATAAACATCATGGAAGATGGCTGGACTGGAAGTTCTGTTTGCAAGCATCAGAAGTCAACTGAACGGCCCCGAAGATGCCCTCGTCTGTGCTTTTCACTGGTGTATGATTAGCAATGGCTTTAGATGTATCGGTTGCGGAGAAACGGTACGTTCTAGTATATCTTGACACAATTTTCATGTAAATTATGGTAGGGTTTTGAAAGTGAAACCCTGTCGCGGACGCGGGCTCTCTCTGATAGTGAAACCCGGTGTCACGATCTCATGTTGTATACACTGTTTATTTTATGTTATGACTTCTTAGTTATAACTTCCTATATAGGTATTTAGGTCCATGTCTGACTATATAGTTGCTTACATGCCAAGTTTTCATAATGACACATGATAACTCGAACTTGGACCAAGGTATATCAAGTTCCGCTAGATGGCGTCACTTTTTTTAGTCGAAAAAAATAGCGTCGTTTTTTGTGTCGCGTCACATGGTCATGAGAAAAGCCAAAATACTTAGTATGCAAATGTGCCCGAGTTGGTTTACCTTCCTATTGACCAATGAATGTCTTTCTTTAGATTTTCTGGTTCAGGTGCACAAGTGTACGTAGTAACAGCTGCATCAGCCTCAAAATCTTAATCCTAACTATCCATTCAAAGTTCTTTAACTATTAGTTCAACTTATAGCACAAGTCAAACTAGATACTGTTAACAGCACCAACAATTAAATAACTTCTACCTTCTAGGATTCCAAAAATAACTTTAACTTTGAAATAAAAATTTTCCCGCCATATTAAAGTAAACAAAGGAAAAAAAGAACCCCAAGCAACGCTCGACATACAAAACTTAGACATAGGAAATTAGCTAGACATAAACATTAGTTAGACAAAACACTAGAAATTAGTTAGACATAAATACATTTCTTCAACCGTCCTGTACAATTTCTTGACCTTATACTAATTTGGCCCTTTCATCAAGGCAACTCAATATACCCAGAGTCGCCCTGGGTATCACTCTTCGTTTCTGTAAATAAACCACTGAGTCTCCAATCTACCCCCCAGACTTAATCTCTTTCTCCCAGCACTGCCTTGATCCCTTGCACAACACAATATTATAAAAAATATATATAAGCAATAAATAATAGTTACTCTAACTCAGTCTTAAAGTAGACATAAAATAAATAAAACTAAAGTAGCTAGGTTATGGCAACTAAAAAAAAACCAAGGACAAAAAGTAAAAATGACTCTGTATAGATGACCGATGATGATGATGTATGGATATGCACAGGGTGTAAAAAAAATTTCAAAGGACCTAACCACAAATTGTTGAAATGCGAGAACTGTGATAAACATTACTGCATTGAATGTGTCAAAATAACAGATAAAGAATATAAAATCATGACGGACAAACCACGAATTCACTGGTTTTGTCCACCATGTGACACAAAAGTAATGAAAAACTTGAAAAATTTAAAAAGCTGCGAAGAAAGGTGTCAGAATTTCCTTAAGAAAGTGGAAGAGAGAATCATTGAACTAGAGAAAGAAATCAGAACCAAAGTGGATGAAACAAGAGTCATCGAAATGATCAAAGTAGCTCAGTTGGAAAAAACCCAAGCAAAGTCATCAGCCCAAATGAAGTTAAGGACGTCGTACAAATTCAGATAAAAGAACAGAACATGGAATCAAAAGACAGAGAAAAAAGACTCAACAACGTAATAATTTTCAACTTAACAGAATCTACATCACAACTAAAAACTATGAGAAAACAACATGACAAAGAAAAAATTTTAGAAATGTGTACAGAAATAAACAATAACTTCACAGACACTGATGTCACAGAAACGCGGAGGCTTGGGGAAGCCAAGGAAAATGCAACCGGTCCTAGACCGGTTCTAATCACATTAACACATATTGACTAAAAACGAACCCTTCGAAGGTTCTATCACACCAGAGAAAATGAGAAGTTCAAAAACATAAAAATTGATCATAACAAGAAACTAAACAAGAAAGGGAGGAATCAAAAAAGCTATATGAAGAAGCAAAGAGGCAGGAAGCTGCAGACAAGTCGGGGGAATACCTGTACAGAGTCAGGGGTCCACCATGGGAGAGAAAAATAAGAAAGATAAGGAAAAGCCAGTAAAGACGACACATCCACCTAGAGTGACGGATGGTAAAACAAATGTTAATAAAAATAATCTTAATGACATAGGCAACATTCTGTGTTTTTATACCAATGCTAACCAACTAAGGAACAAGCAAAATGAATTTGAACAAAGAATTAAAGAACTGAAACCCCACATACTAGCAATTAATGAGGTAAAACCAAAAAACCCCAAATGCACTGTAACCATACCAGAATTTTCCTTAGAAGGCTATACATTGTTCTCGAAAAATATAGAAAATAATGAAGGTAGGAGTATTATAATAGACATCTTAAATTCCCTATACGCAGAAAATATAAACCTGGTCTCAACCTTCAAGGAATGCTTATTTATAGAAATTAAAATTAAAAATAAAACCTTCTCTTTGGATGCATATATAGGAGAGATGGGGGGTCAGAAGAAAATAACGCAGAACTTCTAAATATAATTAGATCCACATCAGGACTTAAATATTCACACATTGTAATTACAGGAGATTTCAATCTCCCAGATATTAACTGGAAACATTGGACGCCCAAATCAGTTAACCCCAGCAACCTAAATTTTAAATTTGTAAAATGCCTTAGAGACACATTCATGTTTCAACATGTCTCAAATCCCACTAGAGGACGAGGCACAACTAACACAAACCTTTTAGATCTGATTTTATCAAACGAAGAAGACAACATAGGGGAAATAGAGTACCTCAGCCCTCTAGGTCAAAGTGACCACTGTGTCATTACATTTAATATTTTGTGCAAAGTTATAACACATAAATACGCTAAAAAAACGGAAGCTGTTTAATAAGGAAAATTATGAAGGAATGAGGAAAGAGTTTTGAGATATAGATTGGGAAGAGAAATTTAAAAACTGTTAAGACAACGTTAACGACCAATGGGAAATCCTTAAAACAGTACTACAATTATTAGAAGATAAATACGTACCTCAAAAAGAAGTTTCAAATTACAGAAAGGGAAATTTCCCCCTGGATGCAAATACCAGAAAACTAATTAGACGTAAAAATAGACTATGGACAAGATACATTGAAACAAGGGATGGGACAAAATATTTGAAGTATTGTAAAAGCAGGAATAAAATCCGAGCTTTAACCAGAAAGCTCCGAAAGGAGTTTGAACGAAATTTGGCCACTCAAACCCCAAAAAACCTAAAGTCTTCTGGAACTATTATAAATCAAAAACTACAGTTAAACAAGGAATTGGGGAACTGAATATAGACCACACAAATCCGAAATCCCAAACAACAACTAAAGATGAAGAAAAAGCAAATATTCTTGCCAACTACTTCTCCAGTGTATTCACTACTGAACAGATAGGGTCTATCCCAACTACACCCAAAGTAAACAATAAATTAGCGATGGATGAGTTAAAAGTAACTGAAAACATAATATTACTAACATTAAAAGAACTTACTATAAGCAAATTGCCTGGCCCTGATGAAATAGGTGCCAGATTACTAACTGAGTTGTCAGAAAATATCTGTCTCCCATTACAAAAATATATTTGAAACATCGATAAAAACATCAAGTATTCCTGATGAATGGAAGGATGCCAAAATATCAGCAACATATAAAAAAGGAAATAAGAAATTAGCTTGCAATTACCATCCAATAAGCTTAACAAGCATAGTTTGTAAATGCATGAAAAAAATTATTAGAAATCACATCATCAGTTACATGAAAGTCAATGGTCTGTTCAGTCAAAAACAATATGGTTTTATCTCTGGCAGATCAACAGTTCTCCAACTAGTTAAAATACTAGATGAATGGACTTCAGAAATGGATAAGGGTAATTACACAGATGTTATTTATATGGATTTTCAAAAGGCTTTTGATACCGTGCCACATACGAGACTAATAAGTAAATTAAAAAGTTTTAACATTACAAATGATTTAGTTAACTGGATTGAGGCATTCATCACAAATAGACGACAAAAGGTAGCAGTAAATGGAAAAGAATCAAACTGGCACAAAGTAACATCAGGGATACCGCAGGGATCTGTCCTAGGACCTTTATTGTTTGTTCTATATGTAAACGACCTGCCAGAGTTAACTAAGTCCAATACATTTCTGTTCGCTGATGACATTAAGATATTTAGAGCCATAACAAATAAAAATGATCAGGATATACTACAACAAGATTTAAGTATCCTAGAACAATGGAGTGACAAATGGTTATTAAAATTCCACCCAGACAAATGTAAAAAAGTGGAAATTGGAAAAAATAATATAGGTGAAAATGAATATTTCATGACAAGTAATAATGTTAAACATTCACTAGCCACCATAGATAAGCAAACTGACTTAGGTGTAATTATCGATTCAAAATTGTCATTTAATGATCACACAAACCAAGTGGTAAATAAAGCAACCAAAATGACAAAAATAATCCGAAGAACCTTCCAATTCCTAGACACACACACTTTCTTGCCACTATATAAGACAATGGTTAGATCTCACCTAGAATATGCCGTAGCAGTATGGTATCCATATAAGATAAAACATAAAATAGCAATAGAAAACGTCCAGAGAAGGGCCACAAAAGAACTTCCTGGTATGAGGGATTTATCATATATAGAAAGACTAAAATTGCTGAAGCTACCCACATTAGCATACCGAAGGCTAAGAGGAGACATGATAGAAGTCTATCAAATAATGCATGAACTATACGATAATGAATCTGCACCAAACCTCCTGAAATGGGAAGATGTGACACTAAGACCAGGAAATATAGGACACTCCCTTAAAATATTTACCCAAAGAGCAAAAATAAATTTAAGAAAAAATGCATTCCCTCTTAGAGTGGCTGAACCATGGAATAGTCTCCCAAACTTAACTCATTTAAAAACAAACTAGACAAATTCTGGTCTACCCAGGCAATAATATATGACTATGAATCTCCTTTAACAATAACTAATGGAACCGGAAATTATGATATAAAAATATTTGATTCTGAAGATCTGATCATGGAGGAATCAACTGGATCTTGCGATCAGAATCGTCATAAGGTATCATAAGGTAAGGTATTATGGGCGTGGAAATTTTTTCATTCTGACGCTTTCGTGACTCTACAAAGGTGAGTAAGTTTTGTTTTGCGAATACTTGTTAAAAAGTAGATATAATAGAAAGACGAATTTTATATGAATAAAAAAGAACAAGTACACTAATTACTTAGCTTTAAAATGATGTGCATATTATTGCAGTGCACAGCTGCTGTTTATCAGAAAAATGTGGGCAACATGACCCGGTGCGTGTTAATTTGTTATGTTTTGTCGTTTGGAAGCTACGGTCATAGGCTTCGCGTGAACGTATATTTTAAAGACCCTTCGACACATCGTAATCCGTTGAAATCCGTATTTCTGCAATTAAATAACAATGTTTTGTTGATAAAAGTTATTATATAAATGTATTATTTTTGTCTATGCGTCAATATTTTTATGTTAAAAATTACGAAAAGTAAATTTTTGCAAGATGATTTGACAGTATCATGGTGTCTTTTGCAATATGCGAATATGAAATCGTTCCGGAGAATCCAAGCAATCCACATTTCAACAATTAACTACTGGCACATTTTGTTTATAACATTTGTTATATATGTATTTTTGTAGTTTGTGCTGCAGTATTTACTATTTGTTATGTCAGAAATTATGTTTTATCGGTTTTTTTGGTTGTGTTTACTGCATACCTTTTTTACTGATTATATAATTTGTAAATTGTAATAATTGGCGTGAATTGTGTAGTTTTTCTAAGGTATGCATTGATAATGAATTCTTTATTATGAATAAAAAAATTTTGTGTACCGGGTATTTGTATATACTTATATGTTCAGTCGCCTTCCAATGCTCACTGTTAAAAACCAAGTAATAATTTTTTAAAGATGCAGATACTTTTCACTTTAATATTTCATTATGTGTATTTTATACTTAATATCTGCCAATATTTGTGTTTTGTTAATTTTAATTTGCAGTGATCATTTATGCCAACTTGAATGTTTTCTTAATTATCATTATTTTATTTTACACATTATTATTTGACACCTTAGATTTTAGAAGATCCAGTTTTTGTTTGTGCAAGATTTACTGTTATACAATGCACTTTTGATATTTGTAAAATTTATCATCTGATATAATTATTAATTTAATTATTCAAATGTATTTTGTGTTACAGGTAAAGGTATATAACAGCAACTCGTGTGTACAGACTTCAGCTAGTTGAACACTTTGGATAACACTGCATGCACTGTTGCAACATCATATAAGACTTCATCTCAGGAGAACTGTTCCTTTCTTCAGTAACAATTTGAGATAGATTCATCATCCATCGATGAGTGACATCAAATTGATCAATTCTGGTTTTGACAAATGTGCTGGCGTCTACGATAGCCATACACTCTTACACATGGAAATTATTGCCATACACTCATCTAACATGATAAACAAGATCATGAGCTTGATGCTGAGACAGTGTACTTGTGGAACATTGACACACTAGTGCATTTGCCTGCAAGAAATAAAAGCATATGATGAACGTAGATAGGCATTGAGTCTGAGGAAACGTATGTACATATCGAAATAAATAGTTGCTTTTGAATAACATGGTATAACCTTTTGATAATATAATTACGTCGATCAATTAATTAGGTCATCAAAAATATGGATTTACCAAGTCATATGACATTGAAGTCGATACATTGACAATTTCGATCCCATAAAGGTTTAATAAACCGATTTACTAATTAATTACAACCAAATAATGCCATTACTCCATGTATATAGGTCAAAGGTTAAATATAGGTCAATTAATTAGGTCATGTCAAGGTCATATTATTAACAATCGTTTCTGGGTCACATACCTTTTATTTCACATCAATATGTTCAATACATTAAAAACTATTGCTATTTTCATATCAGTGAAATACAGTCCGCAGCATTCCGGGTCAAAAGAAATGGAACTAAATTGTATAGACAACAATGCTAATTATCAGAGATCAAAAAGTGGAATAAATTCTGAAATAATGTAGGTGTAAAAAAATTCAAAAAGTGTTATAAACTTTATACGACATCCTGTGGAACTATTTAAATGATCATCTGATCGATTTGATTTTTTTTTAATATACTTCCCGGTCTTAACTTACTTAAGACTTGTTATACTTATGTTATGGCATGCCGTAACTTAAGCCAGTGATGGCCTACATTTCAACCTTGTATCACGGACATGGCTGGGTTGGTGGCTTGTGACGTGTTTGAGAAATTGCATATGTGCCTAGTAAGCAGACAGGAAGCCATGTGCAGTACATCCTGTAGTTTTGTGCAGATGGATTTATGACAGGTTGGACACTGTCAATTGATCAGGTTTTATGACAGGTTGGAGACAATATTATGTCAGTGGATCAGTGTTTATAACAGGTTGGACAAATCAAAGTTCCTCAGAATATGAAAAACACTAACAAAAGTGCACATGCACGCATGAACGCACACACATTGTGTCATAGATGTCAAAACAAAACTATTCTAACATTGGGTGTCATAGAAGTCAAAATGAGAAGTATACTAACATTGGCTGTTTGCTCACTGTCTTGTGACACCCCAACTGCTGTGCTCAGGAGCCATGTCGGACCATATCGAAGACCGAGATGTTGCCGGAGGGTTGGAACGCATCTCAGGATGTGTACACACTGCACTACCAGCCAGAGAACAGCAACGGCAACACACATCTTCTCAAGGTGGTCAAGGCTGACCACACACTGCTCATACACGTCATGGTCAGTCTGGTGTCATTACTTACACATGCAGATGTGTAGTTGATCAAAGAACATTCTGTCTTGACCATATTTAAAGTGCAACACTTAAAAGTTGCCTGCCACATCTTCAAGAAATATTAAATATTTTGAGCTTGCTGAAATAACCAATTTGAGCATATTGCCTATTGTTATATAATACTACAGTGTCATAATATGACATATAAATATATATATATATATATATGTGCTTATTATAATATAGTTTCAAATGAAGCATTAATTGTAATGTAACATGATTACCGGTATATTTAATTACTAAAGGTTTACCTGCAAAATAATTATGTTAATCAGTGTCTATTTGTTGCATCTAAAGATCATATGCGAATATTCCAGAAATCATAATATATGATAACAAGCAGTTGTATTAGTACTTTGGCATGCATTAACAAATAATGTTATTGGCTACTCTTCAATAAAAGCTAACTATATCAGTGACAAAGAAGCCCCAAGCGATTTGACATTTTGCTTGGCAATGTCCTTATGGAGTCAGCGTGTGATGTCAGTCTGGCCAAACGAACATCAACACACATTGTCATTCCATAACAATACAGAAAATCTGAATACGTTAAAAGCTTTTATGTTGCAGTGGGGAAAAAAACAATGAATTTGGGTAACCTGAGTAATGCAAAGACAAAGTAGATTGCTGGTCCAACTTCCAAGCTTAGCCTAGGGATTTTTGATCCCAGGCATTTGTTTACTGCGGCGTGAATCCGAAGGCGTCGACCAATAAATCAGACCTGGTTTGACACAACACACTGTCCCTACTAACTTCATTTTTGTGACTGTGACCGTGTTGTTGACTCGTACATGTATGGAATGACTTGAACCGATACGTTTGTGTCAGTTGCACCATCAGAATTGCCATCGCTCAACATATTGCGTGATCTAAATCTTGCTAAAAGTTAAGTGCCTATGAACCGGCGTAGGTGAAGTTGATTTGTTTGGCCAAAATGATGTCACGCAGCCTGACATCTACTAGCAAAAATCCACCAATTGGTTTTGGAAAGCGCCTTTGGGAATTTAGGTATATCCCCTGTTTTATCGTAACTTTATACAGTTTCATGACTGAATATGAATAAGGGGACACAGTTTTATCCAGAACAAGTAAAAACAAGTAAATGTATACGACCTTTGCATATGATCTTTAAGCCTGAATTATAAGCAGCCCAATGCTTCAGTACTGTTAACATGTCAAAGTTAGCTTTATTGGGGGTTTCGCTGCTGTTTCATTTAGCATCGTACATTTAATTAATAATTAACTTCTATGGCGCCTATATCCTCAGGAACCTGAGCTCAGAGGCGCAACAAAACAGAATCATTAAACATTATCATAATCAGGGATGCGCAAGTCCTTATTAGAACAAGGGACCACCAAAGATTTGTGATGGAAATACAATTTGGAATAAAAAGTTTTTTTGGAAGGTAGCTATTGTTTCAGCTGTTTTCAAAGTGATGGGGAGTTTTCTTATCACAGTTTATAAGTGTGCTGACTTTGAGTGAGCAGGCAGTTTTGTAGTATTATGTACTAAAGTTGCACACAGGTCGATGGAATTAAAAGTTTCATGTAGGATACGTGTAGGAGGATTTATTTAAATGGTAGCTGTGCTGCCTCAATGTGTGGAGCCGTATCAATGTTATGACAGATCATTAGTTTGCTACACCTACTGTGCCCTGTCACAGAGGCAGCATGACAATCTGGTGCACAACTTGACTGTCGACTTGAACAAGTACACAACTGGAGAAATAAGAGACTTTGCCGGGTCAGTGAGTCTTACTCTCATGTTGGTAATATGTAGTATGATGAAGATGTTGGTAATATGTAGTATGATGAAGATGTTGGTAATATGTAGTATGATGAAGATGTTGGTAATATGTAGTATGATGAAGATGTTGGTAATATGTAGTATGATGAAGATGTTGGTAATATGTAGTATGATGAAGATGTTGGTAATATTTAGTATGATGTTGGTAATATATAGTATGATGTTGGTAATATGTAGTATGATGAAGATGTTGGTAATATGTAGTATGATGTTGGTAATATATAGTATGATGTTGGTAATATGTAGTATGATGAAGATGTTGGTAATATGTAGTATGATGAAGATGAAGCAGTTGTCTGTAGCAGTTGTTTATGTGCGTTGTCCAAGATCAGAGCTCTGCGACAAATGAGACGTTTGTACAATGAGACTTACTCATTTGTAATTTAGTTTGATCTATTTTGTTTCCAACATTTATTGATAAGCTCTCATCATTTCTGACATTTATTGGCCAGCCAGAGCCCTAGACATGACATGAGTATTGCATGGTTGGTGGGTATTTCAGTACTTACTGCAGCCTGAAGGACTTGCAGCAGAAGTTTAAGATACAACTTCTGGCATCATTCACTGGGCAGCAGATGCAGCAGTCGAGACAACAGCGGGAGAGATATGACCCCCTACGGGAGCCTGATCCCCTGAGAGCTGACCCCCTGAGAGCTGACCCCCTGAGGGCTGGCCCAAGACATCCGAATTCAAACCCCTACTTGTGAGTTGCACACAAGAAACTAATAAATGCAGTTTATTATGTGAACAATATGAAATTAATAGAAGTCCAAATAATACATGTAAGTGTTCTATTACTTTGCAGAGTTCCTTTAACATAAGAACATTAAATAATACATGTAAGTGTTCTATTACTTTGCAGAGTTCCTTTAACATAAGAACATTAAATAATACATGTAAGTGTTCTATTACTTTGCAGAGTTCCTTTAACATAAGAACATTAAATAATACATGTAAGTGTTCTATTACTTTGCAGAGTTCCTTTAACATAAGAACATTAAATAATACATGTAAGTGTTCTATTACTTTGCAGAGTTCCTTTAACATAAGAACATTAAATAATACATGTAAGTGTTCTATTACTTTGCAGAGTTCCTTTAACATAAGAACATTAAATAATACATGTAAGTGTTCTATTACTTTGCAGAGTTCCTTTAACATAAGAACATTAAATAATACATGTAAGTGATCTATTACTTTACAGAGTTCCTTTAACATAAGAGCGAAGCAAAAGTCATGGTTTTGGGACTATGCACTTAAGAGACAATAAAAACTAACCACGTGCAACTAAAATCAAGAATATCATGCAAGAAACTTTGAAACACTCACCAGTACATGTTACAATGAGTACATATCCAGTTGGCCAGACATTGTAAGTGGGTAATTCGTCTGTATTTCTTAGGTATAACAGCAACTTTCCGACAAACTCACTGGTATAGGAAGAATTTTTTTTATGTAATTTATATTTTGTAGTGTGACATTAATATGACTGGAGGACATTTGGGTATTTATGCACTTAACAAAATATAATTGTAGTAATAATTATTTTGTCTTTCACTTGTAATATAAACACATACATTAGCATAATTAACGTCCAATTTTAAGACCTTAAATGCATGGTCAAAACATGAAAGCATCAAATTCCCATGCTCACCCAAAAAGAAAAAAATCCATTCTCATCCCTGGGTTTTCATGTCCACGTGATTGGTCAAAACCAGCTTTGAACTGCATAAGTTTTTTAAATGAAGGTATACATATAGGGTCTAAAGTATATGACAGGTGGAACAACAGTTTGATACAGGAAGCAGCAGAACAAGTAAACACAATTCAATAACAAACAGAGGTATACATATAGGGTCTAAAGTATATGACAGGTGGAACAACAGTTTGATACAGGAAGCAGCAGAACAAGTAAACACAATTCAATAACAAACAGAGGTATACATAGAGGGTCTAAAGTATGTGACAGGTGGAACAACAGTTTGATACAGGAAGCAGCAGAACAAGTAAACACAATTCAATAACAAACAGGTATACATAGAGGGTCTAAAGTATATGACAGGTGGAACAACAGTTTGATACAGGAAGCAGCAGAACAAGTAAACACAATTCAATAACAAACAGGTATACATATAGGGTCTAAAGTATATGACAGGTGGAACAACAGTTTGATACAGGAAGCAGCAGAACAAGTAAACACAATTCAATAACAAACAGAGGTATACATATAGGGTCTAAAGTATATGACAGGTGGAACAACAGTTTGATACAGGAAGCAGCAGAACAAGTAAACACAATTCAATAACAAACAGAGGTATACATAGAGGGTCTAAAGTATATGACAGGTGGAACAACAGTTTGATACAGGAAGCAGCAGAACAAGTAAACACAATTCAATAACAAACAGAGGTATACATAGAGGGTCTAAAGTATGTGACAGGTGGAACAACAGTTTGATACAGGAAGCAGCAGAACAAGTAAACACAATTCAATAACAAACAGGTATACATAGAGGGTCTAAAGTATATGACAGGTGGAACAACAGTTTGATACAGGAAGCAGCAGAACAAGTAAACACAATTCAATAACAAACAGGTATACATATAGGGTCTAAAGTATATGACAGGTGGAACAACAGTTTGATACAGGAAGCAGCAGAACAAGTAAACACAATTCAATAACAAACAGAGGTATACATATAGGGTCTAAAGTATATGACAGGTGGAACAACAGTTTGATACAGGAAGCAGCAGAACAAGTAAACACAATTCAATAACAAACAGAGGTATACATAGAGGGTCTAAAGTATATGACAGGTGGAACAACAGTTTGATACAGGAAGCAGCAGAACAAGTAAACACAATTCAGTAACAAACAAAGGTATACATAGAGGGTTTAAAGTATATGACAGGTGGGACAACAGTTTGATACAGGAAGCAGCAGAACAAGTAAACACAATTCAATAACAAACAGGTATACATAGAGGGTCTAAAGTATATGACAGGTGGAACAACAGTTTGATACAGGAAGCAGCAGAACAAGTAAACACAATTCAATAACAAACAGAGGTATACATATAGGGTCTAAAGTATATGACAGGTGGAACAACAGTTTGATACAGGAAGCAGCAGAACAAGTAAACACAATTCAATAACAAACAGGTATACATAGAGGGTCTAAAGTATATGACAGGTGGAACAACAGTTTGATACAGGAAGCAGCAGAACAAGTAAACACAATTCAATAACAAACAGAGGTATACATATAGGGTCTAAAGTATATGACAGGTGGGACAACAGTTTGATACAGGAAGCAGCAGAACAAGTAAACACAATTCAATAACAAACAGAGGTATACATATAGGGTCTAAAGTATATGACAGGTGGGACAACAGTTTGATACAGGAAGCAGCAGAACAAGTAAACACAATTCAATAACAAACAGAGGTATACGTAGAGGGTCTATATTTTGGCAAAGTGGGGGTCCGACTGGACCCCAAACATTTTACTCTAAATTCTATCCCTGTATATAACATGGTTACTGTGGAAACGTGTGTTATGGACTGTGGCTAGAAGTCTTCTTACAAAACTTGTTACTACACAAACTTTCAAAGCGTTTCTTCTGCAACCCAATTATCTTGCATTTCAGTGGAGAAACGAGCGATCCGTTTGCTGTGGGGGGTGCAGACCTGGACCCCCTGGGTGCAGGGATGGGAGGAATGTACATGGATCCCAGGAGGTTTGGCTTCCCATCAGTGTATCCAGATGCTGGACTGCCATCGCAACTACCAAGGTACACTCATGGATGCTTTGAATTCACCTGCTAAATCTAATGTATCACCACACAAACCTGCAGTATGTTTTTGCACCCAATAACTACAGGTTTCCCATGGATCGTGGACACCCCATACACAGTCATGACTTTTCTATACTATAGAATAATTCCATACTGGAAAGTTATGGAATTAAATTCTGTGATCACTCTTCTATTTGGGCAGACTAATCTTATACGAGGCATGAGGCGACTTCATACATATATGTGTAATATGTACACACATTATATGATATGATAGTGATGTACTGATGATGGTCTGCATTAGACATGGAAGTTTAATTTTTAAAGAGTAAATGCTGGACTGTATTACATTTGTTGTTCTGGGACCGTCTGTAAACATTTAAATGTTTATGTATGAAAGCAGTGCATAAAGTCGAGTTATGTATCCATCTCGTTTGCATTTGTTATTGCTCGCTTGGCTGTGATACAAATGTACTTGCAGGGTGTAAGTACCAAGTGATTTGTTATTGCTCGCTTGGCTGTGATACAAATGTACTTGCAGGGTGTAAGTACCAAATGATTTGTTATTGCTTGCTTGGCTGTGATACAAATGTACTTGCGGGGTGTAAGTACCAAGTGATTTGTTATTGCTTGCTTGGCTGTGATACAAATGTACTTGCAGGGTGTAAGTATCAAGTGATTTGTTATTGCTCACTTGGCTGTGATGCAAATGTACTTGCAGGGTGTAAGTACCAAGTGATTTGTTATTGCTTGCTTGGCTGTGATACAAATGTACTTGCAGGGTGTAAGTACCAAGTGATTTGTTATTGCTCGCTTGGCTGTGATACAAATGTACTTGCAGGGTGTAAGTACCAAGTGATTTGTTATTGCTCACTTGGCTGTGATACAAATGTACTTGCAGGGTGTAAGTACCAAGTGATTTGTTATTGCTCACTTGGCTGTGATGCAAATGTACTTGCAGGGTGTAAGTACCAAGTGATTTGTTATTGCTTGCTTGGCTGTGATACAAATGTACTTGCAGGGTGTAAGTACCAAGTGATTTGTTCAAAGCTAAAATTCTAGGCAATAGACAGACATTAAGTGGTCTTTATTTGTTTCAGAGGGGCTGTTCCACCCGGTGCGAGGTTTGATCCCTTTGGACCACCTGGAGTACACAGAGGAGAGTATGTATTGTTTTATGTGGATTTTCTTGTATCATAAAACTATATTAATAATATGTTTTGTTTGCTTATTCATATACAAACAAAACAGGAGTTTCAATTTGTTACATAACTTGCTTGCAGGCAAACTAAATGAGCAGCCTAATAACTAGGAATAATTTATGATATGACTGAAGAGCCAGATTCCAAAATGCACTCAGATCCCTGTTGCTCAGCTGTATATATTCCATGTTAACTTGATAGGTTTTCCAGTCTGGGTTCAGTCCATGTGTGTAGAACCTGCTAAGTTGGCAGATTTTTTTCCAAAACAAGCCCAATCCACCTAAGACAATTTTGCCAAATGCACTCAGTCCTTGGTATGCACAGCGCCGTGTGCGTAGAGACGTCAGCGAATATGGCGGAAACCTGTCCCCACTCCATTTTCTCACATAAACTCTGCCCCATCCCACACCAATTCCAGCCGGAACTAACACCCACCCACCCATACTTCACCCCGTCCACCTCACTTACCCACTCCATGCACCACAAACACAACCACCCATACTTCACCCCGTCCACCTCACTTACTCACCCACTCCATGCACCACAAACACAACCACCCATACTTCACCCATCTACCTCACTTACTCACCCACTCCATGCACCACAAACCCAACCACCCATACTTCACCCATCTACCTCACTCACTGACCCACTCCATGCACCACAAACACAACCACCCATACTTCACCCATCTACCTCACTCACTCACCCACCCATACTTCACCCGTCTACCTCACTCACTCACCCACTCCATGCACCACAAACACAACCACCCATACTTCACCCATCTACCTCACTCACTCACCCACTCCATGCACCACAAACACAACCACCCATACTTCACCCGTCTACCTCACTCACTGACCCACTCCATGCACCACAAACCCAACCACCCATACTTCACCCGTCTACCTCACTCTCACTAACCCACTCCATGCACCACAAACACAACCACCCATACTTCACCCATCTACCTCACTCTAACTAACCCACTCCATGCACCACAAACCCAACCACCCATACTTCACCCATCTACCTCACTCACTAACCCACTCCATGCCCCATAAACCCAACCACCCATACTTCACCCATCTACCTCACTCACTAACCCACTCCATGCCCACAAACCCAACCACCCATACTTCACCCGTCTACCTCACTCACTAACCCACTCCATGCACCACAAACCCAACCACCCATACTTCACCCGTCTACCTCACTCTCACTAACCCACTCCATGCACCACAAACCCAACCACCCATACTTCACCCGTCTACCTCACTCTCACTAACCCACTCCATGCACCACAAACACAACCACCCATACTTCACCCATCTACCTCACTCTAACTAACCCACTCCATGCACCACAAACCCAACCACCCATACTTCACCCATCTACCTCACTCACTAACCCACTCCATGCCCCATAAACCCAACCACCCATACTTCACCCGTCTACCTCACTCTCACTAACCCACTCCATGCACCACAAACCCAACCACCCATACTTCACCCATCTACCTCACTCACTGACCCACTCCATGCACCACAAACCCAACCACCCATACTTCACCCATTTACCTCACTCACTGACCCACTCCATGCACCACAAACCCAACCACCCATACTTCACCCGTCTACCTCACTCACTGACCCACTCCATGCACCACAAACACAACCACCCATACTTCACCCGTCTACCTCACTCACTGACCCACTCCATGCACCACAAACCCAACCACCCATACTTCACCCATCTACCTCACTCACTGACCCACTCCATGCACCACAAACACAACCACCCATACTTCACCCATCTACCTCACTCACTGACCCACTCCATGCACCACAAACCCAACCACCCATACTTCACCCATCTACCTCACTCACTGACCCACTCCATGCACCACAAACCCAACCACCCATACTTCACCCATCTACCTCACTCACCCACCCACTCCATGCACCACAAACCCAACCACCCATACTTCACCCATCTACCTCACTCTCACTAACCCACTCCATGCCCACAAACCCAACCACCCATACTTCACCCATCTACCTCACTCACCCACCCACTCCATGCACCACAAACCCAACCACCCATACTTCACCCGTCTACCTCACTCACTAACCCACTCCATGCACCACAAACACAACCACCCATACTTCACCCGTCTACCTCACTCACCCACCCACTCCATGTCCACAAACACAACCACCCATACTTCACCCGTCTACCTCACTCACTAACCCACTCCATGCCCACAAACCCAACCACCCATACTTCACCCATCTACCTCACTCACCCACCCACTCCATGCACCACAAACCCAACCACCCATACTTCACCTGTCTACCTCACCTCACTCACTAACCCACTCCATGTCCCACAAACACAACCACCCATACTTCACCCATCTACCTCACTCACTAACCCACTCCATGTCCACAAACACAACCACCCATACTTCACCCATCTACCTCACTCACTAACCCACTCCATGCCCCACAAACCCAACCACCCATACTTCACCCATCTACCTCACTCTCCCACCCACTCCATGCCCACAAACCCAACCACCCATACTTCACCTGTCTACCTCACCTCACTCACTAACCCACTCCATGCACCACAAACCCAACCACCCATACTTCACCTGTCTACCTCACCTCACTCACTAACCCACTCCATGCCCACAAACACAACCACCCATACTTCACCCGTCTACCTCACTCACTAACACACTCCATGTACCACAAACACAACCACCCATACTTCACCCATCTACCTCACTCACTAACCCACTCCATGTCCACAAACACAACCACCCATACTTCACCCGTCTACCTCACTCACTAATCCACTCCATGCGCACAAACCCAACCACCCATACTTCACCCATCTACCTCACTCACTAACCCACTCCATGTCCACAAACACAACCACCCATACATCACCCGTCTACCTCACTCACTAATCCACTCCATGCGCACAAACCCAACCACCCATACTTCACCCATCTACCTCACTCACTAATGCACTCCATGTCCACAAACCCAACCATCCATTTCTGGAAGTATTTCCTAGAGAATCTGTTAAATTAATGTAAGTCTTGTTAGTCTGTGGTGTATCAGAAATATATTTAATACTACAAAACGATCCAAGTTGAATGTTTTTTTTTTAATGACCTCAGTCACTCAGTCCATGGACTTAGCCTGTTTTGAAAAAATGCTTTATTTAAAATAAATCATAATTACCTTATTTTGTCAAATGAATTTGTTTTCACCAGGCATATAATATAAAGTATTTACAGGCATACAATGTATAAGTATGCACAAAGTTATAACATAAAACACAAATTTTAGTAGTGCTATTTTTCTTTTGTTGTTTACCCAAAATGGTAAATATGGACCGAGTGTGTTTTGGAATATAGCTCGTGTGCAGAAAAAATTTCACCATTTTAGAATGGCGATAATTAGCTGTATTTAGTTGTCATGAAATTATGATTGCCGGTGTGCATTGGTAGCCCTTGTGGCTGCAAAGCTGACAGTTTCTGTATAACCCACATTTACATAAAGACGGTTTATACAGTCATAACATGTAGCCCGTTATATACAGTCATAACATGTAGCCCATTATATACAGTCATAACATGTAGCCCATTATATACAGTCATAACATGTAGCCCATTATATACAGTCATAACATGTAGCCCATTATATACAGTCATAACATGTAGCCCGTTATATACAGTCATAACATGTAGCCCATTATATACAGCTGTATGTATAAAGAGCATTATTTCGTTTGGTGAGGTAGACTGTTGTAATTGGTTTTGCAGGCCAGACAATGATGAGGCCCCACCCCCTGGATATGATGACATGTTCATGTAAAATATGTACCCCTGGACAGGGAGAACATCAATGTACCACCCTTGAAGCTTCAGGGCTTTAACTTCTGGTGTTATTGCCACTCATTATTAATTGATGTTATATTATGACAAAGCGAACAAGAGAAATGTAGCAAAAACGATAAGCCAGCAGCTGAACAGAGAAAGTGGAACATTAAATGTTGGAAGCCTAAACTGGATAATTATTATTAATCACAGCATTGTGTGCATTTGACATAATAAATGTGTTGTACCATGTCGAATGGTCCTACTTAAATTATAATTCTGTTCACTGCCTTAGCCGTCAGCTGGCCTAAAAATTGGCAAGTATGGAGAGTGAACAAAACGGATATGTATAAACTACGACAGATTATACATGAACAGTTATAGTGTATATTTGTGTGCTTTCATTGTAACCGAGCTTCAACAGTTGCCAATGTTATGTTACTCTAATGCTCCCATCTTGTATATAAAACATATAATAAACATGTTCATCATCTAACGTGGGTATTTTGTTGAAGCTATAGCTATTTCATCTAGATTGAACATATGCTGTCCACACATGTGATATTCAAATAAAATAACTATTCAATAATTTTAGTAAAGTTAAGCACAAGGACACCATTTGACAACTAAACATATATTGGATTTTTGGACTAACAATACAGTCTACCCTTACACATGTACACAATCTACTAGTGCTATTAATGAATCCTGATTAATACTGGTGATACACTTTCTGTAAAACCTCTTCTACATAAGTTGAAAGTACATTTTCTGCTGTTGGAATTTAGATGTTTTTTGCCAGGTTGCGTGACCCCATGCAACTTCACTCCCTCCTCAAATATTTTTTTTGCTTGTCTCATTTCAAATTAATTTTGCAAAATATCAAACCTACATAGCATCCACTGCAACATACTAGCTTGTTTGTGCAATTTTTATGTACTTTTTGTGAAATCAAATTAATCAAGGTCTCAATGTGTCGTCAAACATTAACTGAAGTGAAAATGTTGAAAACTCAACTTTGTCATGTGATTGGCGAATGGATGGAAGTCATGTCCATGACTGGCAGAGTTTACCGTTTTGGATAGCCAGCATTTTCAGCCGTAGTAGATCTAATGACTACTCAATTCTTTCGACGATTTGAAAAAAAATATATATTATTATTAAATTGACTGTAGATGTAAACTATTCACACACTGTATAACTGGACATCAACGAACAAGATTTGCAATAAGTTAAGTCAGTTGAGGATGCAATTTGAACTGAAGCCACCCAGCAACCAACAAGTGGAGAGATACGATGTGGCAGTGCTAGTTAAATAAAGTTGAAAGTGGCAAGTTTTGAATAAATCATACACATGAATCTGACCATGTAGTTTGTTATTGTATTACAGTACAACTTTGAAGTTGGATGGACAGGTGAATACTTAAAATTACACAAGGTGGACAGTGCATCACAGTTAGAGATATTCAAAGACCCATCTCTAAATAGAAAGAAAATGGAAACCAGTCATCTCAAAGAAAAATATTACACCATTATACAATATTGTTGTAAACTGGGCTTTAATTATTATGGATCATTAATAACTGCCTATGCAATGCTGACATCAAGACGGGCTAGGAAAGAGCACAACAAAACTGTTACAAAACATCGTGATCGTGAAAAATGGAGGACTATATATCACCAAAAAGAAAACCAATTTATCGCGAAAACACTAAAGCAACATCTCCAATACGACTGTACCACATAAGACAAGCTCAGTCATTGGTTCACATGTTCTTTATTGTTTCCACATCGTAACGCACAGTGAAAGTTGAAGACTGAATTACTTTCCCTTCTTGGCCTTGACCTTGCGCAGGTAGAACTCGAGCTCCTTGCCCTCCAGAATGTAGCCGTCACATCGGCCACACTGCCCCGGTCTCGACGCCACACACGCTGCAACACAATCGAGCATCTTCATCACCATTAGGCACCACCACATCTTCATCACCATTAGGCACCACCACATTACTGTTTCACAGCAATAGCAACACTTAAAAGTATTCTACTATTCTACATGATAGAAACCAACTTGATTCAAAGGCAATTTGCTGAGCTTTGGTGCTGCTTGTGATATGAGAAGTGGCAGTGACAAGTGCTTCAGCTAGTAGTCAATCAGCATGGTGTCTCAGCCGAAAGATGGTAATTGCAATAGCTCATCATCACACTTCTGCCACTCTTGAATACATTTCACTACAAAGTTTAAGAGTATTCCAATCATTCGACAGCACCTTCCCCAATCAAGATATTCTAAAATGTATGTACCATATACATTAGTAGGAAAAATCACACATATCTTATGGTCTATATTTTTGAGATCACAGAGCCACATTCTAATTAATTATTTCCTGTCAATGCAGGAAATTGTCATAAGATTAAAAAAGAAATGTCTTGCCTCAGTTTTAACAGTCCAACTACATTTTGAATAATTTTGTGACTTATCAAGTGGCAGTCAGTGTAACTATGACAAATAAAGCTTGTCACTGGAGAATGTATTTGTCATAACAAAAATTCTCTCCTCTGCGGTAACTGTCTCATCATCCTGCCAACAAGTCACGATGTAAGGCAATTTGAAGAAAACATTATTCATACATCATTCAGGCTTGGATCAAAATGTGATTTTACGAATTTTTCACAATAAAATGAGTTTCATATAGAAATATTATTCCACTTACTATTCATGTATGTTGTACTTTCGAAATAAACAAGTTTTTATCATTAAACATGCCTTTTGTGTGATGCCTATCATTGCAAGTTTTTGTTTTTGCCAAATCCAGCATGAATAATTGGACATTATGTGATTTTCCGAGATCGATCGTGGCCAAAAAACTATGGGAGTTCCAATGTGGGGCATATCAGGAAAAGCCATTTTCGCTCTGCATGAAACCGTTCAAAAATAGTACCGACGGTGTCCGAGTAATCTCGACTACGAACGACCCCCCCTCCAGCATCTCGTGGACAAAAGATTTGAGGAATCCTGCGACAATTGGCCAAACGACATCACATGATGTCGGATTCCCCCGCCAGGCCAAACGTTGCTCTGATTGGTTGTAATACTAATTTCCAGCCTGTCGCGTCATACATTCGCCAACATTGTTACCTTCCGCGTTACGTTCAATGATATCGCTTTCTAAAACAACATTATGCCATTTAGTTACGGTGCTGAGAAGTGGTGGAAGCTTGCACAGCTGCAGTTAGTGGACGATAGCAAGGAATCCCGTGTTGAATCCGTCGATGAACCGGCTGTGTCCACAACTTCGTCTGCGACCACGCCCACGATAATGGCAGGCGGAGTTAGTTTATATATTCCTGATGTATGATTCAGATATGTGTGTATTTGTTTTGTCCGAACATGGTTAGCCTTTGTGGCATATATCTCGCTGGAGAAACGTTGATGTTGCTATTCGTCCTGTGTCGATATACTGATCAAGAACTCGAGACAGGACGTACCGAGGACGCGCCCAGTGGTGAACTGGTCTTCGAGTGCTGCGTCCACTTTGCTGTCCTTCTTGCGGTCGTCGTACTTCTTCTGCGTCTTCTTGGAGCGTTGCTTCATCAGCACCGCCTCCTCTACCTCCGTCTGAAACACACAATGACAGATGTCAGTCTAAACCACTGAAAGTCTTGGATACTTCCCTGCTGATTGTCTTTCCCTAGATGCAACTAGCTATATGGCCACACAAGAGACATGCCAAACAGTAGAATTGTTCAAGTCTGATTGTTCTATAACTACAACGAATATGAACTAATTCTAGGAAGAGCAAACTTCCTTACAGCTGCGCAATGGATTCTTGCTCATGGGAAGCCACACTCCAGTCAGGATGTTCACAAACATTGACTCAAGGGGTGACATGGGTTGAGAAATAACAGGTTTATATCACTTGGTATATAACTGGTATAACATGTAACTTACCAATGCAGCAGTCAGTGGAACTATGACAAAATAAGGGATGTAGCACTACTATGTGCTTCAGTTAACATTTCTCTCACCAGTGTCTCAACTGAAAGATGGTGACTGTATTAGCATATCATCACACTCCTGCCACATCTCAATACCAACCACTGACCACACACAATGTGTACCTTTGGCACCTCAGGTAAAATTGCATTTTGGGTTACTATCTGTTCTAGATGGCTGACATCCCCATATAAGTTTTTTTTATCCAACTTTACATTCATTATACTGTCAAATTTATACATTTGTGTCACAAAACATGTCTTGTGTTGGCCATCGTTGCAAAGCCTGTTTTTTTTTTACAAAATGAAGTTCGATGCACTTTCAGACACAGCTAGTATAGGCAGTGTGTTGACATCTACGCCATGGCCTGGCATCTACCCAACAAGATGCCGACAGGTGGGACTACCGGTATGCCTTTACAAAGGCTAGTGTGTCGAATAAAAAAACATTTTCTTTCATTTATATCACAAACCAGATACCACAAAATAAGCAATATTTTGTAAAGATTTGAAAGGGCAGTCAGTGTAACTATGACAAAAAACCTTGTCACAGGAGGCAAAGTATTTGTCATAACGACAAAATGTCTCCTCTTTGGTAATTGTGTCATCATTCTGCCAACAAATAAACTTGGGAAAAACCCTAGTCCAAAGCTACCAAGGAAAACAAATATATTGTACCAACATGGATTCAGTTGTCTGCTACAGTCATAAGATGTGATTGCATAAGCACATCTGCTTTGTGTTCTGCAACATCCAAGTGTATATATTAACAGGATGATAGCACGTACCAGCTTGGTGCCCTTCTTGCGACCAAGAGGGGTGGCGTAATGTGCTTCGTACCACTGTCTAAACGGCCCGGCGTCAATCTGAACAATGCAGTTCTTCACCAAAGTCTTTGTTCGCACAAGTTCGTTGTTGCTCGCATTGTAGATGACATCAATGATACGAGTCCTCCTGGCTTGCGCTGAACAGGCAGGCATGATAAACACGTTACCAAATTAATTTTACTTTTAGCCATATTTGTAACATCGCCTACAGTAAAACCGCTAATAAAGTAAACAATGTCTATGCCACTTGCACAACAAGAAATACCTTCTTTGCAACACACAATGTTACATGTGCACTTTTACGAAATAATTTTGCATTGAAGGTACTACTTCCTTTATCATAATCAAATGAGAAACGATAATATCAATGTCCATAAATTAAAACCAACCCACAAAAGGTTTATGCAATATACGCAATTCTTCCTGAACCCACATTAGTTAATGTTATGCAGAATAATATAAATTACATAGCCAAACAGAAAATATGCAAAGTTAAACATGACGATGTGGCATTGAAAAGTGCTTCAGTTAGCATTTCTTTCAGCACGGTTTATCAGCCGAAAGATGGTGATTGCATTAGCTCATCATCACACTCCCACCAACATCTCAACGCCCAACAACACACAAAGTGTACCTTCAGAGCCCCAGGCAAAATTTCCTGAGTCGAGACGCAGGGCACGGTACTTCTTGCCGCCGCCGCGGGTGCGTATCGTGTGGATGCGCGCAGGACCAAGCTGTAGAAATGAAAGATTGCTGTAATTCACCTTCAACAACAATTAATGGCAAGACGTTGCTAAAATTGCGTTGTGTCACGCGATTGCATGACTAGTAAAGATTTTCCAATCCTTGGTTGTGTGACTGGGTCAATGCACATTGTACTACAATTGTGTCAACTCATATGCCCACCGCAGTGATCATGACGTTATTTTCTTGAACTGCATGCATGTCACCTTGTGTTATAGCCACGGTTCATACAGAAAGCATTTAAGTAAAATTCAAGAAAAAAAAAAACAGCACTTTTTCAAGAACATTTTCCCAGGTATCTTATCTCATGCAGTTGCACACGGGAAAAAGCTAATTGACAGTGAACATTTTTTCTTAATAGGAGCCACTGACCCCATTTATGTTTTACTTATAATTTGTTTCGTTTAAATATTGTGGAAACTAGAGCATTTCTCATGTTTTCAAATAGGTATTTGGAGTCTGAGTGGCTGAAGTGACAGCATATTTACAGTTTTGTTAATATTAATAAGCAACGCCTGGCAATGAATTAGGATTAGGATACCTAAATTTAACTTAAATGCTGAAGCTGTGGCAATGTCGCAACTGCATCCATGGAGTTTTCAAAACACAAACGCTATGATGATTTTGTGTACTGGAGTCTTTCCGCACAAAACGTATTTTCATCTTCTTCTACTTCGTAATATTGAGGAAAAATTTTTTTTCTAACAATTTGCTTGCACTAAATCAATGAAATAACGAGCTAGATTAGAATATCGATCCCTTAGGCCAAAGTTTCTTCAGATTTTTGCGACTACAAAAACAGCATTAAAGACTTGAAATGTTGCCGCAATCAGTACACACCTTGAATTGCGCTAACTTCTGATCACCACTGCGATCATTCGCAACCCAATTTTATATTTATCATCCAATAACCACTCGTGTCTCACATGATAATCACATTCAGTCCTCTACATGGCGATCTTCAATCATTAATCAAACAATTTGTAACAAAAATAAAATAAACATCATGTGCAATGGCGCTGCCTCCCCAGGCCATCGGAAAAAGAGCTCATTTGTTTGGTTCATGTGCACCCGTGGCGATATTTGGTGATTATGGCCAAACTTTTTTATATCAATATATAGCTTTGCAGCGGTCTTCTCCAGGAAATTCTTGACATTAGAAATAATTGAACCATTTTACCACAAGTATAAAACATTCATACTTGGTGCATTTATGTAGCAACACATAAAATATGTTTTCAAGAATACTGCCATGAATTCAAGAACATTCAAGGGTACTAAGTGACAAAATCAAATTCAAGACCATTCAAGGATCTGTGCAAACCCTGGTTATAGCCTAGTGTGGACCCGGCACGTACCAAGTAGAGCTTTTCTGCTATCAATGAAAATTTGCTTTGGTTGGCTTGTTGCCGAGGGCCAGTGTACATCATGAAATGTTTGCTGCCGCGATTAAATTTTCAAATCGGCTTAATAACTGTTGCACTGGCCAGATTAACACACGCGACACAAGTTTTGTTGAGTTGTGGATATTGCACAACTGATCCTCTTTAAAACGAATAATCACACGACTCCATTCAAGTTCAAGAAATGTGCAATTAGTGCGTATTTTACAATGTCCGATGCCGGTGGATCGGACTGTGAATATAGCAGTTTACTGGGGATTTAGACGGTAAAATGTGTGACAGTGGATCGACGTTGCCGGGTGTGTGCCAAGTTGTGGAAGTTCAGTCGCAGACAAACTATTTGGTGGTGATGACGACTACGGGAACAATTCCGAAATAGTAAAATGGCAGACACCACACAATCAGGCCATAAATATACTCTTGCTGAATAAAAATGCTGTTTGTTGGCAATCTAGGCATGGAGTTGTGTGAGGACATATCAACTTTGCTATGTGTGAGATCAACTTCTGGAAGATCAGTGTTAGTCATTCTATTTGGTGGTGGTGATGACGGCGATGTGAACAACTTCAAATTACAGTTTTTGAACTGATGTGTTTGTATTATAAATGCCACTGTTCCTTTCGTGGTTGTCTTAGAGATCTAGTGTTTGGTGCAAGATGTAGCTATTATATCTGTCTAAAACTTTTGCAAATGAACTTGCCATGTATTCACAACAGAAAGAGTAAAAAAGCTAGGTTGAAATTTGGGCAAGTACTTCGCAAAAAAAGATTTTGACTATTCATTTCAACTTATCATATTATTGCATAAATCAAGAGTTATGCACATAATAAGCACATATTTGGAAAGTTGAGTTTCTTAGCTTTCATTTCATATACAACACATGTATATAACAACATTATTAGTTGAGAAAATCAAATTTGATAGAATACAGATTTTTTAAATATGGTCAAAATGTCCTGGTAAAATGGGTACAATTCCAGGGCAGGTGATCGGTAAAAAAGGGTTAATGTGTCAATGATAGGAGTTCTAAAGTCAGATACAAAAAATATTTTGTTAGATGCTTCCCAAAGAAGTTGAGATGGCCTTGGAATGAACAGGTCTGCCAGGGGGTGAAGTGTAAAGCGCTTTGAGCAGTCCTATGGACCGGATACAGCGCTATATAAGAACGTACCTTTACCTTTATGCTATCTCCCAACTTTTGGGTTGGGATACATGTCAAAGACAAAGTTGCAATTTGAAGAACCAGCCAGACAACATTAGAATCAGTAAATGATGAAGAACAGGAGAAACGGTACCTTTGTGTTGGCAGCAGGGCGACCCAACTCAAACTTTCGCTTCTTGCGGATGGTCTTCATACGACCACCAGTCGACCTCCGCTTATGCCACTTGTCCCTTGAGATACCTGCACCGAGACATCACCCAATGACAGCTTCAACGTATTGACAGGGTACTTACATCCCAGCCGTATCCAGGTGAAACCTCAATGATGGGCAAGATTGCAACAACCTCTTCAGCTGTCATGTCAAAAATTATATCCAAGTTTCACCCCATTAGTACAATCATCTTCGATGATTCAGAATATTCGTTATGGCACACAACTTGGGGCGAGTAAGGTACATATCATGTCGTTGTACAAACTGCGTTACGCCAACGTGACAAAATCCAACCGGTTGCACCGAAAATGCACGTCTTAAATCGAATGAATAAAACGGTGCCATACAATGATCATGGTGAATATCAATAAGGTAGCATTTCACGTAAAGAATATAATGTACGCAACATTGCTACTGCGTAACATATAGAAAGCAAAAAAGTGATATTTCAACAAGAATGCCGTCTAGTTGGGACAACTACACGGGTTAGACAACTGGAGAGAAAGCTCCAAACACATCGACAAATTGTTAATGGTATAAACTATTCTGGTTATGTATGCACATGTGTGCCATGGTTAACATAACTACTCTAATATTGTAAGATGGTAGAGGATTGAGGCGAATTTATTGGATTTTAAAGAAGCCAAAACACCATCTCACCCATGATGGCAGATCAACGTGAAAAAGGAAGATCTCGGGATTTCTCGCGTGGCTTTGAAATAGTTAGTTCTGCCCGTAATCGCTAAAGAACACTTATTGTAATAGCTTCGATTATCCAGGCTCCGCGCTGTGGCGCCACCGTTTGTCGCACACATCATCGCCTGGACACAGAGTGGGGTTCCATTGTGACGGAAATTATGTATGCGCCCAGATTCTGGGCGCATACATAAATAGCTCATTAACTCGATGATGACGCTGATTGGCTGCTGGCACTTCATCCGGTAACGCCTACAGAAATACAAATGGAGCCGCTACGAGTCGCACGTGCTATCGACAGAGCAAGAGTCGTTAAATTTTGAATTTGCACAGTTTGCCTGCATCCAGAACATTACTGATGTACGTTATAACTTATGTGATGGGAATACCGCAATTGAATTGATGGGAATATCGCAATTGAATGTTGGAATATTCTAAAATATGAAATTGAGAGTATCATCGATAAATTTGTTCCCTTGAAAAAAAAACAAGGAAAACGGTTTAGAAAGAAACACTTGTCAAAAGAAGCTATTAGAAAAATAGTGTTTAAATAAACTATATGTGGAGGGTTTATAGGCGTACCAGAAAGGATAAAGACTTCGTATGCCACCTCAATTATGGAGTGTTGGTCTGGGGGACTCAGAGTAATCTAAATAATAAAATTGTCAAATTACAGAAAAGGGCAGTTAGAACTTCTAGTAATTACCTGGCTCACAGTGAACCAATTTTTAAGAAACTTTACCTCTTAAAGCTTGATGACATATATAGAATTCAACTACTCAAATTTATTTACAAATTGATCAACAAGCAGCTGCCTGATTATTTCAATCAAAACCTACTCTTATACAATACCCAGCGGCATCAACATGCCACTAGGTCATGCACAAATGTATTTATCCCTAGAGTCAATCACGAATTCTCAAAAAGAAACATCAGGTTCAGATTAGCAAAGATATTTAATAATTCTCCCAATATCATTATTAATAAAATATTCACCCACAGTATCCATGGATTCGCCACCTATATTAAAATATACATTATTGAAAGGTATCAAAATGCTTGTACTATTATTAACTGTTATATATGTAGAACATAATTAACTTAAATCCCTATGAATACGTCGCCTTGTAGTTACTAGCTAATTATATATTGGCAGAATAAATGTTGTCTTTAAAATAATTTTATTGTAATGTCTATTGATGCATTTAAACAAAATATTTTTTGCTTATTATATGTGCATATGTGCACATGTAAATGTCAGCCACTGTATGAACTTTTGATTGTAATCTTTACTATGGCATATTCATGTATTATTAGCTAAATTACTCTGTAAATGTATTATTACTATTATTATACTGCAATTATTATTTAAGGTGACTCTCGTGGTAGCGGCATTTAAATGCCTTAACGGGAATCTCCTGACCTACTGTGTATACTAAATTATAATATGTACTTGTAATTATTGGTCTAATAAATTTCATTTCATTCATTATGCAAATTACAAAGAGGCACTTAACCTAGCTACAACTGAAATTAGAAAATCTAACAGAACCTTTAAAAAAGAATTGCAATGGCAGGTAATACAAAAAAATGACAGCTAGAATTTCTATGCTTATGTAAGGAGTAAACAGAAAGTTCGGGGATAAGGTCGGACCACGGGAAAACAACAGTGGAAACATAATTTCAGACAGGTTTCAAATGGCAGAGGTCCTGAATGAGTATTTTAGCTCAGTTTTTACCACAGAAGATATGAGCTCACGTCCAGTTCCATTTACTAAATTTGAGAGCAATACATCAGAACATTTACGGCAATTGTTTGTAACTCCTGAAATGATAGCAAAGAAAATTAAGAAGATGAAATATAATAAATCACCTGGAGTTGATGGGATACCACCAAAACTGCTTAAGGAAATTGTTGTGCAAATTAGTACACCACTTGCAAAATTGTTTAACTTGTCACTAGAAGAAGGACTAGTTCCTTCAGAATGGAAAGAGGCAAACATTACGCCACTATTTAAGAAATGCTCAAGGAACAAGCCAGAAAATTACAGACCAGTGAGTTTAACATCAGTTGTATGTAAATTACTCGAAACATTAATTAGAAACCACATGGTGGAATTCCTTGTAAAACATAAATTAATAAATATATCTCAACATGGGTTCCCAAAAGCAAGGTCATGTCTAACTAATCTCTTATGTTTTTTGAAGAAATTACAAAGTGGGTAGATGACGGGTTACCAGTGGATGTTGTCTACTTAGATGTTCAGAAAGCTTTTGATAAAGTGCCACTCAAAGAGTGTTACTTAAACTAAAAGCCCATGGCTGTCATCAACTGGATAGAAAAGTGGCTTACACACAGAAAACAGAGAGTAATAGTAGATGGTGAGATTTAAAACTAGAAATCTGTTTAGAGTGGGGTACAAAAGGGATCAGTATTAGGCCGTATACTGTTTTTATATATATATATATATATATATATATATATATATATATATATATATATATATATATATATATATATATATATATATATATATATAAATGATTTGGAAGATGACATATCTAGCAAAGTATTCAAATTTGAAGATGACACAACATTATTCAGAAAGGTTACTAATGATACAGATAAACAAAGTTTACAGGATGATCTAGATAAATGAATTAAATGGTCAGAAAAATGGCAAATGTTATTCAATTTTGGGAAGTGTAAATGTATACACATAGGACATGGAACATGTACGAAGAATACAAAATGGGGGATGCTGTACTAGGCAGAACCAAACAAGAAAAGGACTTAGGAGTAACATTTAGTGCTGACATGAAAGTTGCAGAGCAATGTGGGATTGCTGCTTCGAAAGGAAATCAAATTCTAGGGTTAATTACGAGAACTATCATGTTTAAGGAGAAACAGCTAATTGTACCCCTGTGCAAATCAATAGTTAGACCACATTTGGAATATTGTATTCAAGCATGGAGGCCATATCGTAAAAAGGACATAGACAAACTAGAAAGAATACAACGAAGAGCAACTAAAATGATTCCAGAATTGAGAGACCTTAGTTATGAAAGTCGCTTATTACAATGTGGTTTGACAACACTAGAGACCAGGAGACTAAGAGGAGACCAAATAGAAATGTTTAAAATAGTGAATGGTTATGAGGATGTTGATAGGAATATGTTCTTCAAACTTAAAGAATGCAGTAGAACCAGAGGGCCCAAAGCAGCTTTAGTTAAAGAGCAGTGTAGGTTGGACATGAGAAAGTAATCTTTCTCACAGAGGGTGATAAATGAATGGAACAATTAAACTGCCAAATGATTGTGTTTACATGCAAGGTCAATAATGGGTATTAAGGTTAATGTTTATATATACACTCCTCTGTCAACTTACTGATCTCATGTCATACATGATTACTTAATTAGGGCATTTTTAACTTAAATATGTCAACGGTCATTGCAAGGTCATGTCAAGTTCACACATTATTAGGTCTTAAACCTTTTTATTCCACCTCAATATCTTCATTAGTACGCATTATCATCATCAATCATCCGAAAAACATCTCTGAAAAAGGTTATAGATGCGTATGTTTAAATGCAAGGAGCATAGTAAATAAGAAAAACGAATTAAACATTATGGTAGAAGATATTGACCCTCACATAATTGGTATAACTGAATCATGGGCCAACATAGATATAACAGATGCTGAATTAGGACTGACAGGATATGTAATGTTTAGGAAAGATCGAATAGGAAGAAGGGGCGGGGGAGTTATTTTATATGTTAAAGAATCTATTCAGGCTTATGAAATAACACTAGAAAGGGGAGTAGATTGCGATGAAGCTGTTTGGTGCAAAATTGTTTCAGGAAATTCAAAATTAACTATTGGATTAGTTTACCGAAGTCCAAACATAAACGAAGAGGACAACACAAAAATAAAAAAACCGCTATAAAGGAAGTTAGTAAAGGGGAATGTATCATAATGGGAGATTTTAACCATGGATACATACAATGGAATTCTCTAGAGAGCACAGGGATTGAGGACCGACAATTTCTATTTTTAATCCAGGACAGCTTTCTTACTCAGCACGTACTAGAACCAACCAGGGGAGAAAATGTATTAGATATAGTTTTGTCATCACAAAAAGAATTAGTGGACAATGTAAAAATATTTGAACCATTGGGTAATAGTGACCATAATCAAATACATTTTGACATCAATGTAAAATCAGAAAGTAAAAATAAGAAAACGTACAAGAGAAACTTCCACAAAGGTAACTACAAAGATATGAGAAAATACTTAGCAAAGCTAGATTGGAATAACATGCTGATGAATAAGACCGCAATTGAATGTTGGAATATTCTAAAATATGAAATTGAGAGTATCATCGATAAATTTGTTCCCTTCCAAAAACAAGGAAAACGGTGTAGAAAGAAACACTTGTCAAAAGAGGCTATTAGAAAAATAATGCTAAAACAAACTATGTGGAGGGTTTATAGGCGTACGAGAAATGAAGAAGACTATGCAAAATACAGAGGCAGTTAATGCAGCTACAACTGAAATCAGACAATCTAAAAGAAGCTATGAGCAAAAACTAGCATGTAACATAAAAAATGACAGCAAGAGTTTTTATGCATATGTCAGGAGTAAACAAAACGTACAAGACAAGGTTGGACCTCTAGAAGACAGTGCTGGAAATATAATACCACGGTTTTTAATGGCGGAAGACCTAAATGGTTACTTCAGTTCAGTGTTTACCAAAGAAGATATTAATTCATTACCAGTTGCTGATGCTAAATTTCAGGGGGCTAAATCTGACTATTTAGGTCCGTTAGTTGTAACTCCAGAATTGGTAGTTAAGAAAATAAAGGCAATGAAGGATAACAAATCACCGGGAGTGGATGGGATTCCTCCAAAATTACTAATGGAAACAGTAGAACAAATCAGTATACCACTTGGAAGAGTATTCAACTTGTCATTAAAAGAGGGAGTTGTTCCGTTTGAATGGAAAGAAGCAAACATCATACCATTATTTAAAAAGGATTCGAGAAATAAGTCAGAGAATTACAGACCAGTGAGTTTAACGTCAGTGATTTGTAAATTATTAGAAAGGTTAATTAAAGACCATATGGTGGACTTCCTCGTTAAGCATAAATTATTAAATTCATCTCAACATGGATTCCTTAAAGGGAGGTCATGCTTAACAAATATGTTATGTTTTTTGGAATAAATCACTAAGTGGATAGCAGTGGGATCGCCAGTAGATATTATCTACTTAGATTTTCAGAAAGCTTTTGACAAAGTGCCACATCAAAGATTACTACGTAAATTAAAAGCCCATGGTATCGGGGATAGCATAACTGACTGGATAGAACAATGGCTGACTGACAGAAGACAACGAGTTGTAGTAGATGGAGAAGTTTCAAATTGGAAATCGGTTTTGAGTGGGGTACCTCAAGGATCAGTATTAGGACCTGTATTATTCTTAATTTATATCAATGACTTGGACGACAGTATAACAAGTACTGAAATTTGCGGATGACACAAAACTGTTTAGAAAGGTTAATACTGATGGTGATAAACAACATTTACAAAACGATCGGTTAATACTGATGGTGATAAACAACATTTACAAAACGATCTAGACAGATTAGTGAAATGGTCTACGAAATGGCAGATGTTGTTAAATTTTGGGAAATGTAAATGCCTACATACAGGACATGGGAACTTGAATGTAAACTATAAAATGGGAGATACTGTTCTGGGTACTACTGTAAAAGAAAAGGACTTAGGAGTTACAATAAGCGCTGATATGAAAGTTTCAGAACAGTGTGGTATTGCAGCTTCAAAGGGTAATCAAATTATTGGATTGATTAGAAGAAACATAACATACAAGGGAAAAATGTATACAAGTATGGAGACCATATCGTAAGAAGGATATAGATACGCTTGAACGCAAACAAAGGAGAGCAACTAAAATGATTCCAGAACTGAGAGACCTTAATTATGAAGAACGCCTGAAAGAATGTGGTTTAACAACTCTAGAGACGAGGAGGTTAAGAGGAGATCAGATTGAAGTTTTTAAGATATTGAATGGGTATGAAAATATTGATAGAAATATGTTTTTCTCACTCAAGAAGGATAGCAGAACTAGAGGACGTGAGGTAAAATTAGTAAAGAATCAATGTAGATTGGACATCAGGAAGCACTCGTTCTCACAGAGGACAATAAATGAATGGAACAAATTGTCTACAGATTGTGTAACTGCTAGCAGCTTGAATATGTTTAAAAACAAGGTTGACACATATCTCAGGAGGGCGGGTTATAAGTAGATGAACTTTGTTGGACTCTCGATAAGCCAATGGCTTCCTTGTCCACTTGCCATCTGGGCCTTTGGCTTGGATTGCAAATCTTGTTAAATCTTGTTAAATTATGCCGTTTGCCCTTACATTCAGTGGCAGTACAGCCCACAAACATCCAGATCACAAGAAATGGACTCTATTCCAAGTGTAAAAAATGCCCCTTTTATGACACTAAAAAACTTCGCAAATAATAAATATTGAAAAAAATCAAAAAAGGATTATACACTGCACAACATACTTTATCACACCGAGGTGTTTAAATGGTTTGAAAATGTTTGAGTCCGTTTCCATTTGATACGCATCATGTATAAAGAAGGACTGCGAACTACTGAGACAAACTCAGAACTGGTCACAAGATCACAAAAATGCAGCAATACGTCAGATTACTTCAAATATTGATGACGCCATAATTTTTGCATATACCAGTGGTGGTGGTGCCATCTGACGACGGTAACAGTCAAAACATGCTTCTGTTGCCAGACGCTATTCTCGGCGGATTCACGAAGCCGAGAGAGAGTCGGATAAGCGAGACTATTTACAAAATGGCTCCTCCATGTTAATTCGTAGAGTGACGCCGTATTCATTTGTATGGCGCCAGGTGACGCCTGCGAAAGGTCCTCTGTCCACAATGTGGCGCCACCGTCCAAAATGCGACCAGAGCTAGTGTATACAGTTACTATACACCATAGAGTTACATCATTAATCATCCCCTTATAAACAAGAGCGATAAGCCAGCTCACTGCATCGAAGCGGACGTGGACCACTGGCCGGCATTTCATTGCACGGCAGAAACAGTTGCATCCACTGCATGACACATAGGGTAGTACTGTTTATAGTGTGAACATAGCATGTTACAAATAGTTGTCTAACATATGTAAGTAAGTGAATAAGTAATTTAATTTATTTCCTCCTCACCATCATTATGTACAAAGTAAGGCAAACAAAAGCAGTGAAGATGAGAAGTATAAACTTATCGGGCTAGTAGCCAGTGACGAGGACACCAGGAACCAGATTTGTCATTGTCATTGGTTCTAATGGGTCATGGCCACCAGACTGATTAATAATTTGAGTGAGGGTGGTCCCAGCAGTTGTGTTATAAGTTTTAGCAGTTGGGTTGTTCATACTGGAGTGAGCGTCGTGCATTAGTGTTAAACTCAAAGACAAACATTTTGGAGGCTTGCTGGAGAAAGTGTTCTGAAAATGTTCTGAAATATCAATATATTACAGATACGTTTGTTTTTCTTGGGGGTAGCGTACATTAAATGTTTCCCAGTACAGTAGTCACATTGATTGGGTGCAACACACAATGTTATAGGGGTAGGATTCAGTTTTATAAATAATGTGTGCATGCGTGTATGCATATTTGTAACTCTTTTTAAACTCTACTAGATGTCAGCTTCCGAAAGACACAGGCAAAGTGGAGTGAATGAAATTGCCCAAGCATCGAAACGGTGTAGGTGGAATTGAACCACCGTCCTCTCGACTGACAGGCGGGTGCTCTAACCATTAGACCACCGCTCCCCACGTTATAATTAATATGTTATGATATTTGATATACAAGGTGCATGGATAGATTGTGCACGTAATAAGGTATTAGGTATATATAGCTATATAGTAATAATCTCTGATTAGTACTGTATATCTGTAGATATATGATGAAGACTGGGTGTTGTACAGTATAAACACTGGGCCTCCAGTGGGTTCTTGCGGTGTAGCAGCATGAATGTCACTGGTCCATGCCTGCATCACTTTATCACAAACATAGCTAGCTATCTTTCGTCAGTACAAGTGTAGCATTGTTATTGATGCTATTACCAGAGTGCTATTTTGTACAGTATTTGCAGCATGGCTGAATACGTCCCAGAGAAGTTGAGTTGGTGTTGGAATGAACAGTTCTGCCAGGGGTGAAGTGTGAAGTATTGTGAGTGGTTCTAAGGACCGAATACTGTGCTATATAATTATATTACCACATTGCAGGCCCCATCTCTTGGACCTCACCAAAAACTGAGCGTCAGAAATGACTGAAATTGTTAACATGTTGTTTCTGTGTCATGGATATGAAAAAGGTTTTTTTAAAATGTGTTACATGATTAGTCAGCTGTTAATTCATTAACAAATAATGAAACATTAATAAAATATAAATTAAACTGGATTGCCCCAAACTGGCTTAAATAGTCCAGTGGTGTGTGCTGCAGCAGCGGATCCAGGGGGTCTCAAGACCTCCTAGGCCATGAAGGGGGGGTCTTAGACCCCCCTGTATCCGTGGCAAATATTACAGTAAAAATATTCTTAAAAATCTACTTTTCAGGCACTGTAACGGCTACAACGCCTATTTTTGTGAAAAACTTGCTTGCTATCATAGCGACCTGCTGTAGTTATTTTGACCTGTAGTTATTTTACCAACTTATATTGAATGCACTTGTTGTAAGTTGCTCAGAACGTCTGCTAAATGACTAAATTGTAAATTGTGGTCTAAATCATTGTTACTGGAGAAATGCGCTTAAAGACACAGTGCTCTGTAATTCTGAGATGTAAAATGCCAAGGTGAAATGTGGCTCAACTAGATATTCATTGGTGGCATTACTGCAGACACCCGACAGATGGCGCTCTTAAGTACAGAACACACACTCATCAATGATATGAGTGGAATGATTTAAGATGTTTTAACAGAGATTAACTGAATGACAATAGAGTGAGCTGAATGAATCAGCTAAACTACCAACATAATGACGTTGAGTCCTGCAAAAACTGTCAAGTTCTGCAAAAGTCGTCGAGTTCTTGCTGCAAGATCGGTCGAGTTCTGCGAAAACCATCGAGTTCTTGTTGTGAGATCGATTGAGTTCTGCGAAAACTGTCGAGTTCTGTGAAAACCATCGAGTTCTAGCACAGACGAACCAGAGTAGCCTCACACGCAGCAACAGGTGCAACAGTGGAAGGGTAATTACGTCGGTACAATGATAAAATGTGGGACCCGCCAAGCTTACATTTTTCTTTTTTATGGTCGGTCCCTCCTGCCTTATGGCAGGACCCCCCAGATCCCCCTCATTTCGAACACTGATGCAGCAGAAAACTGACGTCCACGAGTTGCTGGCTGGATAGTTTTGAACTAGAAAACTGATTTTGCTGACTGAAAGTATGTTTTTTTCAATCAAACTTCAGTACTTATAAGTGGCATTGGTTGGATATTCAGAGTGCTCAGTAAGGCCCTTATATCAGATATATTGTTTGGATCTTGCATTGTTGCTCTCTGCATAGCAACATCTGGAAAAGTAACTACCGTACATACTTTCCTCTTTCTCACCCATCCCCGCTGCTTTCCCACCACCGTCTCTTTCTCACCCATCCCCTCTGCTTTCCCACCACCGTCTCTTTCTCATCCATCCCCTCTGCTTTCCCACCACCGTCTCTTTCTCACCCATCCCCTCTGCTTTCCCACCACCGTCTCTTTCTCATCCATCCCCTCTGCTTTCCCACCACCGTCTCTTTCTCATCCATCCCCTCTGCTTTCCCACCACCGTCTCTTTCTCACCCATCCCCTCTGCTTTCCCACAACCATCTCTTTCTCACCCATCCCCTCTGCTTTCCCACCACCGTCTCTTTCTCATCCATCCCCTCTGCTTTCCCACCACCGTCTCTTTCTCACCCATCCCCTCTGCTTTCCCACCACCGTCTCTTTCTCACCCATCCCCTCTGCTTTCCCGCCACCGTCTCTTTCTCATCCATCCCCTCTGCTTTCCCACCACCGTCTCTTTCTCACCCATCCCCTCTGCTTTCCCACCACCGTCTCTTTCTCACCCATCCCCTCTGCTTTCCCGCCACCGTCTCTTTCTCACCCATCCCCTCTGCTTTCCCACCACCGTCTCTTTCTCATCCATCCCCTCTGCTTTCCCACCACCGTCTCTTTCTCACCCATCCCCTCTGCTTTCCCACCACCGTCTCTTTCTCATCCATCCCCTCTGCTTTCCCACCACCGTCTCTTTCTCACCCATCCCCTCTGCTTTCCCGCCACCGTCTCTTTCTCACCCATCCCCTCTGCTTTCCCACCACCGTCTCTTTCTCACCCATCCCCGCTGCTTTCCCGCCACCGTCTCTTTCTCATCCATCCCCGCTGCTTTCCCACCACCGTCTCTTTCTCACCCATCCCCGCTGCTTTCCCACAACCGTCTCTTTCTCACCCATCCCCGCTGCTTTCCCACCACCGTCTCTTTCTCACCCATCCCCTCTGCTTTCCCACAACCGTCTCTTTCTCACCCATCCCCTCTGCTTTCCCCCCACCGTCTCTTTCTCACCCATCCCCTCTGCTTTCCCACCACCGTCTTTTTCTCATCCATCCCCTCTGCTTTCCCACCACCGTCTCTTTCTCACCCATCCCCTCTGCTTTCCCACCACCGTCTCTTTCTCACCATCCCCTCTGCTTTCCCACCACCGTCTCTTTCTCACCCATCCCCTCTGCTTTCCCACAACCGTCTCTTTCTCACCCATCCCCTCTGCTTTCCCACCACCGTCTCTTTCTCACCCATCCCCTCTGCTTTCCCACCACCGTCTCTTTCTCACCCATCCCCTCTGCTTTCCCACCACCGTCTCTTTCTCACCCATCCCCTCTGCTTTCCCACCACCGTCTCTTTCTCACCCATCCCCTCTGCTTTCCCACAACCGTCTCTTTCTCACCCATCCCCTCTGCTTTCCCACCACCGTCTCTTTCTCACCCATCCCCTCTGCTTTCCCACCACCGTCTCTTTCTCACCCATCCCCTCTGCTTTCCCACCACCGTCTCTTTCTCACCATCCCCTCTGCTTTCCCACCACCGTCTCTTTCTCACCCATCCCCTCTGCTTTCCCACCACCGTCTCTTTCTCATCCATCCCCTCTGCTTTCCCACCACCGTCTCTTTCTCATCCATCCCCTCTGCTTTCCCGCCACCGTCTCTTTCTCACCCATCCCCTCTGCTTTCCCACCACCGTCTCTTTCTCATCCATCCCCTCTGCTTTCCCGCCACCGTCTCTTTCTCACCCATCCCCTCTGCTTTCCCGCCACCGTCTCTTTCTCACCCATCCCCTCTGCTTTCCCACCACCGTCTCTTTCTCATCCATCCCCTCTACTTTCCCGCCACCGTCTCTTTCTCACCCATCCCCTCTGCTTTCCCGCCACCGTCTCTTTCTCACCCATCCCCTCTGCTTTCCCACCACCGTCTCTTTCTCACCCATCCCCGCTGCTTTCCCACCACCCTCTCTTTCTCACCCATCCCCTCTGCTTTCCCACCACCGTCTCTTTCTCATCCATCCCCTCTGCTTTCCCACCACCGTCTCTTTCTCACCCATCCCCTCTGCTTTCCCACCACCCTCTCTTTCTCACCCATCCCCTCTGCTTTCCCACCACCGTCTCTTTCTCATCCATCCCCTCTGCTTTCCCACCACCGTCTCTTTCTCCGTTTCTACTCCTACCTCTTTCAGCTCATTTTTTTCTCCACACATCTTTCCAGCAGCTCCCCCTCTCTTGATGCTCCCCATTTCCCTCCAAGACTCTCCCCATCCCTTCATCTCTACCCGACCTCTAGAGTTAGGTGCATGCAAATAGAAACAAAAACATCCGTGTATGTTGTATATTGTACATGTTCCTCGTAAAATATGTGTGTACTCTCTACCACAAAGAAGGCAGGAAGATTTTCTATCACACATACACATAAAGGACACTTCTTGAATGACACGATCATGATCATCCTTACACTTCGTTTACTGCAGGCTTATTAAAAATAACATTTAACCAGCTAACAATTATCACAGTCACACACAAATCACTTAAGATTTCAAAGTTGTTTTACATCGTAAAATCCTTGCAACTTCTATGTCCATGAAAAGTAAAAAGTAAACCACATCATAGATAAATAAACAGAAATAGAAAGTAGCAATTATTCTATCACACAATTATATATGAAATACATAATTGCACTAGGATATGTAAATGTTATATAGGAATACATAACAATCGCACTAGAATATGTAAAAGCAATGCTGTTTCTAAATGCTTTATCTTAGTTTTGTCGTACGACTGATGTGCAACTAATAATGTACCAGCTGTGACAAAGTCACAATTTACCACAATTGTTATAGAGGCCGGCACAGAAAAAACCTTTCACCAGAAAATATTTGACACAATCCTGAAAAATATTAGGAAACTGTATGTTTTAAAATACATAATAATATGTTTATAATACATATATCTGGAAAACATGATACTTTTTTAATTAATCTGCTGCAGGCATATTAAATTAATTTAAACTACCAAGTTTCAATAAATAAAATAAAACAACTTAATTTGTAACTTAACAAACTGTTGCCATGTGGATCAATTACAAATTTAATTATATTTTTCTCACAGAAAACACCACATGCACACCAGGCATCACTAACACTCTGGTGTTGTTCCCATAAAATATTCCTCACAAAGCTATATAACAGAATACTATATGAAAATAGCATAACAATATTATCACATGGTTCTATATATTCCTATAATGAACATACAGTTAAAACACACACACATATATATACACACACATATACATACATATATATACATATATGTGTGTGTCTGTGTGTGTGTATATATATATATATATATATATACATACATATAAACAGCTAGTTAAGTATACTGAGTTAGTTTATAAGTTACATAAAATAAATACAATTACAACTGGAACCAGCCAGCCTACATGACTACAGTGAGTATGGATTGCCAGGCCAACTCAAACCAATCCAATTAAAGCAAATAAGTGTTTTTTTCATGCTACTTATGCAGCCAGTAATGATAACAAATTGCCCACTAACTGCCCACTAAATCTTTTTTATCTAGAAAAGAAAATCCTCAGATGAAAAATTATCTTAGTAAACTGATAACTTCATTATCACAAATATTTCAGCTGGTGCTTTTGATGAACACAAGTTTACCAAGTTACCATTTCATTGAGATTCTTATGAGCTCATAAGCATGATTAACTTACAATTAAAAATAGATTTCGGTCTTTAGCTTATAAGTGAAGTAGAAAAGTGCATTTCACTTCTAAAAAAATGGTCCTAATTAATAACGAGGTTAAACCACTCTTTAAACAAAGCATATCCATGATAAGCAGTCAAAATAGCCAGACCGTGTGTTATCTTGAGTTCAGTTTTATGCAGAAATCCTGTTCTTCATGGCCAAATAAATCTTTAAAATGCAAGTGATAAATAATTTGCAAATGGTTATTGTGTAACAGGAAATATGCACTACATGCACTATGGTTTTGTAGCATAGCAAGGTCAAGGTTGTTTGAAAAATTATTGTCATTCATTTTTTATAACGTTTAAGTCGTATCTCACTAAAAATGTGCAATGGATTTCATGCATTTTGAAAACGCTCATAAAATTTAACAGCAGCTACTGCTTTATGACTGATTTTTCTTATGAGCTCTTTATCTTAGTGAAATAGTCCCTGGATCTCATTGTAGTTGACAAACTGTCAGGGACAATTAATCAGTGCATCTTGGTGAGACTGGTGTCGTTGTCATTGGATGATTCATTCATCAGCTGGAAGGTGGTGTTAGTGATTACAGCCTGGCGTCGGGCAACCTGAAACATGGGTCAAAGTTTTCATTAATGACAATTGTTGCATTGTTACTTCTATTAAGCAAATTTACAAACCTGGGTTCAGTGTCACGAAGCATTTGTTTTCATTATATGTAAATCAATTCACAAAATCTTAGCTACGTACAACTATTTGCAATGTTCTCCGTCTTTTCTATAAATGTTCCGAGTTATTTAATATTTGTCAAACATTAGTAGATGTTTCCATTTTGCTTAGAATTTTAAAAAAAAACAGTGTTTATTTTCTCATCCCAGGTCATAAGGTTACTGATGAAAAGGAACAAAGAACTGACATTTTGTTTCAATCATGTTAATATGTTTGTGCCTGTGTAGTATGGGGTGGTCACAAAGGACAATTTAATGGGCATCCACAGGTCAATCTAATGCATAGTTTTACAATGTTTTTATACAGTGTCACATTAATGTTTAGAGGTGGACTTACAAATACATTTAAAAGATAGTTTGACATGGCAAATAATAAACTAGAATGTTTATTATAGTCTCTATAAAGGGACACATATTACTTGCAGGGTAACACAACAACGAATGAGGTGTATGATGGAGGGACAAGTGTATCACACAAATACAGGCTGTATCACCTTATTCAGGTCATTCTTGGTGTCGTTTAGTTTCTCCAAGTTCTGAGCCCCAGTGGTCAAGGCCTTGGACATGTCTTTGTCCATTCCTGCCATAGACATGTCTCCAAACACCTGCAGTAGAGAGAAACATGTATTATGAGGGTGGGTCTAAGATTGGTTGGGGGCACTGATGGCAGGAAATGTGTAAGCAAGCAAACAAATCATCACTTAATTGACTAATTTTATGAGTGCATCAAGGCCAAATGGCGAGGCGGCTTCTGGTTACGATGTTTGTTTACATATGAGTTTCGGTGCATAGTTAATTTTTCACTGTTTACAGTGGAGAAAGGCGTTTTTCATCCTAATCATATTATTTTAGTAACATACTGATTACCATACCGTGATGTTTAGATATAAATTCTGAGCCGATGCGATAAGAATCCAATCTTAAACTGTAAATCAATCCATTCGGATTTCCCGCCAAAAATTCTTCACACAATGCCTTGGAAGCCTCTGCACATACTCTCAGTACAACAGCATGCATAGTGTAAGTCTAACATACATGAACTTTATTCTTTCTGGAATTATGGAAATGAGTGAAAACGATCAAGACATAAGTCCAAAACAAGACACTGGTGAAAATGTAGCAATCATAAGTGCTCCAATCGCAAAACTAAAAAATATGGGGATACGGAGGGGTAGCAAAAACTCTGAATTGGGAAGCAATGGTAGAGAAGCTTGGAAATACAAAGACTGCGAGAAAATCTTTAAAAGTGAGAAAGACAATGCTTCAAAGCAAGTACTGCGGAAACCAATACTGCATTAAATGCTTGAAATTCAAATCTGACGAATATGAGGCAATGGGGAAACCCGGATGCGTGTGGTTTTGCTTAAAATGCAAACCAAAAAAATATATATTCTCAATGAGAAAGTTATCGAAGAGAGATGCGAGATGACTATGAACCTACAAACTGCTCTAAATAGTGGAAATGTTGCGGAGGAAACAGTAAAAGAAATCAATGAAAGAAAAAAATAGGGAAACAAATGTCCTTATATTCAATGCCCCAGAACCAAAAACAAACCTAAAGGAAGAGAGGGTGAGGATAGGTATAGAGTTTGTTGAAGGGTTGTGTAATGAGGTGTGCAATCTGAACCTAGACGTAAAAGATGAGATAACCAAAGTTATCAGGCTAGGTAAAAAACAAACACGGAGATACAGGTGATACTGAGTAAAAGCCCAGACGTCTCAAGGTAGTAATGAAAGACACTAGCAGAAAGATGGAATTGGTCAAACGACTATCAAACTTAAGAGATGCAGAGGACAAATATAAATGTCTCAGCATCCAGCACGACTTAACAAAAAAGAAAGAGAGGAAGGAAGGAAACTCCTAGAGGAGGCCAGGACAAAAGAGATAATTGCTGAGGGGGAATGAACAATTGTAAGATTCAAACCTCGAAGGGACGAGGAGTAAAGACAATAAAGATCATCTAACCAGAAAACCACTGTAAATACAAATTATACACATAACCAGTTAAAAAGTTTCTACACCAATGCTGATAGTCTAATCAATAAATTTACTGAGTTCAAAGCTTGAGTCGTTTCACATAAGTGTATGGTGATTGGGCTCACTGAGGTTAAACCAAAAAACCAGACATTTCTATTAAATACAGCTGAACTGGGTTTGAGTCACTATGATTTATTCCATAACGTTGATAAGCAAGGAAGAGATATTTGTATACATACCCATAAACCCTAAATTTAAAACACTTCCTATCTTTAGAGTCCAACTTTCAAGAATTGATATGGGTTGAGAAAAAATTTAACAAAAAAGACACTCTACTGACAGGAAGAGCCTGGGCAGCTCTGACACCAATAATGAACAATTAAATTAACTGATTAGTGAGGTAATGCACTCTAATTAAACACTGACATCTTCTCTTGCTTGAATATTTTAATTACCCCAACACAGATTGGCAAAACCTGTACACACTTGCAGATAATACTAATCACCCAGACAATAAATATAAAAAATGTATAAGAGATAATGTCCTCTTCCAACATGTCACATTCACACTTAGGAAATAAATCGAACACTCTCGATTTAGTTTTTACCAATGGAAAAGGTATGGTAGATGACAGTGTATGAAAGCCCACTTGGTAAGAGTGATCACTCTGTCTGTATCATTACATTTAGGTGCTATGCAGAAATAGCAAATCATACACAACTTAAATATTATTATGACCAAGGGGATTGTAATGGTATGAAGGCGAAACTAGACCACACAGACTGGGGCGATATACTTGGCACAAGCACTATAAACCATCAACGGTTAGGTTTTAAAGAATATATTAAAAAGATAGAGGATGAATTCATCCCTCATCGACTTGTGAGTAACGTTAACAGTGTAAAGGGAAAGTACCCTTAAACAAGGAATCAGTAAAGAAAATTTAGAAAAAACACTTTATGGAAACGTTATATGGATACAAAAGACGGGAAATACTATACTGAATATTGTAGGGCCAGAAATCAAGTCCGTAAATTAACGAGGAGGATACAGAAGGAATTTGAGATGAAGCTAGCAACAGAGGTTAAGACAAACCCTAAAGCAGTATGGAAATATATTAACTCTAAAACCAAGAATTGGGAAGGTGTTTCAGACCTGAACATAGACCCTACAGATCCTAAATCTACGCCCACAGACTCTGACAGGGAAAAGGCAGATGTCTTATGACATTTTTTTTCAAGTGTTTTTACTATAGAGCCAGATGGTGATATCCCTCATATTCCACCAGTGAAGTTAAGGCACACAGTGGAAGAACTGACTATTATTGAGGAAACGATTATAAAAAAAGACTTGATAACCTTAATTTAATGTGTGTAAATCGGTAGGACCAGATGGTGTTCATCCTAGGTTGTTGAAAGAGCTATCTAATCATCTATGTAAACCACTAGCTAGGCTATTTAATAATTCACTGGCTGTGGGTGAACTACCAAAGGAATGGAAACAGGGAAGGATCTCGGCCATATTTAAGAAGGGTAGTTGAAAAAAGGCAGGAAATTATAGACCAGTCAGCTTAACAAGTATAATATGCAAATGTATGGAACAATGTGTCAAAGACCATATTGTCAATCATATGACGAGAAATAAACTATTCAGAACGCAACAATTTGGTTTATTAAAGGTCGTTCTATTATACTCCAATTGTTAAAAGTTATGGAATAGTGGACCAAAGCTTTAGATAGAGGAGAATCTATAGACGTAGTATATCTAGACTTCATGAAAGCATTCAACACCGTCCCTCATAAAAGATTGATATAACTTAAATCATATGGCATAGAGTATTGCACACTAAGATGGATCCAGGCATTCTTGTCTAACCGTGTACAACAGGTCAGTGTAAATGGTATAAACTCTGAGTGGGCAAATTTAACAAGTGGAATTCCGTAAGGCAGTGTCTTAGGAACGATCATATTTGTTTTATATATTAATGATCTTCCGGAGAATATAATTTCGAAAGTATATATGTTTGCGGATGATACCAAGGTTTTCAAAACAATTAATTGTCCAGATGATCAGCATACGCTACGCTACGATTTAGATTATTTAACATCTTGGTCGTCAATGGTTATTAAGATTTCACCCAGATAAATGTAATTAGATGCACACAGGGAAATCAATACAGCAAGTGTATGCTTATAACCTGAAGATAGATAATACTGCCCATAAATTAGGAGTAATAGAAGAAAAAATAGACACTGGGGTTATTATTGATTCTAACTTAGAATTTGATAAACACATCAACCAAAAAATAAACAAAGCAAACAGTATCATGGCAGTTATTAGAAGGTCCTTTACAACCCTAAATCAACATAATTTTGTGCCATTATATAAAGCTTTAGTTAGGAGTCATCTAGATGCCATCGAAAAAGTGCAGGGACATGCAACAAAGCAGCTTCCTGGTATGAAGGATATTCCTTACGAGGAAAGACTTGAGAGATTGAAACTTCCCACACTAGCATATAGACGAACTCGTGGTGATATGATTGAGGTATATAAACTGCTTCAAGGGAAATATGACGGTGATGTATCTAACATTGTCAAGTTGCACAAAGACTGATACAAGGGAAGGAACAAGGGGTCATAGTTTGAAATTGTTTCTAGAACGTGCTCGTACAAACGTTAGAAAAGAAAGCTTCTCACTTAGAATTACCAGATTATGAAATGATCTACCAGAAGTAGTGTCAACTCATTTAAAAACCTGTCTAGATAGACATTGGAGTACTGAGGAGTTTCTCTACAACTACAAAGCCGCCTTGCCAGGAAGCCGTAGAGCATTCCAAGGGATAATTGAAGATCTGACCACCGAGGCCACCGCCTACGGTCAGGAAGAACCTAAGTAAACCTAAGTAAGTAAGAAACTTAGTGAATTATGTCTGAGACATTGGCCACTTGTAATTCTTATATTATATATCTTTTTAAAAACCATTTCCTTAGTTAACATTTAAATGTCATACAGAGATCAGGGCTGGGGTGAATTAAAAAATGTACTGGAATTATTAAATTCAATTCCTGAATTTAAGTTGAAAGATTTTCCCCAAGAAGAATTTGAATTTAAAAAACTTTGAATAAGCTGAATTGGAATTGAAAGAACATTTTTTTGTGCTGGTGCAATCTGGTTTTATTTCCAATGTGGTTGTTGTGTAAATGTTGCAGCTCCTGCTCTAAGATAATATTTGTTGCCTGCCTGCACATATCTGAAACCATGAGTCATGACATTTGTGTGTGCTAGGAATGTGTGAAGCCATAGCCACCCAAATGGGACATCCCAACGATTAGTAATTGGCTGGCTACTCCTGCATTGTTTCATTGAGCAGGTATTTCTGAAACCATAAAATGATCAGCCTACTGGTCTTTTCATGTTGTTTGAATAATGGCTCAGCCATTGTCTTTACATTGTTTACAATTACTAGCAGTTGGAATAACATGCAAACAAATATATACATTTTGTAAGTTTGCAGCAATATATGTAATAGGAAAGTAATAGACTATTACCTAGTACTTTAGGATCTATTACTATTACTTTTGAAAAAAGTTCCTCTATTATACTACTACAGAAAAGTCTATTACAATTACATATTACTATTATCACATGTGTCTGCATTGGAAAAACTCCCATAGAATTAATTCGGAATTGGAATTAAATTTGAATTGAATTGAAAGATTTGAGCTGGAATTTTATCTTGAATTGAAAAAAAATGAATTGAAAAAAATTAACTGAATTGGAATTGATTAAATTGAATTGAAAGGAATTTGAAATGATTAAACTGAGTGGGCCGACCCCTTGAAGTGCATCCGTGCATCGACTCCCCGAGTATTAGTTTTGACAATGGTGTCCCCGCTTGCCACTGTTTTTTCAGAGATTTAGTCAATATCCAGGGTTCCGATCCAAAAAGGAGTACTGATTCCACAGTTGCCACAAAGATATGTTCCACGACAACAGCAGGGGTTATTTCAATCAAGTTTTGCACAGACTGGACAAGGGAAACTTGGCTAAACATTATCCTTGTGCTTTGTTAGTTGTTGAAGTTATGTATAATTGTATATGCATTGGACGAACAGACCACTATTGTGAGCGAATTGTAAACGAAAAGACAGTTAAAAAACAAACAGGTTTTCATTAAAAAAAACGTCTCCATCACCTAGGATCACAAACGCCTCCGTCACCCAGGATCACAAACTTTGAAGAAAAATATATTGCTTCAATTCTTGCCCTGCCAATTAATATTATTTTAGTGGTTTAAGTACAACATAATAAATATATAGGCTAATGCCTGCCAGTTAAGGGATTTTTATCATACTGAAACATATTGAAACAAATGTTTTATACCTAGCTACACCATCAGAGTATTGCAACCATGTTATTTTATAAGTCCACAAAGAATTTGTCTAATGTCAAAATGTTTATTAACATGGAAGTGTACCATTCAATAGTACATGTGAAAAGCTGATCTGGCGGTAATTTTGGTGAAGGGTGAGGATGTGAAATACTCTGAACGCGCAATTCTCTGATACAGTGAGACCCTCCAATTTATGTACAATTCACACATAAATCTCCTGCATTTGCATTACTGAAACTTAACATGTATGCATATATAAAACTTATTTACATATATAAATTATATGTTTCTACTGATTTTTTTAAATACCCGTTTATAGAATAACATTTTATATATAAATAATATTGTTGCAAAATCCATCTAAACATAGGTGGGATGTGCTAGTGTAGAACATGGGTGGGATGTGCTAGTGTAGAACATGGGTGGGATGTGCTAGTGTAGAACATACGCAGAATGTGGTAGTATAGAACATGGGTGGGATGTGCTAGTGTTGAACATAGGTGGGATGTGGTAGTGTAGAACATGGGTGGGATGTGCTAGTGTAGAACATACGTGGAATGTGGTAGTGTAGAACATGGGTGGGATGTGCTAGTGTTGAACATAGGTGGGATGTGGTAGTGTAGAACATGGGTAGGATGTGCTAGTGTTGAACATAGGTGGGATGTGCTAGTGTAGAACATGGGTGGGATGTGGTAGCGTAGAACATGGGTGGGATGTGCTAGTGTTGAATATGGGTGGGATGTACTAGTGTTGAATATGGGTGGGATGTGCTAATGTTGAACATAGGTGGGATGTGGTAGTGTAGAACATGGGTGGGATGTGCTAGTGTTGAAGATAGGTGGGATGTGCTAGTGTAGAACATGGGTGGGATGTGGTAGCGTAGAACATGGGTGGGATGTGCTAGTGTTGAATATGGGTGGGATGTACTAGTGTTGAATATGGGTGGGATGTGCTAATGTTGAACATAGGTGGGATGTGGTAGTGTTGAAGATAGGTGGGATGTGCTAGTGTAGAACATGGGTGGGATGTGGTAGCGTAGAGCATGGGTGGGATGTGCTAGTGTTGAATATGGGTGGGATGTACTAGTGTTGAATATGGGTGGGATGTGCTAATGTTGAACATAGGTGGGATGTGGTAGTGTAGAACATAGGTAGGATGTGCTAGTGTAGAACATAGATGGGATGTGCTAGTGCAGAACATGGGTGGGATGTGCTAGTGTTGAATATGGGTGGGATGTGGTAGTGTAGAACAGCGATGGGATGTGGTAGTGTAGAACATAGGTGGTATGTGCTAGTGTAGAACATGGGTGGGATGTGCTAGTGTAGAACATAGGTGGGATGTGGTAGTGTAGAACATAGGTGGGATGTGGTAATGTAGAACATGGGTGGGATGTGGTAGTGTAGAACATGGGTGGGATGTGGTAATGTAGAACATGGGTGGGATGTGGTAATGTAGAACATGGGTGGGATGTGGTAGTGTAGAACATAGGTGGGATGTGCTAGTGTAGAACATGGGTGGGATGTGGTAGTGTAGAACGTAGGTGGGATGTGGTAATGTAGAACATAGGTGGGATGTGGTAGTGTAGAACATGGGTGGGATGTGGTAGTGTAGAACATGGGTGGGATGTGGTAATGTAGAACATAGGTGGGATTATTAATGTAGAACATAGGTGGGATGTGGTAATGTAGAACATGGGTGGGATGTGGTAGTGTAGAACATGGGTGGGATGTGGTAATGTAGAACATAGGTGGGATGTGGTAATGTAGAACATAGGTGGGATGTGGTAATGTAGAACATAGGTGAGATGTGGTAATGTAGAACATGGGTGGGATGTGGTAGTGTAGAACATGGGTGGGATGTGCTAGTGTAGAACATAGGTGGGATGTGGTAATGTAGACCATAGGTGGGATGTGGTAATGTAGAACATAGGTGGGATGTGGTAGTGTAGAACATGGGTGGGATGTGGTAATGTAGAACATAGGTGGGATGTGGTAGTGTAGAACATGGGTGGGATGTGGTAGTGTAGAACATGGGTGGGATGTGGTAATGTAGAACATGGGTGGAATGTGGCAGTGTAGAACATGGGTGGGATGTGCTAGTGTAGAACATAGGTGGGATGTGGTAATGTAGACCATAGGTGGGATGTGGTAATGTAGAACATAGGTGGGATGTGGTAGTGTAGAACATGGGTGGGATGTGGTAATGTAGAACATAGGTGGGATGTGGTAGTGTAGAACATGGGTGGGATGTGGTAGTGTAGAACATGGGTGGGATGTGGTAATGTAGAACATGGGTGGGATGTGGTAGTGTAGAACATGGGTGGGATGTGGTAGTGTAGAACATGGGTGGGATGTGGTAGTGCAGAATGTAGGTGGGATGTGGTAATGTAGAACATGGGTGGGATGTGGTAGTGTAGAACATGGGTGGGATGTGGTAGTGTAGAACATAGGTGGGATGTGGTAGTGCAGAATGTAGGTGGGATGTGGTAATGTAGAACATGGGTGGGATGTGGTAGTGTAGAACATGGGTGGGATGTGGTAGCGTAGAACATGGGACTTTCAATCAAGAGAACCCAGGTTCGAATCCACTTGTTTCTGCTTCAAAGCTTGAGCAATTGTTCTTACCCCACGTTGCCCCAGTTGCCTGTATAAGTGAATACCTGACTATAGACAGCGACAGGACTCATAAGAATGAACAGCTTTCACTGCAGCAATCGCAGCATGGCTGGATGATTCAATGGAAGCTGAAATGGTTTTGTACACACAAATATGCTGGGGGAAAAGTGTAATGTGCTATGAGGAACGACCGTTAGAAGGTTGCAGTATAAACTGAATATTTTGTTTTTGTATGTAATCAGATAAAACAGTCCTTACTGCTGCAAGTACTTGAGTGATTACCTCAACAATGGCGCCATCTGGCAGTCGGAGGAAGTGTCGGTAGAGTTCGCGCAGTCCGTCCAAATGGAGGGTGTGGATAGCAAGGTGGGTGGTCACATCCTTTTTGCCCTTCATCACCTCCGTCCTCTCCTCCCCATCCTCATCCCACACAGTCTGCTCCACCTGGAGCCACAATGTCAAGGTCATGACAAGGTCACCAGTACAGCCAGAGGTCACAAAAAACTCATCCACAAATAAAATTAACATGATGTTGAATCGATGGCACAGGGAAACGATTCAGCATTAGTTGTGTGTGTTTGTGTGCAACTGTTATAGAGATAATAAACTAGTCGCATATTAAAGATCGTAAAAACATTCATCAAGTTGGTATATATATATATATATATATATATATATATATATATATATATATATATATATATATATATATATATATATATATATATATATATATATATATATATATATATATATATATATATATATATATATATATATATATATACATATACGGCAGATTTTAAAACATCATGACATCACTATATCTGTTAGACCTCATCAAAACATTAGGAGATTGCCAGTGTATTGAAAGGACAAAGTGGAAGATAGTAAAAAGACAGACTGTGTATACCAAATCCTTTGTGAGACACCATAACCATATGTATATATCAGCGAAACAGGGAGAACATTTAGAACAAGACTCAAAGAACACAAGAAAGAGGTTGAAAACATCACAACCAGATGATTTACCAGGGAACAGAAGAGAGTCTGCGGTGATAGGGTGTAAGTCTGTAATAGCAGACCATGCAGACAGGAACAATTGCATCACAGACTGGGAGGGGGCAACAGTGATTGACAGAGAGCATAACAGAAACACAATATGGATCAAAGAGGCCACATGGATCCGAAAGACATCTCCAGTCATGAACCGAGACGAGGGGGATACAGATTGAGTCACGTATGGGACAACCTGCTTGCCAAGACAACTGGCGAGCAGAGGAAGAACTAGCCATCCCAGAATTCCTGATGAAGGCTGCCGATGGCTGTCGAAATGTTGAGTAAGTAATCAAAATAGTTGTGGTTGAAGAAGACTAAGAATACAGCCTCACCTCCTCCTCCTCCCAGATGTAGTCGTAAACGGCCGTCTTGCGTCTCTCTCCCTCCTCCCCTCGCCACTGTTCACACTTCTTGCTGATGTAATTCAACTCATGGTTCGACATCTCTAGGTCGTAAGGCACAAAGAAGATGTCCTCGTCACCATGGAGACGCAGGTAGATGTCCAGCAGGCGGCCATTGTTATGGAGTCTAACGGACGAAGGCATGTTATTTTCTTTTCCGACAGGAATATACGCCATAGACTGTTTTATTAGTTTTTTATTTACTTTATTTTAAACTATAACAGGCATGTATAGTTTTAACTGTATACTATTGCCTTTTATTCCTTTGTAGATAAAGCGCAATAGAGCATAAATTGATTATTACATTATATGTCATATTTTTATTATTACTTAACTGGTTACATGTTTTACTAGTTATTTATGTTACTAAATAATTACACTGGTGAAGTACTGACCTGAAGAAGTACCTGTAGAGAATGGTGAAGTACTGACTTGAGGAAGTAATGTAGAGGATGGTGATGTACAGACCTGATGAAGTACATGTAGAGGATGGTGAAGTACTGATCTGAGGAAATACATGTAGAGGATGGTGAAGTTCTGACCTGAGGAAGTACATGTGGAGGGTGGTGAAGTACTGACCTGAGGAAATACATGTAGAGGGTGGTGAAGTACAGATCTGATGAAGTACATGTAGAGGATGGTGAAGTACTGACCTGAGGAAGTAATGTAGAGGATGGTGAAGTACAGATCTGATGAAGTACATGTAGAGGATGGTGAAGTAATGACCTGAGGAAATACATGTAGAGGATGGTGAAGTACTGACCTGAGGAAATACATGTAGAGGATGGTGAAGTACTGACCTGAGGAAATACACGTAGAGGGTGGTGAAGTACAGATCTGATGAAGTACATGTAGAGGATGGTGAAGTACTGACCTGAGGAAGTAATGTAGAGGATGGTGAAGTACAGATCTGATGAAGTACATGCAGAGGATGGTGTAGTACTGATCTGAGGAAATACATGTAGACGGTGGTGAAGTACTGATCTGAGGAAATACATGTAGAGGATGGTGAAGTACTGACCTGAGGAAGTAATGTAGAGGATGGTGAAGTACTGACCTGAGGAAGTAATGTAGAGGGTGGTGAAGTACTGACCTGAGGAAGTATCTGTAGAGGATGGTGAAGTACAGACCTGATGAAGTACATGTAGAGGATGGTAAAGTAATGACCTGAGAAAGTACATCTAGAGGGTGGTGAAGTACCAACCTGTAAAGGATGGTGAGGTACCGACCTGTGGAAGTACATGTAGAGGGTGGCACCGCTGGTGAAGTACTGACACATTATGCTAAAAATTATATTATAAAAAGCTATCTATGCATATGCACTGTTATTAACTGCTACACTTGGTCAATAATAAATAATTAATCCAGCTATATGTATTAATTTACACAAGCGGAAATATAAAATAAATTCATTGAAAACGTACCAGGGTGGCTCCTATGAGAGCGACTTCTTTAGTCTTAATAGGAGTCTCCCAAATCCACTTTGTACTAAATATATGGGCTTACATACCTAATTAATACACAATTAATTTTGTTTAATGTATTAATTACGGTTACTGTAATATTATGTACAAATGGATTAATAAAAAGATGTTGTCTGTCTGTCTGACCTGAGGAAGTACATGTAGAGGATGGTGAAGTACTGACCTGAGGAAGTACATGTAGAGGGTGGTGAAGTACTGACCTGAGGAAGTACATGTAGAGGGTGGTGAAGTACTGACCTGAGGAAGTACATGTAGAGAATGGTGAAGTACTGACCTGAGGAAGTAATGTAGAGGGTGGACAGCTGGTGACGTACTGACCTGAGGAAGTACATGTAGAGGATGGACAGCTGGTGAAGTACTGACCTGAGGAAGTACATGTAGAGGGTGGACAGCTGGTGAAGTACTGACCTGAGGAAGTACATGTAGAGGGTGGACAGCTGGTGAAGTACTAACCTGAGGAAGTACATGTAGAGGATGGACAGCTGGTGACGTACTGACCTGAGGAAGTACATGTAGAGGGTGGTGAAGTACTGACCTGAGGAAGTACATGTAGAGGATGGCACTGCTGGTGAAGTACTGACTTGAGGAAGTACAGTAGAGGATGGACAGCTGGTGACGTACTGACCTGAGGAAGTACATGTAGAGGATGGCACCGCTGGTGAAGCAGGTGAAGAAGTAGAGGAAGATGGTGATGAGGATCCCCGACAGTCCTGAGCCCTCCGTGCGTAGGTAGTGGAAGTACAGCTTGGCAAAGTCCGCAATCGGGTTGTCTCCGCCCAAATCAATGTACCTCTGTCACACACAATGATACGGGATCACAAATTACACAGGAACAATACAATGGCGGTATTGTTAGACACAGATGAATAGGTGAATTAACAGGAATTTTATTCATGGGCCTTTTACTTATTAAATTTGTACTAACTTATGTATCTTATACTAATTTATGCTAACTTCATGTTTACTTGTGTTAACCACGATAAATTAAAATTCTGCTGATGCCATCAACCATTATTCATTCTGCAAGATGAACTTGAAATCATTCTGGTTGTAACGTAAACATTTAATGTTTTATTAAGCATCATAAAAATCAAATATTGACTTTGTTTACAATTATTACACAATCATCTATGACAATAATAATAATTTTTATGTTTCAGATTATTGTAATCAAAATAACTAATTTTGGGGAAATAAAGCCATACAAAATGGGGTTGTGAAACAAACTTCACCCACAGTTAGTAGTATCACATTAGAGATGATCCCTAACAAGTGTATGCCACTGATGGTCAGCGGAGAGGCTGATGCCATGACAACTGTGAGTGATACATGACGCACCTTGAGAATGCAGTCAACCGTAAGGATGAGAAACGGATCTAGGAAGGCCTGGATGCCAACCGCCAGTATGAACTTTGAACCAATGTCAGGGATGGCACCGAGGAGTTTCTGAATCACCCAACTCGAGAAGACAAGGAGAATGAAGGTGAAGATGTTGCCAAAGGGTCCGAGCAGCACGATAGCGACCTCCTCCTGTACCATCAAGAGGGTGTTCTGGTAGTTGAGACTGACGGTGTATGGGTAGAAATCAAACCTACAAGAAGAGAACCACGATGTCACTGTGTGGGGCACAGAGGCTGCGTGGCTGGAGTGTCAGGCTCTCAATCGAGAACACCCAGGTTCTAATCCTCTTGCTGCTGTCTCAAAGCTGGGCAATTTCGTTCATCCCACATTGCCTCAGTTCACTCAGCTGTACAGTTGAGTACCTGGTTACAGACAGAGGTGGATATGTGAACGAATAGTCTTTGTGAAGTAGTTGCAGCGTGGCTGAATGCTTCCCAGAGAAATTAAGTTGGTGTCTGAATGAACAGGTCTGCGAGGGGTTGGAGTGTAAAGAACTTACCTTTACCTAAATGGTGCAAACAGTCATGCAGGTTGTGTTTTATGGCTTGAATGATAATAAGTGGCTCTCATCTATTTTATCATGCTTTATAATAATGATGGCAAATAAAAAAAATTATTATTTCAGTCATTCCATTAGATGTATATTGCAAGTTTGTGGGATAAGATTAATTTAACTAACGAATCAATCATGCATTTCAATGTAAGCACAACGGTTACATGTACGTGTAATAATTAAACTACGTATACAGGGTGTCCCTGAAAAACCCTTATTAATTAAGTTACTACATAAGTTGTGACTAACGGAAACAGATGCTGGACAACTTAAAGATTGCTGATTGGCGCTTTCATCTAATAAAATATTGCAATTTATATAAATACCCCATCATTTTAATTGGGCGGCTGCAGGATCACAGTCTCCATTAATCAATTTGGTATATTTCACTCTACACTGTACCTGCAATAATCATTTATTAATAAATAATAAAAAAGGAGCTGACGTCCAAAAGGAAGCGCGCAGGGATGAGAAACGTCTCCAGTAATACAGTGGAACCTCACTATTACGGTCACCCTTGGGACTGGGCCAAAGTGACCTGAATAGCGAGGTGACCGTATTAGTGAGGTGACCATATTAGCGGGACTTGTCCTACACTGTACTGTTTGGGAAATAATTTGAAGATTTCACATAATGGTGAGTTGGCTGTATTATTGAGATGACCATAAAATGAGGTTCGATTGTGCATTGAGGATATGGACTGACTTGTTGATGGGGATCTCAATGGCCTTCAGGTAGAGCCACTGACACACGTAGTGCAGGTAGATGCGGATGAAGAAGACCAGGAGGAACATTGTGAGCATGCCCCAGAACTCCCTACTCCTCCATTGAGATAGGCCGAGCTCAGCCAGGAACTGGCGACTCAAGTACTCCAGCTTCTCCTGGCTCTTGTTCTCCTCATGACCCTTGTCACTCAGTGGCGTCCTGCAAGGTCAACAAACACCATGAGTCACAACACAAGGACAACAAACACTGAGTCACAATATAATATCAACTAAGACTATGAGTCACAATACAAGGACAACAAGCACTAAGTGACAATACAATATCCACAAACACAGTGAGTCACAATACAAGGACAACAAACACTGTGAGTCACAATTCAAAGTCAGTAAATACAGTGAGTCACAATGCATGGTCAACAAACATTGCGAGTTACAATAAAGGTCAAGAAACACAGTGAGTCATAACACAAGGTCAACAAACAACATGAGTCATAATACAAAGTCAAGAAACATGAGTCACAACACAACATCAAGAAATACAATGAATCATAATACAAGGTCAGCATGCACTGTACATCACAGCAAACACAGTGAGTCACAATACAAGGTCAGACTGAGGAGTCTCCTGACCATATTTGATTATTTACCTTAATATAATATATCATGTTTACTCACAACTGTTTACACTTGTATTATGTCAACTTATAATTCAACATGGATATATATGTATTATGTGAAATGTCTGATGGGTCAAATAAAAAATTCTTCTTCTTCACAATACAAGGTCAAGAAACACTGAATCACAACACAAGGTCAAGAAACACTGTAAGTCACAATGCAAGGTCAAGAAACAACACGAATCACAATACGAGGTTAATAAACAGTGTCATGTCAACTCTTAAATAAAAATTTGCAAACAAGTTGTAAAAGCATTCAAATATAAATTTATGGAATATTGATGATGTCTTAAGTTTTTAAATAAGTTTTATAAGCATTCAAATAATGACTTAAACACTGGTTACCATTATAGTTTACCTGAAAATCTTATGGATTTTCTTAAATGTTACGGTCTTACAGGCCTAGGAGACTTAATGTTTTGTGGTTAGAACAAGGTTTTTTGCATTACAGGATACTGCTCATGTTTGTCAAATGGCAACTAATAGAACAATAGAACTAATAGGACCGACCGACCGACCGACCGACCGACCGACCGACCGACCGACCGACCGACCGACCGACCGACCGACCGACCGACCGACCGACCGACCGACCGACCGACCGACCGACCGACCGACCGACCGACCGACCGACCGACCGACCGACCGACCGACCGACCGACCGACCGACCGACCGACCGACCGACCGACCGACCGACCGACCGACCGACCGACCGACCGACCGACCGACCGACAGACAGACAGACAGACAGACAGACAGACAGACAGACCGACCGACCGACCGACAGACAGACCGACAGACAGACAGAACATCAGTTCAAAACACATCCAAAGACTAACCAACCAGCTAGCCAGCCAGCCAGCCAGGCTGAGCCAGCAATCCAACCAGCCAGCCAGCAAATAGAACATAAGTAAAAAAAAAAAATACTGATGAAATAACAACTTTAAAATATTTTTTTAATCAGTCACACAAAACATGTGATCATTGATAGTTATTCCACAATTTGCATTTTCTTGAAGAAACTGACTTGACAGAGAACGTGTGCTGATCAAGTTCTTCGAGGTATGTGAGCGCCCTCTTGCGGCGGCGTTGTTTCTGCGCCTGAGTCTGTGGTAGTAACTTGTACATGCGCCGGTGGCTGGCGTCGACAGGGTTCATTCGGTGCTTCTGTAAGTACAGCAAATCACTGGCTGTCATTTCGCCATCTTAGACATAATACTAAAGGTAACTGGTTGGAAAACGTATCCATGCAATTAATTCATACATATTATTTATATCCATTTAAAAATTAAGATAAAAGTAATAGTATTGTGATAGTTTTGAGGAATATAGCAAATAACCAGGAAAGCATTCCCAAACCACAATTGATGCGTGGCGCCATCGCGTGGCCTTCGAGACAGTCGATTCAAAAGGGTGAATGATGTTTGGTCGATAAATAAGTAAAAACATGTTTACGAACAGTACAAGGACACAAGTAGCCCTGATCAGTTGTTTTGCCATTGCTATTTTGTTTTGCCATTTTGTTTTGCCATTTTGCATTGATAGTTCAGTGACCTATCAACGATAACTATCAACATTATTGCATTGTCACGTTGAACATTGCAACCAGTGGCATCACCTGTTGTGGCCCAGCCACAACTTTCCTGAACCTCCGTCACTGCATACCTTGTAGAAGAGCCCTGGCTGCCCCTTGACAGGGTAGAACCCTTCCTCTTTCTTAGTAAGACATACGTCCTCATTCGCGTCAAAGTCACTGTTGTCCGACTCTTCCTCACTGATCTTGTTGGTCGCCAGGTGGCGCTTCCTGAGGTCACCCTTGGAACTCTGGGACAGGAACTGAAATAATAACTTGGTAATGTGGTAGTTTTTACACCAAAATTATGTGAAGTTGTTGCATGTTGAAGAAAGTACATTTGTGCAAATGTATTATTTAGTTTTGATGAAATCATTGGACAAACTATTAAATTATTTTTGATCAGATCCAGTCGAAACTTGGCAGCAAATACACAAACGTGGTCTGGCTCAATACACCACAACACTAGGCTAATCACATTTTCGCAAGTTATCTAAGGACCAAGGTAAACTTTTTCGATGATTTTAGCAAAGGTATACACTGTTTTTATTAAACCAACTGTGCATATTACTTAAATTATTGACACAGTACAGATTTGAACATCAACAAACCTGATTCATGATATGCTAAATCAATGGACTGTCACAGTTACCTTGTCACTGTCATCATCACGCTGCAGATGAGCCTTCTCATTCTGCGTGGCATCGACAGGGGCCAGTCTCTTCTTGAAGTCCTCCTCCCCGCTCTGGCTAGTCCCTGGGTTCAGGGTCTCACTGTTGTCCAGGCTGCTTCCCGTCAGGCTGGCCTCGGAGAGCCTGGTAGATTACAGTTGGGAGTCAGTGTTGGCTCAAAGAGGCTGGTTTGAGAGGCTGAGCAGGGTTGGTTTTTTAATTTGTTTTCAAATCAAACAATTTACTGTCACTCATTACAATAAGTACAATAAAACTGTGCTAAATCTTTTACAAAAATCTAAAGAAGCCAATGAGGGAAGAACATAATAATAATGGACTCTGAGATTGGGTTTGGGAACAATGTTAGAGTTGTGGTGGACTGTGTTTCAAAAATGACCCAACAACATCAATATGTGGCTTGGCACGGTTTGAGTGGGGGTCTGTTGTTCAAGAGAACCAGTGTTTGATTCCACCTACTGCCATTACGAAACTTGTACAATTTTGTTCACCCCACATTGCTTATGTCTTTTGAAAAAAGACATAAAAAGCTGTTGGTCCCTTCTACCTGGTGTCTATGAAGGGAAAGTAAAAGTTTCCACACGGGGTAAATGTGTATCCTGCTGTGGACTCCCTTCTCTCAACCACGAGTCATGACAGAAGCGTCCATGACACAATTCAGTCAGTGCTGCCAACTACCTCGTATGAGGACCCGACTGACCGAGTTACTCAACCTGCACCTACCCCTGACTGGTCTGGGGCAGCAACTGCATGTCTAGCAGGGAGCCTGGAATGGGGGGCTCCCCGTCCCGGTACTGCTCGCCCCCTGTGTCCACCCTGTCGGGGTATGCCAACATTCCCGAGGAGAACTGTAGCTCTACCTCGTACTCCTTCTGGCCTGCCAGGTACCTGCAACAACAACAACAAGGGTCATCAGAGATTTACTATCCAGTGGGCAGAATTGGCTGGCTCATTATATTATCATTGTGGCTACACTATGACTGATTATGAGTAAAAGAATTATGACATGACAGTTTTAATGTTGGATCCGTTTCAGATTCTGATGCTTATCCGACTCACAGTGTAAAATAGTTAAATAAAATAGTTTTAGACAATAAACAGTTACCGTGGTAACTTGACTATGTCGATGTAGAGGTTGCACATCCAGTGATCAATGTCATCAGCCATTAAAGCTTCAATCTTCTCATGTTTGTCCAACTGTGGGTCCATCTCACCCCGCAGAAATGGAATTTTGTACCTAGAGGGACACAGTGTCATAAATGCAGCCTTATCCCCACTGAATATTACATATGTGCATGCATGCACCCAAGCACGCACCCACCCAATGAAAAATACTTGTACTGTCCACATACAAAAACAAATTATTGCAAGATAAAAACATAAACAATGCTAATCAATCACAGATTTGTAGACGATTTTAAAGTATCTGTATGTATTAATCTACATGTGTAATCATGCATGCACGGATGCATGAACACACGCAGGTTTTCATAGATCATATTTCAAGCAACACCTAGTCACATATAATGTTACAGTACATACTGATGTGACAATGTACAAGAATGTTACAGTACATACTGATGTGACAATGTACAAGAATGTTACAGTACATACTGATGTGACAATGTACAAGAATGTTACAGTACATACTGATGTGACAATGTACAAGAATGTTACAGTACATACTGATGTGACAATGTACAAGAATGAACTACAACATCACTTACTTCCCCTCTATGACGTCAAACTTGCCATCAGCAATGGGAAATGCACCCCATGCTACCACCCTGTCCGAAGGTACCACGGCTCCTCTCAGCAGGAACAACTCAAAGATGAGGACCATACCAGGGCGAATACCCACTTTGGGGGGTAATACGGTGAAGACACTCTGGTCCAGCTGCAGAAGTAACACAAACATGCACAACTTGTTTGTTAAAATAACTACCTGATCATCATTACCTCACACTAATCTTGGCAGGTTTTACCTCACACTAATCTTGGCAGGTTTTACCTCACACTAACCTTGGCAGGTTTTACCTCACACTAACCTTGGCAGGTTTTACTGCACACTAATCTTGGCAGGTTTTACTTTCCATACTTAATGTCACTAGAATTTGTCAATTAAGTTTTGGTCAGTTAACTTGTCTTTTGCAAGTTAAGTTAATTTATAAAGTTAACTAGCTAAGTTAATGATTAAGTTTTGCTGAGTTACGAATGTTCGCTGTAACATGAATAAAACAAATATTTTTCACATTTCTTCTATTTTATATCATTCTTTTAGTTTATGTACAGTGCACAGTCAAAACCCTTAAAACTAAGTACAGAGCCCTACTTCGTGCTACAATTCATGTAAGTCTGAGTCATCACTGAGTGTTAATTAAGTGACTCAACTGTATTATATAAAGCTGGTATAGGATGAGTAATCCACAAGATTTACTAATTCAGATAATCTTGGATTGTTTTCAGTTACGTTAAGTTAAACTATATTTGTTGTTAACTAGTTAAGCTAAGACTTATTAATGTTAACTCATCTTATGCAAGTTATTAAGTTAATTGCCCCATGCCTGATGAGAGACATTGTTACAGACCTTTATTTCCGTGTTGTAGTAGAGTCCATCATGGTGGATGGGTAGGGTGGCGCCCCCCCACTGCTGACCTTTGAGGCGTGACCAGCGCATCACGTGACCTCCCAGGCGATCATGCAGCGAAGTGATCAGTACATAGCGTCCAGCTATAAGTTAAGAAAGTACTAAACTGATGATCTGACTGTTTAAAAGTATCTGTTTAACTGTTGATAGTATCAGTCTCAAAAGTGGCTTTGTGCGATTCATTACAAAATAAAATAAAAAACATAATACATCTTTTACAAGTTAATGATATCTTATTTCAGTGTTAATATAGTAGTTCTAATTCGATTAAATGAGAAACTGACCTCATAGTCACTCTGATTCGATAATTGTAGATTATATATTTAGTGTCCAATTCCTAGTCTATTCTTGTTCATCTTTTAAGAAATGATGACATGAAAAATAACAATGTCATAATGATAAGACTATCAGTCATAATGATAAGACTATCAGTTTGTTTTATGTAACTTTTTGTCAATACGCCTTTAAGTAGTTGGTGGATTATGAATTAGCTCCACATTAATACATATTTAACTGTAAACTACCCGACAGCAGCTATGCCAAAGCCATTGTGATATAAGTAGCTGCTGTGTTGCATTTAACAATGGTAATAATTTCAGAGGTGATGCCAGGAATAATAAAACAATAAAATAGTGGAAAATTATTAATAAAATTAAAACTTGATGCCCACCTGGCGTCTTGTCTTTCACTCCCCGCATACACTTGAGTTTCACCTCAATGGGCTGAGGTGTCTTATTCCAATCGACCTTCCACCTCCGACCTTTGCTCCCACCGTACTCGCCCTCTGCCTCGATGAGATCGCCAAAGGTCGTCTGTGACAAAGGGAGATAAAATGACAATGGTGCAATCTCGATGTCACGGTAGTACAACAAAAATATATACCATCCTTACAGAGCGCAATATAAAAAAAGCACAAATTAATGATAAAATTGTAAGTAATGTATAACATAAAAGTCTAAGAATAAAGTCAAATATAAGCTCAAGAAATATATATATGTGTAGTGTAAATAAACTGATGTTGTGTAACAAAAGTGGATATTTAAATTAGAATAAAGCAACATCAAATACTGATGCCATAACTTGTAGTTAGAACATTTACTAGCATCTCTGATTTCATCCCAGAATTGTGTATTTTTTATAATATTAAGATATGAAAATCCTGATAACAACACATTTTGTATGGATATTATTTTTAACCAAGCAAAAATATTATAAATACTAATAAAATGAATGTTGCAATGTCCTACAAAACAATCGTTCAGTTAATTTTCTGAAATATGTTGTTCGTTCCCTTTAACTAGGAGAAATTAACGAAGAAATGAGATTTTCAACTCACTTTCACTTCGCCCTTGCGTCTCTCAAGGACAGAGATGAGTTGGTTCTCAGAGCGACGGAATGACTTATGAAGTCTGTCCATCACGAGACGTTCCTTGTGTTGTGTCACCATCTAAACACAACACCACAACATGTATAGGCCACCTGTAGTGCGTGAGTGTGTATGTGGTGTGTGTGTGTGTGCATGCATGCATGTGTGTGTGTGCATGCGTGTATATGTAATAAGATGGCTGCACGTTGGTTTAGGGTGACAAGCGTGAATCATGTGCACTACAGTGTTTGTATTTTTCCTTTTCATTTTGATAGAATATAAATTCTCTCAACAGATGAGTGTATGTGTACACCAGACAAATATCTATCCTAATATCTACAGTACATGAATGTGGAAATGAACCTGTGCATGTACTCCTAACTGACACATTGTGTGCATGAGGAAATGACACAGACCTCCTTCCTGTTTATGGCCTTCCTCTTCTCCTTCAGTTCGGTGGCGACTCGTTTCTTTGCGACTTCCTCCCGCACAAGGATCTCCTGGTGGCGGTTGCGTTGTCTCTGAGCCTCCTGCATCTCATACATGACATGTTCGTCCCGCAGTCGCAGCTCTTCTGCCTGTGGAGACACAAAAGTGACATTTATAATCTATGTAAAAAACGGTTGAAATAGAATAACAGTGTTGTCAAATATACATTATTGAAACATACATACTCTTTTAGGTATGTCTTGTTTTAACTATGTCATTGTTGTTACCAATATCAGCCAGTGGTTCCTTGCCCTTTTCTGTACTTAGCCTTGTCTGACTGAACGTAGGATATAATTGATGTTTATATGTTTGGATCTACAATAGTATCTTTACATGGAAAACCAAAATATTATGCATAATCTCAATCTAACAACAAGTCGTGGAAATGCAGAGTGATTTAGTGAATGTTGGAGGCATGCAGTTGACATTTCATTTGGTATTAGGTATTCCTTGAGTGACCACTGGAGGCACCTTATCTGCCATTTCTATGGAAAACTTGAATTACAAATGTGTACATCCTTCAAGAATATGGGTCCTGACAACTGCTTTGGTGTGTCACTGTTAGCTTTACTGTCAGTATTTGTGTCACCCACCTGCACCTCCTCCAAGGAGATGTCACCAATGAGAAGGACGTCATCCTTCACGCCAGTCTCAAACTTCTCCACGTAGTTGTCAATGTCCGTCTGTTCCATCTCCATCTTGAGATCACTGATCTTCTTGAAGCTGGTCACCTGGTCCGGGTGGGCAAACAAGGACGGGGTGATGTCAGGGTCCTCCGGAGGGCGCACACCTTCGTCCAAGGTTGCCAACAGCTTGTTGAGGTCAGGCAAGTAACCATCTCTGTCCGGTGGCTCTGTACAAGGAGTTTGTTTTATTAGTAAAGCTTCATTTGTTTGCTTGTCTCATTTCAGACTTATTTAATACAATATTGAACGTATCGAGTATCGACTACAACATACTAGCTCGTATGTACAAATATGTTATTTTATTTTGATGAAATAATCGGACAAACTATGAAATTAGTCTAGGTCCAACCCTCGCAAAAAGGACAAAAGTGTCTATGAGTCGCCCGTCTCGATATACTATAAAATCGGGTTATTCTAATTTTCAGGGGTAACAATGAAAGTCAATAATTTTTTACTTTAACAAAGGTACAAGTTGTTTTATTATTACTTAAACTGTTCAAACAGTATAGACTTGAAAACCAACAAACCTGATTAAACTAAATAAACTAAGAAAGCAACTTCAAGGTTTATTATATTAATATATTGCAGTTAATTAATTTCAGTGTTACTTATTTAGTTTGATTGACCTACAGAAGAGTATTACTATCACAATTACAACACAAACACTTTCTATACTTACAGTTTTACTATTACTGCACTGTAAATTTTTATTATCAAGAATGTTTGTTAAGATTTTACTAATATTAGATGTGCTAGTGCTTCTCCATAAAGCATTTCCACAGCAGTAATGTTGCGCATGAGTGTGAGAGATTCTGCTAGTGTTGGTAATAACGTAGATAACACTCACCATAACCAACATCATCTTCATCATCCTCAAAATCAATCCCATAATCCTTTGGGTCCAGACTGTCGAAAGGCCGAGTTTCAACATCTGCCTTCTGTTGCGGATAATTGTGTAAGAATTAACAAATGCCATCAAGTGGGTAGACTATGTTAACATAACTATAATTGACTTCTTTAAAATGAACTGTCATTACTGTGAAGATATTTAAAAAAATAAGATATTCCTTAATGAGAAAGAAGCTTCATTGACCATACCTGCTATTATAATACTATCAATACTGACTGACAAAAATCATAAAACTGATGTGGTATTTTACAACTTCAATAAATTTCCATGTACTGTATATCAAATATTAATGACATTAGAAAGTACATAACATATAACAGTTAAAATAGCTGTTAGTTACCATCCACCACCATATAGCATTATATGTTCAATAGCATTATATGTTCAATAGCATTATATGTTCAATAGCATTATATGTTCAATACCATTATATGTTCAATACCATTATATGTTCAATATCATTATATGTTCAATATCATTATATGTTCAATACCATTATATGTTCAATATCATTATATGTTCAATACCATTATATGTTCAATAGCAAAGAAACAACATTTCACAATTGTGTTCTTGGTCATTCACGACATGTTTCTTCCTTTCATCCATCAACATTTGTAACACACATCAATATAATACTATAATCATTAGACTTGAAATTTACACGATCCATGAAAGACGACCAGACACGTTGACATTAGACTTTACATTTACACGATCCATGACAGACTACCAGACACGTTGACATTAGACTTTACATTTACACGATCCATGACAGACGACCAGACATGCTGACATTAGACTTTACATTGACACAATCCATGACAGACGACCAGACACGCTGACATTAGACTTTACATTTACACAATCCATGAGAGACGACCAGACACGCTGACATTAGACTTTACATTTACACAATCCATGACAGACGACCAGACACGCTGACATTAGACTTTACATTTACACAATCCATGACAGACGACCAGACACGCTGACATTAGACTTTACATTTACACAATCCATGACAGACGACCAGACACGCTGACATTAGACTTTACATTTACACAATCCATGACAGACGACCAGACACGCTGACATTAGACTTTACATTTACACAATCCATGAAAGACGACCAGACACGCTGACATTAGACTTTACATTTACACAATCCATGACAGATGACCAGACACGCTGACATTAGACTTTACATTTACACAATCCATGACAGACGACCAGACACGCTGACATTAGACGTTACATTTACACAATCCATGACAGACGACCAGACAGGCTGACATTAGACTTTACATTTACACAATCCATGACAGACGACCAAACACGCTGACATTAGACTTTACATTTACACAATCCATGACAGACGACCAGACACGCTGACATTAGACTTTACATTTACACAATCCATGACAGACGACCAGACACGCTGACATTAGACTTTACATTTACACAATCCATGACAGACGACCAGACACGCTGACATTAGACTTTACATTTACACAATCCATGACAGACGACCAGACATGCTGACATTCCTAACCTTGCCAAAAGAATCACTGTTGAACAAGACATGTGGAGCTTCTAGTAGACAAGCATGGGGGCTGTTGTTGAATATGAAACCTAACAGCATTGTAAAGATACCTCTTGAGTGTTGTCCACTGGCTGAGTGTCTGTTGGTGTTGGAAGCTCTGTCTCTTCCTCAACAGGTGCTGCCTCTGGGGGGGAGACAAGAATGAGTCAATCTCGTCTTTAGCGACTGTTAAAGATCCACTTTTGTGTGGTATACGATGAATAACCATGTTTTAACTAATTTATTTTAATTGATTTAACTCAATTGTAAATGTATCACATCATATATATATATATATATATATATATATATATATATATATATATATATATATATATATATATATATATATATATATATATATATATATATATATATATATATATATATGTATATATATATATATATATATATATATATATATATATATATATATATATATATATAAATATATTTATATATATATATATACATCTTGTTTTATGTAATGTATCATTTTAACTAATTTATTATCCAGTGTTTGAATTTAGCGGGAGTCTGCAGGCACCTAGATTCACTGCCAGACCCCAACAGTTCTGTATCTTGGGGTCTGGTTGGCCCCTAACATTTGGCAAAAACCTACGATATTGGTACATCTTGACAGCGTAGCATATGTGATTTTATGAATCCAACTAAGAGGTCTTAATTTTTTATGGGAGTCAAAAGTCTACAGTACTTCGTAAGGTAAACAAACCCATTTGTGAGCCGTTTTGAAACTTACACGAAAGCTGAGAAGGCTTAAACTTGATTGGTCGAAATTAATTTGGTCATCCAATGCCGGTTGACAATAGGAAAGAATCATGTTTTTGATGCAAAGCACATTTTAATTAGCTGACTGACGACTGAAAAAGTGGTTGTCTGATTATATCATGAAATGTGATGTGCCAGGCAGGTAGGGAACAAGCTGCCGAGGTAATAACAGTACGGATGGTTGTGTAGCATTGTTCGAACATGCTACAAATAGGATGAATATACCAAACCAAGACCCAGGCCAGTGCAAGAAGGTTGTGTTATGACGATCAAACTATACTGATTGTGATCGCCAATTATACTGATTGGGATCAACATTTAGAATTCATAGTTTCAAACATCTACTCAGTCCTCTGTCAGAGTCAAGCACTCTTTGTGATCTACACCACTCTTCCTACTCATTTATTCTTTAATGATTGTCACTTATGATAATGTGACTGATTGATGAACGAAATAAATAACTGCCTCTGTGAAGTTCTGACAATGACTTGTTGTCACTCAAAGCCACAATTGTATGGTTTTCCCAGTCTGAACTTCACAGCTAATTTTCAGTTGGAAATTTAAAATTCCATTCTCATGCCTGGCTGTTCAGGTCCATGATATTGGCAATAGCTTTTAATTTTATTACTTATTCGATGATATCATTTAAAATGGCCATACTCTTGAGCACATATATGCCAGGTGGGGACACACATTTAAAATGGAGGTGGCAAAACAGAAATGTACAAGTCAATAAAATTAATATTATGGCTTTTTTCTTGCAAATAGCTTTGGGTCCCCTGTTTTGGCGATGGACCCCCATATTCTGAAAAGTGGGGGTCGAGCTGTCCCCCACTAATTTTAGGTTAATTTCTATCCCTGTTATTGTTTAATTAACTAAATAATTTTAGCAACTACATATCTTAAATGCCTCTGAATGGACTGTCTAAATTTATGGTGCTATGTAAATGTACTTATTATTATTATACAATCAAGATGCAATCAACATATTTACTTGAACTCTGTTAGTCTTCACCACTCACCAGATGCTGTTGTGGAGTCAGGAGCAGACTGTGGAGGTTCAGTCTCCTTGGATGGGGCATGCTCTGGCTGGTCCTTGGTGTCAACATAAGAGGCACCTTCTGTCACTTGCTGGTCCAGCTGTGGAGACAAGACCTCCCCTGGGGCCGTTGCTTCCACATCTCCCGTCAACACTTTCGACTCTACACCAAGGAGCAGCAGTGTAGCATTGTGAATAGTTAGTCCTAAACACTTGGCTTGGGGAAAATATTATGAAAAACAGAAGTATCATATAAAGTATGTTATATTACAATGTTGTTCTGTTTTTCGTGCTGCTTCCCTCAAATCAAGTGTGTGTGTGTGTGTGTGTGTGTGTGTGTGTGTGTGTGTGCGTGCGTGCATGCGTGCGTGCGTGTGTGTGTATATATACATACATACATACACATGTAAGAAATCTGGTCAGGTAGAAATCAAGTAGACAAATTGGTAAATTGCAGCAACATACGCAAGAAACAAAAAAACAATGAAAGAAAACTGCAAACAAAACAAAGAAGCATTGGAATAATGACACCATTAAGGCACATCAGTACAGTGAAGTCAGAAACAAAACAAAGAAGCATTGGAATAATGACACCATTAAGGCACATCAGTACAGTGGAGTCAGAAACAAAACAAAGAAGCATTGGAATATTGACACCATTAAGGCACATCAGTACAGTGGAGTCAGAAACAAAACAAAGAAGCATTGGAATAATGACACCATTAAGGCACATCAGTACAGTGGAGTCAGAAACAAAACAAAGAAGCATTGGAATAATGACACCATTAAGGCACATCAGTACAGTGGAGTCAGAAACAAAACAAAGAAGCATTGGAATAATGACACCATTAAGGCACATCAGTACACATCAGTACAGTGGAGTCAGAAACAGAAATAAGAAAACAAACTTTGTAAGTAACAATGACGTCAAACCAAATTAAACTGCAATAGCAAATAGAATAAACTGGAAATGGGTTGGATATTTAGCAGGAATCAATGATGCCACAGACAAACTACAGACTGGCAACCTATACACAAGGTTAACAAGTAAAGCAGCATGCACTACACATAAAATGATCAATCTAATAAAGATGCACTATGGCATGGGAAAATGGGATCGAAAATTAGAGAAAGCATGTTATGGGAGGAGCCTTGGATCGGCTCTAGCATGACCTTGGGTCAAATGTGAGTAAGAGAACTTTGGGTAAAAGAACTGAGCATCCACCTCTATGACGACGAGATTTCTTCCTCTTCACTCTCACTGGCTTCACTGAAGACGGGAAGAAGACAAAGAGGAACATACATATATATCATATATGCCAAACGCCTTCAGTAAACAATCAAAACAACAGTTTGAATGAAAGCAGAAAATACCAACGACTAATAGCAGCAGTCTTAACGAGCTCCCACTCTTGAAATGCAGTTTGCATCATGCATAAACAGTTTTGATTGGAAAATAAAACCAAGTACCCCATTCAGTTGGCACTTACCAGTTTGCTCTGATGTTGACTTGGGTCAGACTCTTGAAATGCTATTTGTATCTTACATAAACAGTTTTGATTGGCAAGTAAAGCCAAGTACCCCGTTCAGTTCGCACTTACCAGTTTGCTCTGATGTTGACTCGGGTTTGGGTGTTTTCTGCATTTCAGGGCCAGACACCCCTGATGCACTCGGCTCCTCATCAGCCATTGGCTAGTGTTCAGACTGGCCTGAAGAGGCTGAGCAAAATGTGTCCTTATAAGTAACAATTAAAGGCCTATAAACAAATAGTACACAGCATAACATATAAGTCAACAATATTATATATATATATATATATATATATATATATATATTGTAGGTACAATGGCTAGATTAGAGTTACGTTATGTATTTATGCCTGGTGATTGTAAATTCGAGCAATAATCTAATCTTCATGTTTTGCAGTGAACCCATTTGATTGACAAGAACCCATTTGACAAGAAAAAATAAACCATTAACAATAAAAACAGATCGTCCGATAAAACTGGCACCGCGCCAAACAAATAGTAAAGCACGGACCACGTCATTGCATTTGCCACAACAATAACACAAACACGAAACAGTCACTAACAGGTGCCATTGGCATTGCAATATTATTCAAATCTACACATCCCTTGGGCTTAGGATTTGCACATGACGAAGAACGGTCATTAAATTCGTTTGCTTGGTGTCGCCTTTCGACTCCCGCCAACGCGTGCCGTAGCGGCGTAGACTTAGACTTAGCAGCAAAGCCAAGCCCAACACAAAAGTAGGGCGTTACAAATTGCATCGGCTAAGATTTAGAAATAGTGCAGCCTTTCCCGCCTGACAAACTCTATTGTCATAACAATATTTTGTGTCATAACAATATGTTGAGATATTCACTGAACATTCGAAATGTGATATATCATTGTGTGAAAACCCGTAATGAACTTACTGCGTCACGAAAAACTACGGACCGATCAATTTACGGCCACCATTTGCAAACGTCGCTGGGGCAACATGAAAACAACGTGTGGCGCGTCCTCTAGCGGCGTTTAATGCAACTGCAGGGCCGCTTCTCTGCAGTTCTCCAAACTCCAGACCAATGGCGTTCGGCGTCACTAATTATTTCACAACTGCCACAACTGACATCACACTGGGAACAGACCACATTTGATTTTCCCATGACAGCGTTTCTTTGGATTCCTGCTAAATGTGTCCTACTTTTTTTACAGCATGTATATCCTCTTCTGCCACATGCATGGTGTGTGAACCTCGTGAAAATGACACCCCATTATTGGCATTTAAAAAACGTAACCAAAGCTGATACCTCGATCAATTTCTGCCCAGCCCAGTGATTGATTTTGAAATGTTGGTACGTCCTGCAGAATAATCAGTGTAGTGATACGCGAGCGGGTAGCGTCTGTCTGTTGCCATCAAACGAAAGATCTAATGTAGTAGGACAGAAAACAGTAACTGTTCTAACGCATCCGATGTGAAAGTGCTCGAAAACAATTAACTCATAACGCGCAATCATCACTTTTCTAGGGACTCTTTATGTGTGGATTAAATGAATGGTTGGTTGGACAACATCACTGACTGTTGTTTACGAATTGTTACGTCTTCGCAACAGGCAACTGAATAACGTAGCATAGTTAAAAACAAATTATTGAGATTACTTACTCTAAGCGTTTCGGCTGTCATCGGCAGACTTCACGGGAATTCTGGGAAGAGAAATTCTTCTGCTCGCCAGTTGACTTGGCAAGCAAGCCGTCCCGGCTTTCGTCTCGATTCACGATTGTAGTCGTTTTTCTTATCCACATGGCCTCTTTAATCCATCTGAAATTGCGCTTCTGTTGCCCTCTCTGTCTACCTCCTTTGCTCCCTCTCAGTCTATGATGCAATTAATTGTTTCTGTCAACGTGGTCGGTGGACTTATGCGTTATGGTCGCTGACTTTCTATATTTTGCTCCCTGATAAATCAGCTAGGCGGGATGTTCGCAGCATCCTTCTTGTGTTCTTCAAGTCTAAATATTCCCCCTATTTCGCGAATGTACGAGTGGCTACAGCTCTTTAAAATCCGCTGTACAGGTTCTGTACCCATATCTTTCTAGTGCCTTGGTGATGTGCTTCACCTCTATTTCACTGTCCTCTAGTTCTGATACGATGTTGTTGCATCTACTCAATAACGTAACGCATGGTTGAGAGTAAGTAGTCTGCGGTTTTAAGAAAATCGTTATTCATACATATTTACAAACTTAATGAAAATTTTCACGAATGTTACTGTGTTTCTAAACACATTTTCAATACAAACACTACCCACAATTGTATGCAATTGAAACTGGGATATAGAAGCAACATATGGGAGACCGGGGCTAGTTGTATATACAGAGGCACGCTGTTAAAGAGTCATTTTACAAAAAACATAGCGCACATATGGATATACCATCGACAGTCGTTGGTTGGAAGTCCACCAGTGGACACACTGTCCAAAAATCGGGAATTAAGAAGACGAAATTAACTTAATAAATTAAATTAATAAACTTTTTGTTGGTATGCCCACGTACTATCATCTTACGCAGCCACGTTTTATGTTTCGTGAATGAAACTTGAAACATGTCTGCTGTATAGTATAAGGGGTTATGCCAAGTAGAAGTTTAGCTGAAATTCAGGATATGCTTTCGCCACGTGCGTTCGACTGCAAATATTGTGTTTGGGGCAAGTTGTTACAATTGTACTGGGGCAAGTTGTTACAACTTTAACAACGCTCGGGCTGCTCGCACGCTCAGCCAGCGGCTTATGTTCTGACAATAACTGAAATAAAACAAATTATATAATAACGACGTGTGAACTCTTTGTTTCACATGTGAACTCTTTGTTTCACATGTGAACCATAGCGTACTGGTTTATAACCAGTACTAAAAATGCTAGCAGTATGAATATGTTTAAAAACAAACTTGACAAATATCTTGACCCAGCCTATTTGAGCAATTAATAAATATTGCACGATCAAGCAGAAATCGCATTACTGATAAATCTCCATTCACTATTTCACGCTCCATTCAATCATTTATATTCCATTCACAATTGTTTGACATGTAAACATCCGAGGAAAGAGACCACTTTGGTAACTAAAAATTATAAACTTAATATATGAAACTTTGAACGCCTACATGGCTATGCACACTGTGCATAAGATGCATAAGTGTGTATAATCCAATTAATACAGTAACAGTACCAAATGTCATGCACGAGTGACATGCTTTTGCGATCCACACGTTCTTTGTTGTAACAACGTGCCCCGTATGATGTAACAACGTGTTGTGCTTACGGGGCTAGTTGTTATAGCCGACCGAGCCTGGGAAACTTCACACATCTACCTAACTGTAATACGGAATATCATTGGGATTGTACATTTTATTAACACGAATAATGAATTTAATGTATCCGTTGATAAATTAAATAACAAACTAGCCCCGGTCTCCCCTATGCAGAAACTGCACATCAAATGCAAGTTGTGACAGTAGTGAAATGGTTAGTGGCGCCACTGGTGAGGTTTGAACTAACATTTGATGTGCAGATTCTGCATATCTTTATTTAATTTGGTAAACTCCCACTATCCCAGTCTCAATTGCATATAATTGTGGATAATTGTCTGTTTTGGAAATTATTCTTTACACAACTTCGCAATTGTTAGCTTCGAATTATAATCAAGTTGTGGCAGTGGTGATATGCTGGGTGGTGATATGATGGGTGGTGATATGTTGGGTGGTGATATGCTGGGTGGTGATATGCTGGGTGGTGATATGCTGGGTGGTGATATGCTGGGTGGTGATATGCTGGGTGGTGATATGCTGGGTGGTGATATGCTGGGTGGTGATATGATGGGTGGTGATATGATGGGTGGTGATATGCTGGGTGGTGATATGCTGGGTGGTGATATGCTGGGTGGTGATATGCTGGGTGGTGATATGCTGGGTGGTGATATGCTGGGTGGTGATATGCTGGGTGGCGCCTCTGTCGGGGAGGGAAACAAAGGTCATGGTTTGGGGCATATGAACCTATGACTGTTTAAGCAGTTACTAAAACAACCATTTGCAACTACAATCAGGAATATCACGCCAGTGGCTTACATGACGCCACGAACAAAGACTGCTGGACTGACGCAGTATACATTTTACGATTTGATTTGGAAAACCTTGTTGAACACACAACATCTTAATTTCATGGGCAGCACAATAGGCCTTACTGTTAAATAACCCTACGTCACTAGTGTTTGTAGGCTCGCAATATTTACTCACCAAATGAAACTCTATATTTGTTAACACATGGTCCTATATGTTTGCCGAAAGCACACGGCTATGCTGTTTGCTCTTAAACTCAACGTATGCAACCTATTTTGTCATTTCTCAAACTTATACCATTCTGACTTAGCAGCTCTGATGGTTGAGAGTTTGTGTTGTTTCACCGTTTACCCGCCGGCCATTCGATATCGGTTGGAAACACTGAACGCCTCACAGTAGAAGTCTAGCTGCATCGATTTCCTAGAACTGCGATGCGCTTATAGGCCGCCATGGTCAACAAGTCAGCCGACATGGTCAACAAGTCAGCCTCAGCCAACATGGTTAACTATTCAGTCGACATGGTCAACAAGTCAGCCGACATGCTCAACAAATCAGCCGACATTTTCAACAAGTCAGCTGACATGGTCAATGAATCAGCTGACATGGTCAATAAGTCAGCCGACATGGTCAACAAGTGCAGGCGACATGAAAACTGAGATTTTATAACTTTAGAACAAATTCTGAGTAAACCACTGTTATAATATTTTTACTGTAGTTATAAATGGTTAGTGTTTGTTCAACCTTTTAGGTGTATTGTCCCGAAGCCAAGGCTTGTGTTGGCTCAGATTAATATCAATGGGCGATCCATTGCCGGCTTGACAGTCTTCTTCTACCTTTCACATATAGTATGCCACTAGACGCGGCACCAGCGCCCGTAACATGCGCCCACCATACCCATATCATAATCATTAGGGCAGGGCGACGTGGAGCTGTCACGCGAGCTGTGCGTGAATCTATAAGTGTCGTTTAGACGTGACGTTACCGACGATGATAATGATAACCTGTGGGATCCCCTGGACTCTTTCGGATCAGCGCGTGCATGGAAATCTAGATGCGCGAGTCTCACTCCAATTTAATGCCTAATAACCTATATATTTACAAGGGCACAACAAGTTTCTTTGCCATGTTTGACAGCAAGAGCCAAAAAAGTGATGAAACCACCCCTAGTAAACCATTAGCTTTGACTTATACCTATAATTAATCAGTATATATATTCGTGTCGATTTTGATGTAATCGGTGCATTTATATACTCAATTCAATACTCGCACTCATCATTGTAAAACTGTATCTTAGATATGTTGCTTTTGCACAAGGTTAAACTTTTTTTAACAGAACATAAGCATTTACAAATAAATTGTTCATTGTTCATCGTGATGATTTTCCATTCTATATGATATAATCCTATTGCATGTTTAAATGTTTGCAGCAGCTGTAATACTATTGGTGCAGTTGTTCGCCATTTGAGTATTTCAGTTGATAACCACTGTTGTCTCAACTCCTGCAGCAACATTAGCTTCTCTCAGCTGATTGTTGCCGGTTGGGATTAGCGCTGTGGATAGCGCTGTGAATAGCGCTGTGGATGGCGCTGTGGATGGCGCTGTGGATGGCGCTGTTGCTCACCCGTCCTCGTGCGATTGGAGGTATCATGTGTTATGTTACGTGTCGCTAGCTCGTATCACCAATTGGGTGCAATGTCCAACGACACGAACGGCCCTCCTAAACTTTGAGCTACATCTCGTCCGCGTTTTAGCACTCCTACATTATATACGTTGCAGTAGACCATTATTATAAATGATGACAATGATGTATGTAGTTTTTTTCAACGCAAACGACAACTACATATCAACACTTGATGCACCGAGTAGCGCGTACGTTGATGCAATGTGGCGTTAACACAACGACTTCCCACTCATCATGTTCTTTGCACAAGTCTGAGGCAACTTGACAGCGCGCTCGAGCAGGTTGACGACGTCCGTGCAGGCGTCGATGCAGACGGCGAACGGACTGAGTAGGAGGTAGAAGAAGGAACAGAAGAAGCCGATTGGCCATCCAATGAAAAGCAGCACGAGCAGCCACACGATGCTCCACACAATGTTGCCCATGGCGTCCGACTGACTTCCCCTAGACAAGATGAACAATGACTGCGATTATGATAATATTACTTTGTAAATGTAAGTCATGTTAATAATTCACGTTCGGCCTAAAAATGAACATTATGTTGACGTGATCATCGTCAGGTGCCGTGTCTTTTACTGTGTCTTGTTTCCAACGATGACAACTTAATTGATGTCTTGTTACAGTTCTGCTGTTCTCTTTCCTAGCCAGATTGCTGTTTAATTCTCGTCCGACGTCTACTTAATTGTTTTCATATTGCACAATCTTTCCCGGTGCCACGAGATGTCATAGTTTTCTCTTTCTCATCCCTTTATCACCATGTCGACATATGCCTACAATGTCTTAAAAATAATATGTAACATGCGTACAATTGTCAACTCTATTTATTTAATACTTTCTAGTTTTATTTATAATATTGCATATGTAATATAAGCATTATAATTCTGCTTTTCCGTGTTTTGGTAATATAATAATGACATCATAAATTAAATGTGTTTGTGCATGTTGAAAAGATTCGTTCGTTGTGTGTGTGTGTGTGTGTGTGTGTGCGTGCGTGCGTGCGTGCGTGCGTGCGTGCGTGCGTGCGTGCGTGCGTGCGTGCGTGCGTGCGTATTGTGCCAGTTGTAACATTTACCTTGTCAACAAAATTGTCAGAAGAATAAAATAGTTGAAATGTGAGAGACACTGAAAACTACTAGAAATCATCAGAATGCTGCTTGAGTGTATTGACCTTCCTGTTTCTTCGAATGTGATATTTAACATGGTAATTATATAGAGTAGCATGGGGCATAACGTAAGTTTTGGGGCATGAAGCCCATCCTCTAACTAGTTTCACAGCGCGAAAATAAGAATTTCGAGATCGCCAAATGAAGCCACATACAGTTCTTCACATTTGGTTAGAATGCGGTGGCAGAAAACGAAATTCACGCGATATTTTTGTTTACGTCAAACTTTTGATTCTATAAATTATAAAAAATGGTCACCCTAAAAGTTGTTTTGTGGGCAGTAACCATAAGAAACTGAGAAAACGCACTGAGTGTCTGCAGTAGACAAATATGTAATCGTTAATGTTGTGAATGTTGTGGATACGAGTGATAAAAGCCAGTAATATACAGATGGTGAAATGTTAATATCGAACGTGTGGGGCAAAAAGGCCAACATTAGTGGGGGCAAAACGCACAGGGTGGGACGTACTATTATCTGTCAAATTTGAGTCTGACAGTGAGTAGACGATTTGATAAGTTCCGCCTGCATATGACAGTTTATAGTAAACATGTACAATATAACGCACTTGTTGAATTTCAGAGAAAAGGAGCTAATTAATTAACTATTTCAGTCACAGTTCTTAATAAAATCATGACAACAAATATTACTATGATGCGACGCAATGTTTCGCTATACTGAAGTGTACCAATAATACCATCGCTTTGGTAATGCGAAATAAGTAAACTAATAATTAAATGAGGCTGATTAATGCATAACGCCCAGGGGCGGGCGTTTTGCCCCACCCCAGGGGCAAAACGCCCATTTTCAGGACCTCTGCTAAAATGGCTATAACTTTTTCCTGTGATATTGAACTTCGAAATTGTCAACACAAGTTTTTACAGCTAAGATAATAAACTAGGTGATACATCCAATATATCAGAGATATATCTAAAAGGTTTTCCCATGAGTCGATTTCCAGAAAAAAAGTAGGCGTATTGCCCCACCCTACTCTATAGACCCCCTATATCTATCCAGTCATGAAACGTGTATATTTTCCGAATATTTCGACCGATTCACCCCGTCTTCGTCGGCGGACTGACGCAAAACAATACCATATAACTGCGTATGATGTGTTTCGTTGTGTATATTTGCCTACCTTTCTGTCCGTAGTCCGTCTACCAAAGGATACCGTACGCGTCGCAAACAGCCGAGAAACAACTAAACGTACGTAAGAACTACAGTAAGCTCGACGTCGTGTGACGTCACGTTATAGTCATTAGCCGAAGGTGCAGGGAAACGCCACCATGGGTGTATGTCGTGCACAAAACTATGTTCGTGTCCCTGGTGGTTCCAAGTGTACACGCGTGGAATCGAACTTTGTTCAAACGGCCGTATCAGCCGAGTTTTGCTAAGAATGTTCTCGAATAGCAGATGCATGAAATATCAATATTATTTCCATTTAGTAGATTAATCTAAATTCCGTGGAATGTGCTATATTAAGTCATATTATAACTGTACTTGGTAATTATTTAGATATAGTACGTATTCACTGCAGACTATGTGTGGGGGTGTACAACACCGGCCGCTGTTTTTACTTTCGAATGGGGGCAAATTCTCAAAAGGACATTTTCAGTGGTAAGAAATGGCAAAACATTTATAAAAAATGCAACTTAACTACAGCAAATGTTTCAGCTAGACATGCATCATGCATGATGGTTTAATGTGGGAGCCGTTGTATAAGAAATAAAGTGCAGGGTAAAATTTTATTTAAATTAACCCAAACACTATTATATAGTATGTAGTTGAACATTACAACCGGGTGATGAGACTAGATTGGGGGGAAATGGTCTTACTAGGGGGTAGGACAAAGCCCCCACTTTGTAGACTATGTAGAACATGCCCTGATTTCAGCGCACAAAATGGAAATAATTGGAAAGATGGAGATTTCAAGTATATGCAATCTGTAGCAACTTTCTAATGGAAATGTAATCTCGTGTAACGTTGGGAGGAAAGCTTTTAGGAATTGGTTCAAAAAGAAAGATATTATTAGAAGCTAGGATAAAAGGAAAAGTTGAGATATATAAAAGCAAAACAGAATAGAAAATCTCCTTCCCAAAGTATTTATTTGTGTTACACATTATCGGGTTCCGGGACTTAATACTGATAGTAATAATATATACGTAGCCAAAATGTTAATTTTATTTATTTCGGCTCTGTATGAAAGGGTTTATAAATACCATGCTACCATGTAGGGGCGCAACGCAAAATAAGAAACAAAAAAACATGGCTCCCCCAAATAAGCCACTACAAATTGTGAATGTTTCCCGCCAAAATGGTTTATAATGAACTACATTTTTAGTACCATTATATATAATATACAATACAATATAAAATACTTTTATTGTGCTCAAATCCTCGTTCGGTAGCGCTCCAAAACAAAGTTCCTAATCGATAAGCAGTTCCAGTTTTAAACGGTTGGATTGGTACGCTGGGGAGCTATGGAGGAAGTTTTAGCAAGCTTAAACAGGTGGGTTCTTTTAGTTTACGACGAATTGTTATATTTCCTACACAATTAGCAGTAACAGGGAATGAGTTCCACAGGGTAGCCTAGGTACAGCAACAAAAAAGTTCTAGTTCCGACATATTTGTCTTAACACTGGGAATAATTGTTTGGGCGACAGCAAAAGTGAATACAACGAAATTAAGTCACGAATGTAATGAACGCACACGCTCGCTCGCACGCACGCACGCACGCACGCACGCACGCACGCACGCACGCACGCACGCACGCACGCACGCACGCAGAGCGCGCGCGCGCGTGCGTGTGTGCGTCAGACGTTATACGTTCACGAAACTACGTTACTCTGTCCAGAGAAGAGCTACTAGGATGGTCCCAGTACTGAGACATTGAGATTATGAATCTATATTAAAGGCATTCAATTTACCAACACTGACCTATCGTCCTTTATGAGGAGATATTATTGATGTGTATAAATACTTGCATGGCATTTTTACCTTTTCGCACGATATGTTTAACCAAGACTTATACGAAGGCACACGGGGTCATTCTCTAAAGTTGTTCAAGGACCGTAGTAAACGGGAATTAAGGAGGCATTTCTTTAGCCAGAGAGTCAATAATATTTGGAATTCACTTCCGGACACCGTCGTCACTGCACCGTCAGTAAATACGCTTAAAAATCGACTAGACAAACACTGGCGAAACCAGGCAGTGAAATATGACTACAAAGCCGGACTAAGACTAGCCAAGAGCGGTACATAGGCAGATTTTGCCTGAAGACCGAAGAGGATATGTATGTATGTATGTATGTATGAAACCGTTTACAAGTCACGTGACAATCACGTTGCGAGAACGTGCTGGTGTGGGACGTTGCGAAGTATCTGATTGGTTGACCCTCAACCTTCCGTCATCGCCACAACGAACATCTGCGAAGAAGGCGATACTGGTTTTTCGTTAAAAGGGTCTTCTTTTAGTCTACTTCTGGCGTCTAATACAATAGATCACGAGACGTTTGTGAACGAAGCGACGGGCAGTAATCAGATGAAGTAAGTGTTATAACTTGTTCCGTGTTTTAAAAACCTTAGTAACGACAGTTGGGAGGGTTAATGTAGCAAATCGTCGACAGCTGAAAAGCAGTCGGCCAAGGCAACTAGCGGCGTTTGGCGAGGCCAGCTATTATCATTTTGACAGTTTAGTGTCATTCATTCGAATTTTTTAATATGTTTTTCTTCTGTGTTCAGTTAAATTATTGAGCTACGACGAATGCTTAGTTATTTAGTGCAAACTGGAAAACGAAGTAGATGCGATGGTTGCGTAACAAACTTGTTGTTGACATCGATGACGATGTTGTTGATGTTAGTGACTATCAGCTGACTGCCTGATCTGATTACGGACAAAAATAGCAACTCTATAATAGCAATACCATGGGCCTGGCTCCGTCGCACTGACAGTTGTTTGCTTATGATATATATGATACCATGTAGAGTTTATTCCTCGATACTCGGAGAAAGAAAAGATACCATCTCACATTCAATACGTACAATTATTAACTCGTAAACGTCTGTATACATAATAATAATAATAATAATAATAATTGACTTCTATGGCGCCTATATCCTCAGGAACCTGAGCTCAGAGGCGCAACAAAACAGAATCAGTAGGCGTAATCGTAAACAAGGACGCGCAAAAGTCAGTATCAGAATGAGGGACAACCGAACATTTATGGTGGGAATGCAATTTGGAATAGGTATGTCTTGAGTTTTTTTCGGAAAATAACAATAGTTTCGGATGTTTTCAAAGCGATAGGGAGTTCGTTCCAGACCCTAGGCGCAGCGACAGAGAAGGCACGCTTACCCAAGTTAAGTTTTGTTTTAGGTACAATAAGTTGTTGTGAAACTGATGATCTTAGCTGCCTAGGGATATTTGAAAGATGCAGGAGACTAGCCAAGTAGAATGGTTGTTGTGTAGATAGAGCACGATATGCAAGAGTGGACAGCTTAAAATTAATTCGATAAGAAACTGGAAGCCAGTGTAACTGTTTAAGTAGTGGTAGTGACGGTGAAAACCGAGGCGCCCTGAGAACCACACGTGCCAGACAATTTTGTACTCGTTGGAGTTTAGCCAAGTCTCTTTTAGCAATGTTGTTTAGTAGTGAATTGCAATAGTCAAGACGGTTGCTAATTAGTGCCGTTGATATTGTTTTAGCAGTAGATATAGATATGTGACGTCGAATTCGACGAAGATCACGAATATGATAGAAACAGGATTTACATACTTGAGAGATATGCTGGCGAAAGTTGAAATCACTGTCAAAGATAACACCTAGATTACGAACAGTATCTGATGGGAATGTATCACTGCCAAGCAGTTTTACAGGAAAATGGTTGATGACTTTATTTCGCTGTTGTTTAGTGCCAATAATAATAAGGTCTGTTTTGTCTGGATTAAGCTTTAGCTTACTTGATTCCATCCACGACAAGATATCAGTAAGGCAATCACTAAAAGTCGAAAGAGATTCTTGTACATTTGATTGTGAAAGAGATATGTAAACCTGTGTGTCATCAGCATAAAGGTGATGACTGAGATTACGATTAGCAATAACTTGGCTGAGCGATGTAGTATATAAGCTGAACAGAACAGGGCCAAGGACGGATCCTTGCGGCACTCCAAATGGTAGATGTTGTGGGCTAGATAATGTGCCAGATATGTTAATACTTTGATATCTGTCTGATAAAAATGATTTGAACCACCGAAGAGCTGGGCCAGAAATTCCAAAATATCTATGGAGGCGTTGTAAAAGGATTGAATGATCAATTGTATCGAAAGCAGCTGAGAGATCAAGTAAAGTGAGTGCTGTGACTTTGCCATTGTCCATGTTATCAACTATATCATTGTGTATCTTGAGAAGAGCTGTTTCAGTAGAATGGAATCGTTTATATGCAGACTGTAGATCATTTGATAAGTGATGGTTGTAAATATGTTCATGAAGGCGATTAGCAACTACTTTTTCCAATATTTTTGACAGAAAACTGAGATTAGAGATAGGACGATAATTCCTTAGGTCATCTTTGCACAAAGTTGTTTTTTAATAAGAGGATTTACAAGAGCATGTTTGAAATCCTGTGGAACAACTCCACTCTGCATTGAAAGGTTTATGATAGTAGTAATTGGAAAGATGAGTGGATCGATACAGCTTTTTAGTAAAAGTGTTGGAAATGGGTCAAGATCACACGATTTGTTAGGATATTTTTTAATAATGGTGAGAACTTCATTAGTAGTTGCAGGTGTGAAACTCTGTAGTGTTTTTTCAGAAAGTGGCGGTTCAGGGAAATCAAAGTCATTATTATTAATGACAAAATTTGATCGAATACGAGCAATCTTATCTGTAAAGTATTTTGAAAAAGAACTACACAATGTATCCAATGAAGAATGTTCAGGCAGTGCTTTTAATTTCTGCCGATGTAGAATTTTGTTAACAGATTTCCACATCTGCCAAGGGTTTTCAGAATTTGTTGTGATAAAATGTGTATAGTAATCAGACTTTGCTTTTGACATCATGTGATTACATATATGTAGCTGTTTAGTATAACGGGATCGATCAATTGGAGAAACGAGTTCGTCGCCAAATTCTTTCAAGATATCGGCATGACGTTTTGCTACTATTATATCATTAGACATCCATGGTGATGGAGGGCGAACTTGTACACTTTTGGTTTGTTTCGGAGCATGTTTATCCAGAAGTTTATTTAATGTTTCATTGTACTGATTAACAAGCTCGCATAGTGTAGATTTAGGTTTGATCAAAAGATCACAGTTTGCTAGATCCTCATGAAGGGTATTTATGTTAATTTTATTTATTGGTCGAAATGTGATCATTTTTTTTTCTAGATTTTGAACCAACTTGCAACCGCAAATCGATAATGACACAAAGGTGATCTGATAAACCATCAGTAGGGAATATTGCTTTAATGTTAGTGCAAGTAGATCTAGTAATAAACAGGTCGAGCCAATGACTATGAACGTGTGTAGGAAATGAAACGTGTTGATGTAATGCATATGTTTGAAGGACATCCATGAATGATCTAGTATTTGGACATGGTAGATCAAGGTGGATATTGAAATCCCCAAACATGTAAATGTCTTCTTGGAATTGTAAGGTGGTTTCAAGGAAATCTGGAAATTCATCAAAGAATGTACTTGTGCTTGCAGGAGAACGGTAGATGCATATAAAATTAGCAGATAAGGATGAATGTTTTATAACAATACAAATTACCTCAAAGCTTTGGTATTGAGGTGTATGAATAATTTCTACTTTATATATTTCAGGTACTAGGAATGCGACTCCACCACCCCTACCTGAGCGACGGGGGTGATGGTATAGGCAAAAACCATAACTATAAGTCATAACATTATACCTATTGCCAGTATTGGCTATGGCAAAGCCATGACCCGAATTGAGTCATAGAACAGCATTATGCATTTCTGGTTATTAGCTTATTTATATAGTTCTCGATGTTTGGTATTATACAATTTTTAATGTTACTGTCACACCCCACTCAATGGTAGAGACCACCCTATGCCATAACAAAGTGGTTCTTTTTTATATTGATAACTTGTCATTGAAATAACAGAAACTGATGTCACATTTCTTTAATGACAAAATATTAAATATTTACTTTTCCACAGGTCATCAAAATATATTTGTTTGCTTTTATATTTCTTCTACAGTGGACTCCTCTTTACAGAATCACAGATAACATGATGCAAAGCATCCGCTCAGTAAAATCAAATAGACTGACAGGGATGGAATCATTCCCTATTCCTGCTCTATTAAAGTGTACGCTGCTTAACAGAATCAAATTGCTATGACCCGAAGTGATTCTGTTAAGTCGAATCTACTCTATATAATACTTATTCACCAGTAGTAGTTCTAGTTTGCCATTAAACATGCATGTGTGACAGTCTGATTGAGATTGGTTGAAATTGAACAACATTTCATGCCATGCCTCCAGTAACAACTTGACAACTTGCTGGGGCAATTGGATGCCCTAATCTAATGCTATTACCTGGCTAGGCTGGATTTACTACTTCTAAATGTCTGCTGCTTTATTTGATGATGCTGCAAAACGTCTGCTGTCTCTTTTGCTTGTAGTCATGGCGTCGATCCCGTGTGCAGCCTATCAAGTAGGCCACCTCCATGGCACGTTGAGACGTGAACATCACAGTCGTATGCTAGCAATGTCAATGTCTCGGCATGGCATCTTTGAGGAAAAACGCAGTATGTATACAGGTTAGGGCCACAGGAAACCTTTCCGCAACATATCAATATTCTAAATCACTTAAATATTTTAATTGACTGAGTGCAAACAAATTGCTACACATTTTTGTGTGAAAAGATGCCACAGCACAAAATTGTAATAGCATGTTCAGAAACCTCAGTGTGTATTATTTACTTGATAACAAACTATAAAAAACTGCTGCATGGTGTTACAAGGTTGATTTTTCCAGTTTCTTGTTTTACTGGAACCAATGTTCTGCTGCATACCTGGCATAATTTGTTCTTGTTTTGTCAGCATCAGTTCTTTGCTATATAGCCCATATAGTTCATGAATCATCTCACTGCATCGCTGTCCACCATTCATCATCTTTAAGACTACTGCTCCTTCCCAACTTTATGTCAACATCTTGGTTAATTTGATTGGATAGTTTTGCCTGTGACACTACATAAGATGGTGTCTGTCTGTTACAGGTGTTCAACTTCCGGTGTTGTTGATGCTGACAAACTCTGTGAGCCGACTGGTTCATGACATGTGGGCGTGGTCTCCATCATGGATACGCTCAACCAACACTAAGTACGCTTATATGGTGATACAGTAAAACACATTTTGTATTGAAACCAAAGCTCAGCAGTGCACAAAAGGAGTTACACAGTTTCTAGTTGGCTTAACAATTCCAGTTGTTAACTTCCCAGAAATATATTATGTATTATAGTGGCTGAACTATTTTCAATTGAGTAATTTTAATGATAAAACTAACTAGAAAAAAAAATATTCTGTGTGAAGAAAGCTTGAGATATGCTCAAGATGAGGACATCCAACAAATGTGTCAATTAAGAAGTTGGCTTGGGTTGCTGAACCATTTTGAATTGTGTAGTGTCAGGTAGTGGGGGGTTGGTTGTTCCTAAACAAAACTGTGGGATGTAGGGGTTGGCCCCCAAAACAGATGGGAGGTTAATACCCATACCACCCTCTATTTACCAGGTTCAAGTGTGGACTTATCTCACTCGCCCCCACCATGTAGCACTGATGCTGGGAATGTTTCTAAAGACATATTAACGATTATTGCAGGTTTCCGGCCAAAGATGTGACCAGTGACAACAGTCCTGAATAGATTGCGTGACCGTTCCATTCATGCTAGCTGGAATAGGTAGTTGTTGATGTGGAAGGAAGCAGTCTCTTTATGAAGCAAGCCTCCCTCTTTTGCCAGGAAGTTGGTACATTCTGCCTAGTGAAACGGTTGAATTAACATTTGGATTATGCAACTGTTGTTCTTCATTTGTGGTAGAAATGCCTAGGAACATGTGGCAGCCAGTGTGCTGTACACTTGTCTTCGTTGTGTGTTTCAGTTGACATTATATGTGGAGCTGTTCCAGCTAGTCAGCATGTTTAAATGAAGGCAGTTGATAACATTCCTGCCCATTTATGTGTTAGTGAAGTAGACGTGCCTATAGACTTTTTTATTTCCTTGCAGAAATTAGCAAGTAATTATTTGTTTACTACCAGTAACTTATTTTTCATTTAAAAATTAATGTTTTCAGTTGTGTTATTGAAAGAAAATCATTCAGTTGTGGTTTTTGTTGCGCAAGATGCAAGTTTTTATCTAGCTACTTGCCATTTATTATTAACAATTTATTTTAGACTTGTAACTTTGCCAATGGACAATTTTGTCAATATGGAACTTTTGTAATCTTCATTAACATACATGGAGAATGTTGCCTGAATTAGGACTGCTCAAGTTGACGTCCAATTTCCTGTGTACACTGTATACGTGTTGTTGGATACAGGTCTTGTGTTGACATTACCAATTCTGTGAATCGGAATTCAGCAATGTGGAATTTTTGTGATGGTAACTAAATGTGTTGAAATGGTGTCACTGTAAATGGTGTAATAGTTCTACCACTAACCGAGTGCTTGTAACGTGTATGATTGCACATGAAAAACCTACACAAGGTAAATCATTGTAATATTTCATCAATGTACTATGTTAATAAAATCATTATTAATATACACTTGGGTTTCGTTATATGCAGTATTAGACGAACATCTGGCTGACTTGCTTGCCTTTCATCATAGCAAAGTCAGGCAGCAACGAAGGTTGTGCAAGTTGGCTGAACTATTTTGAGAATAACACCAAGTTTGCGAGAGGTAAATAACATGTCTAATGCAACAATCCAAGAAACTGGAACATGCATTGCAGGAAGCATATAGGAAAAAGAGGTAGTAAACCTTTTGGGTAGAATGTTCAACCGTTTATGACACCTGTAGAAAACATGTCTGGCAAAGTTTATTTACACGTTTTAAAGACAATAATTGATGAGGTTCTGGAAGTAGTGTGTTTTCTATGTGCTGCCATGGCAATCTGTTAGATTTCATATCGCTTGATCTTGTGTCCAACGCCTGTCCGCCTGTAGTCCGCCCGGTCCTTCAGGTACTGTTCTCGGCACTTTGCATTCACCTCCGGATCCTGGAACCTTGTGGCAGAAAAATATATACGTCAGCGCCTTGTGGATACCTTGCACACTGTATTTCAAATAACTGACGCAACGGAGAACCACAACTATTAACCTGTGCATTTGTCATTTGAAACATGGAAGCGAGCAACGTTTTCAAAATCGAGCATTTTTGTAGCAACACATCTGGTTGGTTGATATGCCAAGTGAACAAAGTACAAATCCAAGGGTGATAATACTACCACGAGGATGCTTAAAGGGACCGCTCAACAATTAAATAACACCAGGCAATTTTTAATATTCCTGCTAGGTCTAACCCCCTAGATAATAATGCAATGCTTGTAATTCTCCCATTTACAAAGCAAAGGTCACATTGGTAAGTATGGATTACTGATTCATGGAACAATGGAGTAATTTACATTGTGTTGTTCCCACAAAGCTGTGTGAATTACTAAACAAAACGACTATCAAAGAACGGATGAAAAAGACATGACTGCACTAGTATCGACTACCTCCATAATAACGACTATCAAAGAACGGATGAAGGAGACGTGACTGCACTAGTATCGACTACCTCCATAATAACAACTATCAAAGAACGGATGAAGGAGACGTGACTGCACTAGTATCGACTACCTCCATAATAATGACTATCAAAGAACGGATGAAGGAGACATGACTGCACTAGTATCGACTACCTCCATAATAACCTACAGCCATTCACACTTTCACAAGTTAACTGATGTAACGATCTAACTTTTTCTACGGCCATTCACACTTTCACAAGTTAACTGATGTAACGATCTAAGGCCATTCACACTTTCACAAGTTAACTGATGTAACGATCTAAGGCCATTCACACTTTCACAAGTTACCCGATGTAACAATCTAAGGCCATTCACACTTTCACAAGTTACCCGATGTTATGATCATAGTCAATTCTTTCAACGATTTCATAAAAAATTTGCACTCTTATCGAGTCTTGGTAAACTGACTGCACATCGATTATTATTACTACTCACACACTACATATAAGAACTTGATTAGTGATGGGCTAAATAAAGCATGGAAATTGCTTTAAAAACATGGAGCAACTACCAAATCATCCTCACGCCCTTATATAATGTTGTGTAGTGTATCTACTGACCACCCCAACAGTAAGCTTTATGTAAAGTTCTGTAGAATAATGTTAACATTTCTCTTTATACGTGGAGCTTTTTTGCATAGTAACTTTGGCGAGTCCAACATATTCTGTGAGCTAGACTTTGCACAGTGCACACGTGATCAACTCTTAAGATTTCTGGGGTTTTCATGATTTCTGAGAAATTGCTCTATGTTACCACTGACATAACTGTGCCATCTTGCACAATCTAAATGGCTGGTCAGAATATAGTTTCTAAATTACATTGGCTGGTTCTCATTCTAGGTTACAGAATATGCTATTTAGGTTTTAAATTTAACAAACTCAATTCCATTCTTCAAGGATTTTCAAGCTTCGTACCAACACTTCTGAACTTACCATTTGAGAAGACATTCCTGCATTGCTTTGTTTTGCTTGCGGCATTTAAACGGCAGCATGAATCCAGCCTGTTTACCACAGACACTGAACTCTGAAAATAACATTTACAATAATCATTAAGTATTACAGAAATATGGACATGATAGATAAGGTCTGGCACCATTGTAACAGAGCCAATTCCAATAAGATGCTGCTTAGAACATAGTTTTGAGTACATAAACAACACAACCATCTCAGCAGAATGTTTCTAGTTAATCCACTGTGCAAAAGTGTTATTCCTTCTGATGCAGCTGTTACATTTTTCATACGTTTATAAAACTTACTGCATTGACAACATATTTGTGCTTCTAAGTAGACATTATAACTGTGGCAATGGTGGTACCTTTGATAAGATCAGAACATTTCTCCCTTGAGACTTCTTTCACAATTTTTGGTATAAGAATATCAGTCTCAACATGACGGAGTGAGCGGTTATCTGGATCTCCTGCAATGAATACGATTTAATTACAATTTAATGAACTCAGTAAGCATCATTGGTTGTACAATGACAATGCATTATTTGCTGACACAACAATTTGTTCTTGTTGCCATGGATACATCACTACTTTAAAGTAGAAAATTATGTGTCATGTATCTGTCGACTACTGCACGAGAATAACTGTTATGTTAGTTTTATATTATGCACTAGAGACGGCACGGGTTACTTCGGGTAGCCTATAGACTAATCCCACTGTTAGTCACTTCAACAAAAACTTCATCATCCTGTGATCATTCATATGCAAGTGCAACTTTTAATCTGCATGATATTGTGTTCAAATTTGCTTGATTTCTTAGTACATAATAATGATTATATAAATAATTGTGACACTGTAGTTTCACTAATAATAGTAATAAACTTTGATGGCGCCTAGGGCCTATATCCTCGGAAACCTGAGCTGAGAGGCGCAACAAAACAGAATCATTGAGCATAATCATGAACGTGCAAAAGTCATTATCAGAATGGGGGACAACCAAAGATTTGGTGGAAATACAATTTGGAATAAATGTCTTGAGTTTTTTTGGAAGGTAGCTATAGTTTCAGATGTTCCCAAAGTGATGGGAGTTCATTCCAGACCCTACAAGCAGTGACAGAGAAAGAATGTTTGCCCAAATTCAGTTTATTTTTAGGAACAATAAGTTGTTGTGAAATGGATGGTCTGAGCTGCCGAGGGATTGTTTTAAAGATGTAAGAGACTAGCCAAGTAGGGTGGTTATTGTGTAGATAGACCATGATATGTAAGTGTGGACAGTTTAAAATTTATTTGATAAGTAACAGGAAGCCAGTGTAACTGTTTAGGTAGTGGCAGTGATGGTGAAAAACGAAGCGCCTCAAGTTTACCTTAGTTTCTTTTAGCAATGCTATTTAGTAGTGAGTTACAGTAGTCAAGGCGGTTACTAATTAGTGCTGTTGATATTGTTTTAGCAGTAGATAAAGATAGGCAGCTAGCTTTTAAAACAACAGGACAGGTGTCAGTCACCATTGGGAAAGCATGAAGAAAACTGTCTATGGTGTAAGTGTATACTAGCAATAACATTGGAGAGAACATCAGTGAACTGACTTAGGGCTGTGGACAGGTGTCAGTGACAATCTGGAAGGCAACAAAAGGTTAGGCAAGGATTTCTTTGTGGAACACTTGGAGTTAATATTAAGAATACAGGTGTAGTTACTAGCTGGATTGGCCAGTTAAAACTTCCCCTTGTTGCAATTTAATTATGCAGGCTCTGGCTCAACATCGAAGAAGATATCAACTAAGTTCCAGGCTGTTGTACTGCCCAAAGTAAAATTTAGATTGCAACTCTAAGTGAGCCACAGCCCTACTGACTGATAAGGATAAATTTTATTTGTCCCAACAGCAGAAAAACATAGATAAATTATATTGAGTGGCAATATAAATTATATAAATACGATACATGCACATATAGAACTGTACAATATATAATAACAACTAATAAATCATCAATAAAAGTAATACATTATGCAACCAAAAAGAAAAAGAAAAACATATTTGGTGTGGGAAGGAAGACTCCTACTAAGACCAACACTGGTCGCTATCGTAGGAGCCACCCAAACTAAAAATAACAATAAACATATATTCCCTATACACATATTTCTATGTTAAAAAAGTAGAAAGCATGTTTGGTTTTGGTCTGTGTCTTACATATAATCAATTTAAGTGAGTGATGGTGTGTTGTACTGGTGTGTTTTATGTGTTGTTTTCGCCTGTACGCGTGTAAGCCTGTGTGCAAGTATAAAAATTGAAAAGTTTAATTGTGATTGCATGAACCGTGTTATGCTCATTCATAATTTATTTAATTTAGTTGGCATATATAGCAATTTAGGAAAGTGCATGTGTCATTATATTTTTGTAGCATGTAATTTTTGGCATAACTTGAAAAGCCTTTCAAACTATGAGTCACTATCTTGTCTATAACTAAATCAGGGATATTGTTTATAATATGTGGCAAGTTGTTTTTGGCAAATTCATGTTTAGTTCTGTAAGTATGTAGTTCAGTTGTTCTCCTAGTATTATAGTTGTGAATGTATGTATTTGGGGTTATTTGCCAGTTTAATAAGTAGACAAGTAGCTGTTGATGTCTATATTTGTAATAAATAATAGTAGTTTTAGTAAGTCTTCTACTTTTAGAGTTTTTTAAAAAGTGGTTCTGTGTGTGAATTGTATTTGCTTAATGTTATAATTCGTATTGCTTTCTTTTGTATTTTCACTAATCTGTTTCTTTGATATCCCCATGTCGTAATACAGTAACTAATATGAGGGAATATCAATGCATTGTATAACATAATTTTATTTCTAAGGGTAATACATGTTTTAATCTGTTTAGCATTCCTATAGTTTTGGAACACTTATTTGAGATTTTTTCTGCGTGTTTTTTCCAATTTAAGTTAGTATCTATAGTTAAGCCTAGGTAGTTAAATTCTTCCACTTTCTCAATATCTATATTATTTATTTTGAGAGATAATGTCTGTGTAGTTTTGTTTGGCATTTGGAAGGTCATATATTTATATTTACTTTTATTTAGTGATAGCTTATTTATATTAAGCCACTCAACTATTTTGAGGAGTTCTTCATTTATTACTGATTCTGTACTTTTATTTTGGACACTATCTCTGAAAGTTTCAATAGTGCTAAATAAAGTGGTATCATCAGCATATATTATAAAGTTAAACATTTGGCTGGCTTGTGAGAAATCATTTATATATATAGTAAATAATAGTGGTCCAAGGATGGACCCTTGTGGTACTCCAACTTTAATGAGTAAAGTTTCAGATGTGGTATCATCAAATTCGGTGTACTGTTTACGGTTGTTTAAATAGCTTTTAAATAAAAGAAGATTTTTACCATCTAAGCCATAGTGTCTTAATTTATTTAGTAATATTGAATGGTCAACAGTATCAAATGCCTTGGAAAGGTCAAGAAAAATAGTAATTGTTAAGTAATTTCTATCCATTTTAGTAATGATTCTATCTACTAGTTCAAGTGATGCATATTCGGTTGAATGATTAGGTCTAAATCCGTACTGATTATAAAAAAATAGCTTAGAATCAATAAAATAAGCAGATAACTGATTGTGGATGATTTTCTCTAAGACTTTAGAAATAGTTGGAAGGAGAGAAAAAAGCCTATAATTTTTGAATAATGTTGGGTCATCGTTCTTGAAAATTGGAATTACTTTTGCAATTTTAAGTTTATCAGGAAATATGCCTGTATTTATGACTTGGTTAATTAATAAGGTTAAGGATTTAATGATTGCGGGTTCAATTATTTTCAGCAATTTTGAAGAAATACCGTTGAATCCACTACTGTTTTTTGTTGGAAGATCATTTATTGTTTTCCTTACAGTTTCTTCATTAACATTCTTAAATTTGAGAACAGGTTAAACTTGTGTATTTAAATAGTAATCATAGTTTTTATTTCCTTTATATTGAATGCTTTCTGCAATAGTTTGACCAATGTTTGTAAAATAGTTATTGAATTTCTTTGCTATATCAGTTTTATCAGTAATACCAGTACCATTTTCATTTAAAAATTGTCGAGGATGTTTTCTTTCCTTTATTGTTTGAAAGAATTTCATTGATGGTTTTCCAAGTATTTCTTATGTCATTTTTGAATCGGTTAAATCGTGATTCAAAATAAATTTGTTTAACTGCACAAATATTTCTTTTTAATATGGAGTTGTACGTTTTGAGGATAGTGTTTGTGGTCTCATAATCTGGTGAATTAGGGTCAGACATTTTTTATTGTTTATAAAGTGTGTCCCGATATCTGATACATTTTAACAGACCTTGAGTGATCCATGTTGAATTCTTGTTTGTATTTATTAAATTTCATTATTTTAATTGGCATGTACTTATTTTTTGTGCGCATAATTTCTTCATGCATTATGTTATAATTTAGATTCGGGTCCTCATTTTGATGTTTATGTAGTTTGTTGTAACAGTTATGTGAATCTATTTCAATTTTGACTTTCTGCATGACTTCTTCACTTTGTGTATTTATTTTTTACAAATTTGGGAGGAAATTCTATTTTTGGAATATTGTCTAGAAATAAAAAATAAGGTTGGTGGTCTGAAAATGTTTTTGTGAAAATCCCAGCAATGCTTTCTCATATGGATTTATTTAACTTGCAAAAAAAGTTATCTATCAGTGTTCTATTGAGTGAGCCACAGCCCTACTGACTGAGTGAGCCAATGCCCTACTGACTGAGTGAGCCACAGCCCTACTGATTGAGTGAGCCACAGCCCTACTGACTGAGTGAGCCACAGCCCTACTGTCTGAGCTTGTTTTTTAAGTTCTATCAGCCTTGCAGTAGAAAGTGCTTGTTTCAAGCTGACTGGCCCACTGTTTTCTATTTAGCACTGCTTGGCCAGCCACAAGTTGCTAAACCTTCACATAGAGATGTATTGTCACATGTGAAAGTAGTGCAAATTTATTACCCATATTTGTGTGACATTTTAATATCCCAGTGTTCAACATGTTTAAGGGTGGCAGACCACCTAAAGATGGGAACACTTTGTTAAAATGCAGAGTAATGAAACATTACTCAAGATTTTGTGGTTCTTTCTAAGCAAGAATGATGCATATAATTTATCTATTCAATAGGCCATATAATTAGCAACAGCATACATAAATCCATAAGAGAGATTAAATACCGACAGTTTCTGACGGCAGAAACCTACAATAGAAACACACCTATGACACTGTCCCATCAGAAATACCTTTCTGACTGTCAGAAACCCAACCCTGGAACATGTATGTAAATTATAAGATAATGTCATTGTGCATTGTGCGTTTTATGTCACATACTTTTTTATATTTTGGACCTTTATATGTATGTGTATACAAACCTGAAATAAAAAATGTAACACTGTTATGAATCGCCCAATTGTTCACATTTAAAATTAACAGGTAAGTAAATATTTCATGAATAATAATGTATGTACATTTTAAGATAGTGTCTCCTTCAATGTCCTCAGACTCTGTGCAAGTACTTGTGCATTTATTTAAATAACTGTTGGTGACTCAGAATATCATTTATTTTTGTCAAAATCATTGAAAATTTGCATATTCTATTAAGTATAGCAAAATTATCCATATCTTGCACAGAAACATTAATAACATTTGCTTTGCTAACAAATATAAAACAGACAGTATTGGCTTGGTGGTGAATTCCATTCAGAGTAATGTAAATAAGTCTTGATTTTGTTTTGAACTGGAGACTCACTCTCACTCAGTGTCACAGATCTGTAAAATTTAACAACTCTAAAACTACATATTGCGTTCTAGCAGAATAAAAAAAATTCCCTCACAGACTAACTTGACCTATAGAACACACATATGCCATCTAATCAATGTTTTCAGTTTTATTTTGGTTCAATTTCAATAAGAAAAAGACTTAAGAAAGATAAATTATTGCTTTCAAAGTTGCCATTATAACTGACGGAAATGAAAGGAAGCAGTCAACAGAACATGAGGCGAAACAAAACGTGAATGAGATTCTGGTAATCGCAGCACTAATCTGGCCTTGGACTTTCGCGCATGTGGAACAAACAAAGCACCGGATTTCGTTGAAGTGACTACCTCTGTCTATCATGCATGAGAGTGAACATTTCGTTGAAGTGACTACCTCTGTCTATCATGCATGAGAGTGAACATTTCGTTGAAGTGACTACCTCTGTCTATCATGCATGAGAGTGAACATTTCGTTGAAGTGACTACCTCTGTCTATCATGCATGAGAGTGAACACTTCGGTGAAGTGACTACCTCTGTCTATTCAACTATGGTATTTATTGAAGTATTGGCTATTGCATTTGAATGGACTCTTATGAAATTATAAAGCAGTGCCACTGTAACTGATCTTCTATGGAGTACCATAATTGTAACTATAGGCTTTTATGATACTGTGTAATTGTAAATGATCATTGTACAGTGGAACCACGGTATTCTGTGCACCCACGGGACGGAGTCAAAGTGACCATAATAGCGAGGTGACCTTAATAGTGAATATGGCCACTGAAGCATCATGGGACTGGGATAAAAGTCACATTGAGCAACTATAAAAAGTGTAATGTGGTGGTTGTATTATTGATGCATGTAATTTACATGTACACTGCACTGGCTATTTTGGGGAACCTATATTATATAACCACACATGCTACACATCAGAGGATTACTGAATTTTTTTCCCCATTATCACATTGTTTTATTGTACATGTTCCAAATTTGATCCAATCATGCAAGAGATTTATTAGAATTTGTTATAGTCCATACAAAGTCGGCATCAAAATCGGTAATGCAAATTACACCAACCTTGTCGAATGCCGTGTTGATAGCGTCGATGGTGCTATGTTTTTCAGTAAAATTTACTCAGCCGGTAAGCTTAGGCCTAAGAATTTGCCTTCAAAGTGTTAACTAAAATGACCGGTGTCTTGTTTCTTGCAATGTTTTCTGAAGTTAACTGGTCACTGTGTAAACATGCAGACACCAGTACGTGGCTTCATATTGAGATCACCTTTGATGGAACACCAGCCGGCCCGCGGCTGCATGCCATTGCAGCCGCCAAATCTTGCCTTCCCAGCTGTGACTGACCATAAGTGCGGGGTTAATCTGCGGGCAATCTCGACGTTTTGCACCGTGTTACTGACCGTATTCCTGAATAGCAAGATGACTGGATTAGTAGGACTATGGTCGTATCTTTTACTATGGAAATCATTTGGGACTGTCCCAGGGTGACCCTAATGGCGGGGTGACTGTATTACCGGGGTGACCACAAACCGAGGTTCCACTGTAATTGGGGTGTTGGATGTTTCGGCCCATAACAACCAACATTGTAACCAGTGAATTGTAAAGTGTTTTCGCTCACATGGGCCGAACCATCCGTGTATGCAACCGTTGCCAGTGGGCTCTGTGGGCCGAAATGACTAACGAATTCTAACTGGGAAATCCTGTTAGATGGCGTGGTCTGCTCTTGTGTCAAAATGTGTTCGCTACCAATACATAATTTGCAACTACCAATACATAATTTCTCAACACTACTACAAATAAAATCATGATACACGTGCACTATATGGGTAAGCCAATATATACATGACATCACACAATATATACATATATATATATATATATATATATATATATATATATGTATATATATGGATATGTATATACATATATACCTCATACATATATATACTTCAGTTTGGGTCGTTATTTTATTATGTGAAGCATATTCTGTTATTTTACTGATACTGCTCTATATTACTATAATAATTATAATTTTTTTGCGTATGAGTATGTGCGTACGTTTCTGTATGCAATCATAATTTAATTTTTTATCGAATCAAGCTACTAACGTCGGCCGAATAGACCGTAGTTGGTTCGTGACACCGGTAGCAGGCCAGGGCCAAGCATGGCGCAGGGCTGTACCTATGCCGTGTGGCTGTGCGCCTGAGCCTGGGCTGTGGCAGTGCAGAAGCCACGGCCTAGTAGGCTAGTAACTGAGCCTGAGGAAGGGGCTACAATACCGAAATCAAGCTAAACACTAATTAGTAAAACAAAATTATGCACCTAATCCCATCGGCCCTCCTCCCATGGAGTCCGGCAGAACACTGGATTTCCGTTTCGTGTCGGTCATTGTAGAATTATGTATATGTATGTTCAGATATTTTACACTGTTGACATTGAAGAATTCATCCTTGCACCCAAAACGTGTTCGGTTATTTTGAGCCCCACACGACAATTTCCTTACATAATGTTGCACATTCAGACCAACATTTTAATTTTGTTACATGAGTTTCATAAATAAGTGTGACAGAATTATGTAATAAAATCTAACTTGATAATATGACTAAAGGAAAACATTTAATCTATAGGCCATATATAACATCGTAGGGGATCCTTCAATCAATTGTACCAGGTTTCTGCACGCTTTCGTTCGGTAATCCAGAAAAGTGTTATTGTTTTGTGATTCTTTTCTATTTTATAAGTCTAGCGGATTGTGAGTTTCAGAATGTATGTAATACTCTAGATTAATATGCATTGTTGTACTTATTGTATACATATTAAGAGACAATTGTAATGTAAAATTCTTGGTGTCTCCTTTTATCGCCCACAATGACTTGCGAATACACAACAACGCTGATGCGATTGGTAAATTGCTTGATCGATTTGTTCAAGCTGTTCTGCAATGTACCTGACGTTATGCCATGCAATTTTTGTTTTTTGTTTTAGTAAAAATATGACTTCAGAAGTTGAGTTAACATTTAGAGTATTATAATGTCTGGATGGGCGAGTTTCCGTGGTGCTAATAAATGCTTAATGAGATACTCCCTTTACAACAGGCACAGCTAAACTGGGAGGTAGTATATACTACAGTGAGTTTAGATATCGAGATCACCAGCTCTATGTCCGTGAGGCGCACTGAGTCCACAACAGGTTTTTTCCATTTCCCTATCTGTGGCTGTGTGTAGGCACTTCAACAAAATGCGCTGCCTCGGTCGTTCCGTGCGCACGAAAATCCGTTCACGATTTAACGCCGTTACGATTACTGGAATCTCGTTAACGTTTTGTTTCGCCGCGTGTTTTATCGGCTGTTTCCATTCATTTTCGTCATCTTTGATGGCACCTTTGAAAGCGATAAGTTAACTTTCGTGTCGTGTTTTTCTTATCGAAATTGGACCAAAATAAAGCTTACAAAATGTAAGTTAGATTTCATAGGTGTATTTCAAGTGCAACTAGCACAACTTGATCGAATTCCTCAGAATATTTCAATGTTGTGGTTGCCTTCTATAGGTCGAAGTTAGTATGTGGGGAAATATCTTGTCTCCGCGCGAACGCGAAATGTGGTTTTAGTCAACCGCAACATTGTGAAGTTTTACGGATCTGTGACACTGAGTCTGAGAACGAGTCTCCAGAACGAAATTATGGCTTATTTACATTTCTCTGAATTTAATTCACTACAAAGCCAATACCATCTGTTTTACATGATATTATATTAATGTTTATGTTGTGTGGGCCTTGGATAAAACCTAGAAAAATACAAGAATAAAAAAACTGCAAATTTTCAATGATTTAAAAAATTCGTAAAAACACTGCGCAAGAGATTTCTATTCTCAGTTACAAGAACAATTAATTATTTTATTCATTGATTGCAAACTGATTTTTATTAATTGTTTTATTCATTCAGTGGAAACTAATTGTTAAGTAATTTTTTAGTTCAAATACTTGTAAAACAGTTACAATTAACTATTGAATTACAACAAGACGTTTTGTGACAAGCTGCCAGTGCCGGTGGACAAAACTGCTGAATATAGATACACCTCTCAAGACCAAATTTCCAGATTTTGTTTTCTGACCTAAAATTATTATGTGAATTTTCACAATTAACTTAATGGGGGATGACGGTATATAAAATTTAAATTAATTTATAATATAATTAAATTAACAATATTTTCATGCAGAATCAAGATAATTAGACCAAATCATAACTGCAGCAAGAAATATATGAATCATTTAGACAAATTTAACTTCAAGATGTTCTGGCTGAAGTTATTCCATCGATTTTGGTTATGTGATCTCAGCCAGTATAGATCTTGCTGGTTTTGAAGAAGCTTGCTGACTTCCAGAAGATCTTTGTCGAGGGCAGTTGGGAGTGTTGTTCATGGTCGCCCTCGCCAGCCAGCAACATCAGCGGGTGTGAAATATTGGTCTATAGCCAAAATATCTTCATAATGACGGAAGTTATGGCCTTTTATAAAAAAGTGTTGACCTGTTGCGTTTGCGCATTAATTAGCCAATATTTACTTATTAATTGCATCAATTGAGTTATGTATATTTTATGACCCTGTTTAATGAGTTTGTAAACCCTGAACAAATTATGCAAACCTCTTCATAATCATGGAAGTTATGGCTTTTTATTAAAAGGTGTTGGCCTGTTGAGGTTGCGCATTAATTAGCCAATGTTGACACCTTAATTGCATCAAATGAGTTATGAAATGAGTGTGTGATGTATATGTATGACCCTTGTTAATGAGTTTGTAAACCCTGAACAAGTTATACAAATATCTTCATAATCATGGAAGTTATTGCCTTTTATAAAAAATGTGTCAGTCAGTTGAATTCATGCACTGATTAGCCAATATTGACTTATTAATTGCATTAACTGAGTTACTATTAATGGTACATGACTGGACTATGTATATTTATGACCCTAATTAATGTGCTTGCAACTCCTGAAGAAATTATTAAAATATATGTACAAACAAAAACATTATGTCATTTTAATCATACATTTATTGAAAAATAACACAAAAATTACAGACTTTTGCCTGTATACAAGATGCAAATTTTTTTTTCGCATTTTAACCGCATTAAAATCGTAATATCTTTGGATCTAACAAAGATATATTAATAAAATAAACAGTTTTTGGTTCCTTTACATGTCACCTTTCATTTAAATCAATTGCCAATGTTCTACCATGATATCTCATTTTTGTTTGAAGTGCCTACTGTGTGGAATCTTTTACTTCCCCTGGTTGGCTGGCATAGACACCCGATAGAAGGGACCAATGGCAATGGCTTTTAGTTTCTCTTTGGAAAGACATGGGCAAAGTGGGGTGAACAAAAGTTTCGAAACAGCAGCAGGTGGTTTTGAACCCCAGTCCCCTCGACCGAAAGCCCGACAACCCTCTACCACACAATCAGCATGTGCCCACTTATTGGTAACTCTGTATTCTTGAGTTGTCTAACTTCGTGCACCTTTTAGTTTGCGTATGCAAGGTTAACATAACTATCCAACTATTATTTTAATAAATATATTCCTCATTTTTGTGTGATACTATGTAGACAACCGCACATCTGCCTTCCCAATCTCCATTCAGCCTATTCAACTGGCTGTGAGCACAGTCCACCCGGCTCTACCAGCCCATCTCATCCGACTGTAGGGGGGTCCTGATTTTTACCACACATATTATTTGCACCATTTTGTTAAAAAAATATTTGAACATTGTATTTATATGCACCTTCTGCATGTGCAATGTGCACCACAGACTCCAAACTCCTATGGCTATGTGAGCCCCAGAAAGGTATGTGTATAGTATAGAAACTCAAGAAACACTGACCTCCAGTGATCAACCGCTAGTTGCAAAATGATAAAACACTGCATTGCCATGGAGTTGTGTGACAAAGTTGGCACAGGCAACCATACATTTGTGTAAGATGTGGGTGGAGATATGAAATAACTAACTAGCTAATACTAATTGATCAATAGGTCAATCTGCCAAGGGTAGTGTACATAGTGATTTCCCCAAAACATGTAATAACAGCCTTTAACAGGACAGCAGGTGCCTGGCTATGGTTGTGGTTCCTGCTATTATTTTGAACCAGCAAGATTGAAGCGCTTTCTGACTAGCGTTTTTGTTACAGTGAACCATGGATCGTCTGTTGCGACTTGGACAGAGTGGAATCCCAGGGCTTGGCCAGGTAATGTACCTTTGTAGGTACTAATGAATTTATAAATATGACTTATAAAGGAATGCCATACTAAGTGTTGTATATATATCATCTCATAAAATAAGGGGGGTCATGATAAATACGACAATGATTGAATGATTGATAATTTTATTTTCACTCGGTAACATACAGGTGTACATATTCTGCTGCAAACTTACAAAATATCAGGTTCGTTTGCAGGTTATTCCGACTGCTAGTAATTTATGTTATCTTAGAGCTGGAGCTGCAGTCTGTATTGAATTCAAAGGAAGCATTGAGCCAAACTTCTGAGTTTTTTTTTCATATTGCTACATGGTTACATGGTTCAAATTTTTACAAATGTTCTCACCTCAGATCTTCAAATGGTGTTCAAATGTATGTTTAGCTAGTACTACAAAGACTGAGTTCATAGGCAATTCTAGGGTTCACAGACCCACCAAAAAATAGTTCATTGATATTCAGCAATAGTAATAACGATCCAGTAATAGTAATATATATCCTAGTAATAGATTAGAATTAATGTAATAGAAATAGTAAGAAGTAATAGTAATAGATTGTCTGTAATAGAACCCATACCTGTTCACCATAAGTCATCAGCAGTCCCTTGCTCTGAAGATGACTTTTGTACATTAAAAAAATCAAATTAAAAAAATTTAAATCAGATTTTTTGGGATGTTTTTTATTTGATTGTTTTAAAAATCTGGTATATAGACATTTATATAGATGTTTATGTTTATAAACTCTTTCAAATGTGTTCTATTCAAATCGATTTGGGTACTTGTATTAACAGAGGGTACATGATGTTTTTTTTATATAAAGTTATATAATTGTAACATAGTTTGATTTACAACAGTAACAGAACTGTCGTTTTAAAATATATGTATAATAATAATATATTTTATTTGATATAGCGCCAGATCCAATTTTAAATTGTTCATGGCACTCACTGGGACAAATCCACCCATTAGACAATGTCCACAAGGCCTCATCCCCTGTGGTTGCATAATCTGTCTTGGAAAGGAAAGTATGCTGTAACCCTGATAATTATTGTCTGCTGAGAGGGTGGATTAGCACCTGTCCAGGGCTCTGCCTACTCTAAGGGTCTCTAACCAGACTGCAAACTGGTTCAGTATTAGTCTGTAGTCAGGACTGTCTCACTTGAGTCAACATACTGAATTGGTAACAATTAGCACAAGCTCTAAGTGGACTTTAACTCAGGGCTACTGACTTGAAAAGATACTTCCTCTGGAAGACAAGTTTGTGTGGCTTCACTGCATTCAGAAAGGGAATAGCTCAATTATACACAAAACTTTGTTGATCTTGATACTTGTAAACAATTAAATATGTTAAATTCATATAAATCAGCATTTAAAAAAATCATAAATCAATGATTTAAAAAAATGTTTGGAGGATTTAAATAATGATTTAAATCAGACAGTTCTGATATTATGCTTAATGATTCTGGTTTATTTCTCCTCTGAGCACGGGTTCCTGGGGATTTACTAGGTGCTATAGTTTTATTTTTGTTAATGCTATTTCAGGGTCCGCCAGCAAGCGATGCCCCCGTAGTGGACACCCAGGAACAGGTCTACATCTCCTCTCTGGCCCTGCTTAAGGTCAGTCGTAAGGTCATATGTCACACTTTGGTCGACCCATGGCAAAACAGATTGTTGTAAGATAAATGAAATACTAAGTGGTAAACAAAGTGTTTGTAATATAGAGTTTTTACTCAATTAAATTATGTTTCTAGCCTGTAGCTCAGTGAACTGGTTTGAAAGGACACACATGTCGGTGGTTTTATTAGACCTGGAGGAACATATGTGGTTTGTTTTGATATGAACACTACTTAAATAATGACTGCCATGTTTTCAGATGTTGAAGCATGGTCGGGCGGGTGTACCCATGGAAGTGATGGGCCTCATGTTGGGAGAGTTTGTGGATGACTACACAGTGCGGGTCATTGATGTGTTTGCTATGCCTCAGTCAGGAACTGTAAGTCGCTCGATCTTACTTGAACCAGCTCTAGTATCCACTACAACATGTTAGCTCTAGTATCCACTACGACATGCTAGCTCTAGCATCTACTACGACATGTTAGCTCTAGTATCCACTACGACATGCTAGCTCTAGCATCTACTACGACATGTTAGCTCTAGTGTCCAATGTGACATGCTAGCTCTAGTGTCCAATGTGACATGCTAGCTCTAGTATCCACTACAACATGTTAGCTCTAGTATCCACTACGACATGTTAGCTCTAGTATCCACAATGACATGTTAGCTCTAGTATCCACAACGACATGTTAGCTCTAGTATCCACTACGACATGCTAGCTCTAGTATCCACTACAACATGTTAGCTCTAGTATCCACTACAACATGTCAGCTCTAGTATCCACTACGACATGTTAGCTCTAGTATCCACTACGACATGCTAGCTCTAGTATTCACTATGGCATGTTAGCTCTAGTATCAACTATGACATGTTAGCTCATTTGTGCAAATGTGTGTTTAAGAAATCACCGGACTATCAATTATTTAATTTTTTACTGGATCTGATAAAAATTCTGCAAAAAAAGCAAAAGGTGGTCCTACTGTATATACAATATTACTATTCACAAATTGCCCAGTCTAATGATCAAAGTGAATTCTTTTGATGATTTTAACAACAGTTTGCACTCTTATTAAACCGACAGCACAACTATTACTTTAAATATTCATGCACTACAGATTTGAATATCAACGGACCTGATTCAGGAGGGGCTCAAGCAATTGTTAATAAGATATCTGTGCAAAGACACACATTGACAAAGAAGAGAATGGCTTATTGCTTAATTACTTGTGTATGGACCACCCACGACTTGTATTTGTGTGTTGCTTTTAAACATCACTGCCAATTACATGTTTTAAATATTTATCCTCAGTTCTCCTCATTTTCCCTAAAGTAGAAGAAAATATTGGTGTCAATATATCAATGTATCTCCAATGTTTAAAGTTAAGTTGCCTCATGATGTTTATGTTTGTTAACTCACATTTGACTTAATTGTTTTATTCAATATAAAAATGTGACATACATCAAGTCTACATACAAAAGTACATTGCAATTTAAGGATGACACAAGAAAGTGGACGCACTTATTTCCATTGTGGTCCCAAAAGGTTCCTAACTTTGTATTATTTCCCATTTATCTGTATATGCATTTTTTATCAGTTTAGATTGAAATAAAAATATGAATTGATTGAACCAGAAAGTGAATTGATTGAACCAGAAAGTGCTTGTTATTGGGTTTTGTCGTGTTAACTGCTAGTCCTGTATTTTCAGTTGTTGCTGTTTTTCTTGGAAGTGGCTAATTGTTGTGTTGTCACTCGTCTTGCAGGGAGTGAGTGTAGAGGCGGTCGACCCCGTCTTCCAGGCCAAGATGTTGGACATGCTCAAGCAGACAGGCAGGTTGGTGGTGTTTTCTCTCACTCACAGTTTTTTTGTCTATCTCTTATACACATATATCTATATACATGACACTAACACATGGTCCATCTCTGTCATCCCCCGTTGAATTGTCACACACACATTGGGTGGTGTGGTGCATTCATCTTTTGTGAAATTGTAGTTGATTTGGTGAACTAATTTGTTAAATCTTTGAGTTGAAAACACATTTTCTCGACATAGCAACATAGCATATCATGTTCAGCATAGCAAAAATTACCACAACTAATTTTAAATTGAACTTGGTGTGATGTATTTTAATTCTGTGATAATTTTTATATCAGTAACATTGTCTTTACTTAGACAGTATGTCAAATCTAAATACAATAAAAAAATAATGTGTTTGTGCATTATTCTGTTGTCCGAGTTTCATGTAGCAAAGTTACCCTCAATTCACTGAATCTGGCATGGATCACCAGACATTTGGCAGGACCACCAGATTTCCAGAGCTGGTAGTCCTGTGGTCACACCATTGTAGATCATTTATGCAGAACACTATGTTGCCCAGCTTGGTGGTGTATCATTGCTATGATGTTTCAGGCCAGAGATGGTGGTTGGCTGGTACCACTCACATCCTGGCTTTGGCTGCTGGCTCTCTGGCGTTGACATCAACACGCAGCAGAGCTTTGAGGCGCTATCAGAACGTGCTGTTGCTGTTGTGGTCGACCCTATCCAGAGTGTCAAGGGCAAGGTGCGTGCAGCTGTTGGATCAGTTTACCTGTAGTTTGTGCTTATAAATACTGTGGAGCAAAGAACACGGCCACTCAAAGCACTTTACTCTCCACCCCCTGGCAGACCTTACCCTCCACCCCTGGCAGACCTTTTCATTCCAACACCAACTCAACTTCAGTCACACTACATTTTTTCTGGATTATTATATTCTGGCGTTCAATAAAAAAAATTCCCATTAGGTATTTAGTAGCAACAGCTGTTTTATGTGTTGTTTCTTGATTTCATTAAGGGCAGGTAATGTTAGCGTCTTAGAGACAATACCTGGCTATAGACAGTGGAGGATATGTGGATGAATAATCTTCACACAGTAATTGCATCAAGGCTGAATGTTTCCCCGAGAAGTCAAATTAGTGTTGGAATAAACAGATCTGCCCAGGGGTGAAGTGTATAGCGCTTTGAACAGTGCCAAGGAGTGGCTATAGCGCTCTATCAGAACCACATACATAAATAGAACACCTATTAGTAAAACATGACCGCTGAGCCCTTATCAGTTGACACATGATACAGTGATGCAGACACAGGCCAGTGACATCCATGCTGCTGTAAGACTTTGGAGGCATGGTGTTTATACTATACAGCACCCAGTCTTCATCATATATCACACGAGCATCTACTAAAACTTCAATTATTGAATATAATAAATTTACAATGGGTTAAAATACATGTCTCACTAATGTGACTGTTAAATCACCATGACAATACACTCACTGTCTTATGGATAAGCACATCTGGTAAGATTATATGCCCTTAAACAAGATTAACTTTGTCACTGCATGTCAGGATGATGGCATGTTCATATGTGTAATAATCTTGATGTGCTGTAATGCATATTTCTTCGTCCTCACTGTAAGGTATACCCTGATAATTTATCTTGGCAGACTACATTCCAATGACATTAAACGACACAAGGTTTTTTTAATGCAAGGATGTTTGGGTCTTCTATACCTACGGTGGAAGGTCATTCCAGTCCTGAAATACGCGTTGCTAGAATGAATATTTTCTTACGTCAAATCTGCTGGGTGTCTTGTATGATTTCTCTTTGTGGTCACGTATGCTCTGAATGTTAGTTGTGAAGAAGTCGTCTATGTTTATGTCATCGATGCCATGTATCTTGTCCTATCTTCAGTCAATTTGTACAGGTGTGAGCCACACATATTCGTTGTCCCACAACTGTCTCCAGCAAGCCTCCAAATGTTGTGGAGAGTTTAACACTAATGCACACTGCTCACTCCAGTATGAACAACCCAACTGCCGCACTTATAACACAACTGCTGGGACCACCCTCACCCAAACGTGGTGGTAGTGCACCATTAACGACTGCTGAGACCACCCTCACCCAAACGTGGTGGTCGTGCACCATTAACGACTGCTGAGACCACCCTCACCCAAACGTGGTAGTCGTGCACCATTAACAACTGCTGAGACCACCCTCACCCAAACGTGGTGGTCGTGCACCATTAACAACTGCTGAGACCACCCTCACCCAAACGTGGTGGTCGTGCACCATTAACAACTGCTGAGACCACCCTCACCCAAACGTGGTGGTCGTGCACCATTAACAACTGCTGAGACCACCCTCACCCAAACGTTGTGGTCGTGCACCATTAACAACAAAAGACAATGACAAATCTTCATTCAAGTTAACTGGTTCCTGGTGTCATTGGCTACCAGCCCATCGAGTCTCTCTGGAAGCTACCTCAGCTGTATTGATTTGCCTTCTAGATGAGGAAATAAATGAGATGCTGGCCAGTGGTTCATGCCTTTCTTCCTGGCAGCTTTGTGATCAGAACTTACCTTTAAAATTGCTGTGCGAAGATTAATCTTTCCTATGTGTCCACCACTGTCTATTGCCAGGTGGTCATACAACTGAGAGAACTGGGGTAACGTGGGGTGAACAAAGTTGTCCCAAATTTCGAAACAGCAGCAAGGGGCGTTGATTGACTAACCACCGAGCTACCACAGTCCATTCAGAGGACTGACGTTTGAATTATTTTGCGGCTGTTTGAAACCAGGGCTGTTTTATTCACTTGACAGTGTCTCAGTTCAAGAGTACTACTTGATGGTGGACTTGATGTTTCACTGGATAGGTCTGCCTGGGGTGAGGTGTAGAGCAGTGTGAGTGGTTCATCCCTGATAGGTCTGCCTGGGGTGAGGTGTAGAGCAGTGTGAGTGGTTCAACACTGATAGGTCTGCCTGGTGTGAGGTGTAGAGCAGTGTGAGTGGTTCAACACTGATAGGTCTGCCTTGTGTGAGGTGTAGAGCAGTGTGAGTGGTTCAACCCTGATAGGTCTGCCTGGGGTGAGGTGTAGAGCAGTGTGAGTGGTTCAACACTGATAGGTCTGCCTGGTGTGAGGTGTAGAGCAGTGTGAGTGGTTCAACACTGATAGGTCTGCCTGGTGTGAGGTGTAGAGCAGTGTGAGTGGTTCAACCCTGATAGGTCTGCCTGGGGTGAGGTGTAGAGCAGTGTGAGTGGTTCAACCCTGATAGGTCTGCCTGGGGTGAGGTGTAGAGCAGTGTGAGTGGTTCAACACTGATAGGTCTGCCTGGGGTGAGGTGTAGAGCAGTGTGAGTGGTTCAACACTGATAGGTCTGCCTGGGGTGAGGTGTAGAGCAGTGTGAGTGGTTCAACACTGATAGGCCTGATGTGAGGTGTAGAGCAGTGTGAGTGGTTCAACACTGATAGGTCTGCCTGGTGTGAGGTGTAGAGCAGTGTGAGTGGTTCAACACTGATAGGTCTACCTGATGTAAGGTGTAGAGCAGTGTGAGTGGTTCAACACTGATAGGTCTGCCTGGTGTGAGGTGTAGAGCAGTGTGAGTGATTCAACACTGATAGGTCTGCCTGGTGTGAGGTGTAGAGCAGTGTGAGTGGTTCAACCCTGATAGGTCTGCCTGGTGTAAGGTGTAGAGCAGTGTGAGTGGTTCAACACTGAGGTCTGCCTGGTGTGAGGTGTAGAGCAATGTGAGTGGTTTAACCCTGATAGGTCTGCCTGGTGTGAGGTGTAGAGCAGTGTGAGTGGTTCAACACTGATAGGTCTGCCTGGGGTGAGGTGTAGAGTGGTGTGAGTGGTTCAACACTGATAGGTCTGCTTGGGGTGAGGTGTAGAGTAGTGTGAGTGGTTCAACACTGATAGGTCTGCCTGGGGTGAGGTGTAGAGTAGTGTGAGTGGTTCAACACTGATAGGTCTGCCTGGGGTGAGGTGTAGAGTAGTGTGAGTGGTTCTACACTGACTTCATTATTAAGATATTACTTATATTGTGAATCAAAGTACCCGTTTCTGCTTACTATTTAGAGTTGTCACATCTTTGTGATATTTACAGGTCGTCATTGATGCTTTCCGTCTCATCAATCCCAACATGATGGTTCTTGGCCAGGAACCGCGACAGACAACGTCCAACCTGGGTCATCTGCAGAAACCCTCGATACAGGCAAGTAGACGATGAATGACCAAAAAACTTGTGCAACTTTCCTGGGACTATCTATTGGATGTTAATTTTGCCTACCATGTTTTGAAAGAGGAATATTCTGGAGTGCTATCAAGGCATCATTCCCATAGGGCATTTAGAAAGCATCAATGACTTAGACACAAACAGGAAAAGTTCAAAGGTGTGTTTGATGTCAGTCAGTGTGTCATGTATCCTGCAGGTGATTTGTAGACTAGCGATGCTACAGTGATTTGCTACTACTATTATTGTATAATGTGTGTGTGCATTACTTTGACAGGCGCTGATTCATGGACTCAACCGACATTACTACTCCATCGCTATCAACTACCGCAAGAATGAACTTGAACAGAAGGCATGTACTTCAAGACTATGTTCTGTGAAAACAGTTATATATCAATTATAATTGTCTTAGATGAAAAAATCTGCAACTTGTTAATCAGCATCATTTTCATCTTTATTATCAGTGAAAGACCTAAAGAACAAATATGCAAGCAAAATAAATAGGTCTTTCCCAGAAGTTAACCTGCTGAAGATGAATTTGATTGAGTTTGTGAGAGGGCACCAGTTGTGAGAGGGCATCAGTTGTGAGAGGGCACTAGTTTGTGAGAGGGCACCAGTTGTGACAGGGCATCAGTTGTGAGAGGGTGTCTTCCACTTAGTCTCCCCCTTAGCCAAGACTACCTAGGCTCCAATATGTGGTGCCACCTGGAGTCAAACTGCATTTTCCATTGTGATGAATATGACTGATACACAAAGTCTGGGTAACCAATGAGACTGACTCTCAAGCTAACTCATTCAACCCAACCTTAAACATTGTTAGTAAAACAAGACTGCTGAGGCGCTACAGCAGGGCAGGCATGGATCGGTGACAGTCATGCTGCGATATGGCAAGAACCTGGAAGTGCAGTGTTTATACTGTACAGTATACAGTCTTGGTTATGCTGTATATCATACCAGCATCTACTAACTAAATTCAGTTATTGAGTGTAGTAAATATACAATGGGTTAAGACAGATGTCTCATTAATGTGACTGTTAATTCACTATGATACACTCGATGTCTGATGAATTAATACATCTGTTTAGACTACTCTGCACAGAGTTGGAGTCAATTCCATTTTGTTAATTCCATTCAATTCCAAAAAATCAATTCCAATTCCAGTCGATTCAAAAAAATGTGTGCCATTTCCGTACAATTCCATGCATTTAATTCCAATTCCATTCAATTCCAATTCCACCTGGGAAAATATCTCCAACTGCAAAGATGATTAAAAACTTCACTTAATGTGACCATTCATTCAACTTCACTCAAGTTCACTGGCTCAATTGTGCAGGTTGCCATTGGATCGAACCATCATTAGTTCCTCAAGTCTTGACTGAACAGGTGTTTTCTTCTGTTAGATGTTGTTGAATCTACACAAGAAGAGTTGGATCGACGGTCTGACCCTGCGAGACTATTCTGACCACTGTCACACCAATGACTCTACTGTCAAAGACCTGCTACAACTCGCCAAGAACTACAACAAGGTGAGATATATATATGCTCTTCCTCAAGGTTCCACTTACAGAGGGGTAAGACAGACTAATTCTTATACTGCTGCACTGCCTTAAGTAGCTGTTGTTTTTTTCACTACGTTTCAAGTGATGAGAATGTACCTGATTTCAGGAGAGAGTCCGGAAATACAACTGATTGTGTAATTTAGGATATATGTAGATGATATGAGATTGTTGTGACTTGTTCCTGCTCTCTTTCCACAAAGGTTATGGGACTGTTGTGAGGGTGGGGGGGGGCTGGCCAAATGACGTCTGTGAGCCTACACTAGTACAGTGTCACGTACGCTGCAAGTGGTTGGTTGATGACCTTTCACAGTGAATTCTTGTGTTTTCTTAAGAATTATTTACTTTAAATTAAACATTGGAGATATGCAGGAATGACTGGTTACCCTCTGATTTGGAAGAAGCTTATATTGAAGTCATAAATAGTTACAATATGTACCCAGCTGTAGAGTAGTTTTGAAGATAACATTTTATGTTTCAAGTTATTTATTCTAAAATTTATGAAGTTGGGAAGAATAGCTGGGTTTGTTATGTTTGTTATGTTTGTTATGCTGTTATTCCTAATGTGATCATGAAGAGTTTAGCAACTGAGTGTTGAGACTTCAAGAATTCAATGCATCAGGTCATTAAGCTAACAAAGTTGCATCACTGTTTATATGTTGGTGTGAATGACATGGATAGTCAACACTAGTTTTTCCTCATCCTAAACCAGATTATGTAGTGGAGAACATCTGTCTTACTCTACATAATCATGTGATGAGGACAATAAACCAGCTTAAAATATGTTCTGTGGTAAAAGTACATGATGTTTTAAATGTGTTGATATTTGTACTCAGAAATGGATTTCTGTGAAAGTATTGGTAAACCATGTCTCTACCATATCGGTGATTAACAAAAAAAAAAGCTTTTGGAAAAACTGTGAATGCAGACAACGCCAGAGAAGGTTCATGTGTGTGTGGGTGGATGTGTGTGGGTGGGTGTGCATGCGTGTGCTTTTACCTGAATGCAGACATACCAGCTTCATGTGTGTGTGTGTGAACGCAGACATACCAGCTTTGTGTGTGTGTGTGTGTGTGTGTGTGTGTGTGTGTGTGTGTGTGTGTGTGTGTGTGTGTGTGTGTGTGTGTGTGTGTGTGTGTGTGTGTGTGTGTGTGTGTGTGTGTGTGTGTGTGTGTGTGTGTGTGTGAATGCAGACATACAAGCTTCGTGTGTGTGTGAATGCAGACATACAAGCTTTATGTGTGTGTGAATGCATACACACAATCTTCATGTATGTGTGAACGCAAACATACAAGATTCGCATGTGTGTGAACGCAGACACACAAGGTTCGCATGTGTGTGAACGCAGACATACAAGGTTCGCACGAGTTTGAATGCAGACACACAAGCTTCATGTGTGTGTGTGTGTGAACGCAGACATACAAGGTTCGCATGTGTGTGAACGCAGACACACAAGCTTCATGTGTGTGTGAACGCAGACATACAAGGCTCTCATATGTGTGAATGCAGACACACAAGCTTCATGTGTGTGTGTGAACACAGACACACAAGGTTCGTATGTGTGCAAACGCAGACATACAAGCTTCACATGTGCGTGAACGCAGACATACAAGGTTTGCATGTGTGTGAACACAGACATACAAGGTTCACATGTGTGTGAACGCAGACACAAGCTTCATGTGTGTGTGTGAACGCAGACACACAAGGTTCGTATGTGTGCGAACGCAGACACAAGCTTCACATGTGCATGAACGCAGACATACAAGGTTTGCATGTGTGTGAACACAGACATACAAGTTTCGCATGTGTGTGAACGCAGACACACAAGCTTCATGTGTGTGTGTGTGTGTGTGAATGCAGACATACAAGGTTCGTATGTGTGTGAACGCAGACATACAAGGTTAGTATGTGTGTGAACGCAGACATACAATGTTCGTATGTGTGTGAACGCAGACACACAAGGTTCGTATATGTGTGAATGCAGACACACAAGGTTCGTATGTATGTGAACGCAGACATACAAGGTTCGTATGTGTGTGAACGCAGACATACAAGCTTCATGTTTGTTGTAGTCATTGGAAGAGGAGGAAACAATGACCAGTGAACAGCTTGCTATCAAGAATGTCGGCAAACAGGCAAGTCTACGTGTGTCAATGTTAGCAGCGTGAATCATACATGTTTTCTCCTGGAATCACCGGGAGACTCCTGGAAATCTATAAAATCTCCCAATCTTCTGCATGGGAGAACAAATCTCACAGATTTCAAATGAAACAAAAAATATTTTTGTGTGGCCACAGTTAACAAAACATCATCAATTCCTTTTATTCACACCCACAACAACAACAACAACAAGGGTTATTTCAATTAAGATTTATGCAGACTGGACAATGGAGGCTTGGCTAAACAGTTTCCTTGTGCCTTTGCATGTTGCATTGTTTATAATTAAGTGTTTAATTAAGTGTTAAACGAACAGTCTTCCATTATCGCTCATCGATGTACAATCCGTTAAATGTTTGTTTAAGTAATGCCCATCAACACATGTCCACTTTATACGAGTTCTGTTTAATTCATATATGTTTGCTAATTGTCACAATCGGACCACATGAACAAATTTTTTTTAAATGGGTTTCATGAATAAAAAAAATTCCTGCGTCACCTAGTGTCTCAAATGCCTTCATCAACCAGGATAACAAACTTTGAAAAAAAGAAAATGCTTCAGTTCTAGCCCTGCCACTTAATATTATGTTAGTTGTGTGTGTAATAAAAATTTAATATATAGGCATCTGCCAGTCAGGTAAGGTATTTTTGTTGTACAGTAATATATTTCAGGAGTAGAACAAATTGTTTTATTCCTAGACCATCTGAGTAGTAAACATGTTATTTTATAATTAGTAGTCTACAAGGAAATTTTCTGGTGCTACAATGTTTATATTAACATGTGAGTGTACCATTTAATAGTACACGTGCAATGTATTGGGAACAAAAGTGGATCTAGTGTCGTTTTTATGCATGGCGAGGATGTGAAATACTCCAATTTACCCACAATTCTCTTATACCCTGAAACCCTTTGATTTACCCACAATTCTCTGAGAGTACCGAGTCCCTCCGATTTACACATAAATCTCCTGCATTTATATTTCTGAAACTTAATATGTATGGCGTGCACATGTTTAAAAACAATATGGACAAATATCTCTCTACACATATTTCATCTAGCAGTAGTATCCTTAATACCATTGTTCAGTGCAGGACAATAAAAACATCACCTTAGACTCTTCACTTGAGTAAACCTAGAGAGGAAAACATAAGAAATTGATGTGCAATTAAAAATATGTTCACACAGTCTGTGAGTCGGCTGTGTGTACAGTTCAGTGGTGCAGCTGTGTTTGTGCCATTTAAAATTTGATGCAGTTTGCAGCATCTGCTGGTTGCGAAATAATGTATTAATAATTGGTCACAATTGCACTGTATTGTCGTTAGAAGTAGTTAAGCATATATTATGGATAATGATTAATAGTGCCACAGCAATGGATCTCACTGGAGATTGTCTCTTTAAAGCAAAATTCCTGCAAAATCATGCTGACAAATGTTTTTGTTAATGTAAATATATAACGTTTTGAGTATAATACACTCAGTAAACTTGTCTAAGTAATTAGGTGTTAATTATCTAGTGAAAATGTGTTCATGAATACAGAAACAATATATGTCAGCATTGCATGCTTCAGGATCCAAAGCGCCATCTGGAGGAGAATGTAGACGACCTGATGACCAGCAACATTGTCCAGTGCATTGGTGCGATGCTACACACGGTAGCCTTCAAGTAGCCGTAGAAACAACTGTTAGTTTACATTGATTTAAGAACATCCTGCTCACCTTCCCGGCTCAGAACTATTATAAAGCAATACATAGAAAGCATAACAAGTGTATCAGAACGTTGTAAAATTAATGTTGAACCCAATAAGGACATTTGGGACATGTAATAAAACAGTTGTGAAAATGTAGCTTGCTGACTTTGTACGGATATGTGCTTTCATTGTTGTGATCATCACATTTTCAGGCAGTGTTGATTTGTATTGTATGAATGTACTAACTGATTTGTGATGTACGAGTTATATGTTTATTATATTTAATGTGCAGCTATTTACAATAAATATCTGCCTAAACATGTAGTATTTCTTTTAAAAGAACATACAACTGCTTGTCTCTTTGCACCTAGATGTCCGCTAACGTGCCCTTGTGTGATCACTCACGCGGGTCGCCTGTACACAGTCCAGCTCTGTTTTCGTGGATCTTTTGGCCCTTATCGGTAGGGAATGTGCGTCTGCATCTGGTGCGTGGCTGCATGCATATGTAAACTGCATGGCAGTGACGTCACTCTCTGTTTTAACAAACAACTTTGTCTCACCGAAACGTTGTGCTCTTTGTCTTGGCACCACTGTTTTCCAAGCCCGCGGGTTTGCTGTGTTGGTCCATCCATGTGAGTCGATCAGTCGCCGTTCTAGTGTCCCTGCTCAGTTGTCCGATGTGATAAGCATAATAAAGGTCTAATGAAGGAGTATAATTCCGTCGTCGGGCTCGGTGCAGCGAGTGAACACGGAATCCAGCTCCTAGATAAATAAGAGGGGGCTCAAACAGTCGCCCTGTAATACTCCAAGGTGGACTACTATGGCATTAATGGTGACATTGGCTTGTCTGTACACTGACATGATGACGTTGAGGAGGGTCCTAGATCCAAAGAGGGTCGTAGATCTGAAAGAAACTGCCCTTTTCTTTATACTTCGGTACCATTTTTTAACTGAAAGCACCATTTTGGACCTTGAACCACAAATAATTGCCGTTTTATTTTAAACTGAATCGTTTGGACCAATGGTGGCGCCCTCGTGGGTTCTCTTCAATCGATAATCTGCCAAGTAAAAAATGTGCCCCTTTTGACCACTGATAGTGTCCCATTGAATCCAATCAGTAAACCGTGTGTGTGGGGGGGGGTACATATATATCAGCAAGTGTTGGGGAGGGGGGTATATCATTCTTGATTCCAAAGCCACTGTTCTGTAGATTTCTTGATATGGTCAAAGTGTAATATGTTCATGGATATATCTTGCTCTAGAAAAAATGACTACATATGCATATTAGAATGAATTCATGCTGCAACAAATATTTTCGATCACACATTTGACTTGTGTCTTAATAAATGGACATAGAAATAATATAGCAAAACAGGTTTCCGATCATAAAACAGTTTAATTTATATAAAAAACAACACTTTTTTAATCTAAATGCTTCTTTTATTTCAACAGACAATGTGTATGCACAGTGATCGATGATGAAAAATGATGTTGACATTCAGCTGTTGGCACAAGAGCATAACTGAGAACAATCTACTAACAAAAGTACAAGTAAACACCTAGCTTTGTTAACGTACACTGATGTTTCAGGTAAAATATAAATTGTATCGTAATGAACATCATAGCATGGACGAAACTAATATTAGCATCAATTCCTATATTTGTTTTACTCTTTACAACAAATCTTTCACAAACTCTTGAGTAATATTTTCCTATTGGGTGCTTTAAAACCATTACAGAACGCAACCAATTCAAGTTGAGATTCCTCTAAATTCTAAGGAAAAGTTCCTAGCAGTGAAATTCCCAACACTGAACGTATAATTAATATATATATGATCACTTTACATATGTTGTGTGTGGTGTTGTGTGTGAGGTGTGTGTGTGGTGTTTGTGTATGGTGTGTATGTGTGGTGTGTGTGTGTGTGTGTGTGTGTGTGTGTGTGTGTGTGTGTGTGTGTGTGTGTGTGTGTGTGTGTGTGTGTGTGTGTGTGTGTGTGTGTGTGTGTGTGTGTGTGTGTGTGTGTGTGTGTGTGTGTGTGTGTGTGTGTGTGTGTGTGTGTGTGTGTGTGTGTGTGTGTGTGTGTGTGTGTGTGTGTGTGTGTGTGTGTGTGTGTGTGTGTGTGTGTGTGTGTGTGTGTGTGTGTGTGTGTGTGTGTGTGTGTGTGTGTGTGTGTGTGTGTGTGTGTGTGTGTGTGTGTGTGTGTGTGTGTGTGTGTGTGTGTGTGTGTGTGTGTGTGTGTGTGTGTGTGTGTGTGTGTGTGTGTGTGTGTGTGTGTGTGTGTGTGTGTGTGTGTGTGTGTGTGTGTGTGTGTGTGTGTGTGTGTGTGTGTGTGTGTGTGTGTGTGTGTGTGTGTGTGTGTGTGTGTGTGTGTGTGTGTGTGTGTGTGTGTGTGTGTGTGTGTGTGTGTGTGTGTGTGTGTGTGTGTGTGTGTGTGTGTGTGTGTGTGTGTGTGTGTGTGTGTGTGTGTGTGTGTGTGTGTGTGTGTGTGTGTGTGTGTGTGTGTGTGTGTGTGTGTGTGTGTGTGTGTGTGTGTGTGTGTGTGTGTGTGTGTGTGTGTGTGTGTGTGTGTGTGTGTGTGTGTGTGTGTGTGTGTGTGTGTGTGTGTGTGTGTGTGTGTGTGTGTGTGTGTGTGTGTGTGTGTGTGTGTGTGTGTGTGTGTGTGTGTGTGTGTGTGTGTGTGTGTGTGTGTGTGTGTGTGTGTGTGTGTGTGTGTGTGTGTGTGTGTGTGTGTGTGTGTGTGTGTGTGTGTGTGTGTGTGTGTGTGTGTGTGTGTGTGTGTGTGTGTGTGTGTGTGTGTGTGTGTGTGTGTCTTCTCGACGCTATAGCAATGAGACACTATCAGTATTTCTAAACTTCCGTGTGTGTGTGGTGTGTGTGTGGTGTGGTGTGGTGTGGTGTGGTGTGTATATGGTGTTATTTGGAGTTGTGCTGCAAGTGTTTATTTTATCTGCAATGTTTATACTAATACTGCACATATTCCACAAAGACTAGGTACAAACATAGGAATGAATAATACTGCAAATATTTCTTTTTTTGAGCAAATTATGTCTAATAATTCTTTTTTAAAATGTGAGTAATAAGCAGATTGTGAAATCTGATTTTTGTTGGACAACTTGAGAAATGACTAGGGCATTGCATCAAAACATTTAGGCACATAAATATATTGCATCATATATGAGTTATCATGTGACTGCATGGTGTACCTACCAGAAAGCTACGTGGTGTCCGAGTTTAAGAATAGAACACGAAGCACACAACACAATCTACTACATTCAAGGGGAGTCAGTATAGGGAAGGGAGTCAGCATTGCGGAGTGGCACACTCAAGCAGCACTTCCTCCCACCACACCTATCTGCTGCATTTCGGAGATAGAGTTTCATGTCCAGATGGACATCGGCCTCTGATGCCTGTATCCCCGCCTTAGCTTGAAGCACTGCTCACTCTGATGCCTGTTTCCCCACCTTAGCTTGAAGCACTGCTCACTCTGATGCCTGTATCCCTGCCTTAGCTTGAAGCACTGCTCCCTCTGATGCCTGTATCCCTGCCTTAGCTTGAAGCACTGCTCCCTCTGAAGCCTTAGCTTGAAGCACTGCTCCCTCTGATACCTGTATCCCTGCCTTAGCTTGAAGCACTGCTCCCTCTGATGCCTGTATCCCCGCCTTAGCTTGAAGTACTGCTCCCTCTGATGCCTGTATCCCTGCCTTAGCTTGAAGCACTGCTCCCTCTGATGCCTGTATCCCCGCCTTAGCTTGTAGTACTGCTCCCTCTGATGCCTGTATCCCTGCCTTAGCTTGAAGCACTGCTCCCTCTGATGCCTGTATCCCTGCCTTAGCTTGAAGTACTGCTCCCTCTGATGCCTGTATCCCTGCCTTAGCTTGAAGCACTGCTCCCTCTGATACCTGTATCCCTGCCTTAGCTTGTAGTACTGCTCCCTCTGATGCCTGTATCCCTGCCTTAGCTTGAAGCACTGCTCCCTCTGATGCCTGTATCCCTGCCTTAGCTTGAAGCACTGCTCCCTCTGATGCCTGTATCCCTGCCTTAGCTTGTAGTACTGCTCCCTCTGATGCCTGTATCCCTGCCTTAGCTTGTAGTACTGCTCCCTCTGATGCCTGTATCCCCGCCTTAGCTTGAAGCACTGCTCCCTCTGATGCCTGTATCCCCGCCTTAGCTTGAAGCACTGCTCCCTCTGATGCCTGTATCCCCGCCTTAGCTTGAAGTACTGCTTCCTCTGATGCCTGTATCCCCGCCTTAGCTTGAAGCACTGCTCCCTCTGATGCCTGTATCCCTGACTTAGCTTGAAGTACTGCTCCCTCTGATGCCTGTTTCCCTGCCTTAGCTTGAAGCACTGCTCCCTCTGATGCCTGTATCCCCGCCTTAGCTTGAAGCACTGCTCCCTCTGATGCCTGTATCCCCGCCTTAGCTTGAAGCACTGCTCCCTCTGATGCCTGTATCCCTGCCTTAGCTTGTAGTACTGCTCCCTCTGATGCCTGTATCCCTGCCTTAGCTTGTAGTACTGCTCCCTCTGATGCCTGTATCCCCGCCTTAGCTTGAAGCACTGCTCCCTCTGATGCCTGTATCCCCGCCTTAGCTTGTAGTACTGCTCCCTCTGATGCCTGTATCCCTGCCTTAGCTTGTAGTACTGCTCCCTCTGATGCCTGTATCCCCGCCTTAGCTTGAAGCACTGCTCCCTCTGATGCCTGTATCCCCGCCTTAGCTTGTAGTACTGCTCCCTCTGATGCCTGTATCCCTGCCTTAGCTTGTAGTACTGCTCCCTCTGATGCCTGTATCCCCGCCTTAGCTTGAAGCACTGCTCCCTCTGATGCCTGTATCCCCGCCTTAGCTTGTAGTACTGCTCCCTCTGATGCCTGTATCCCTGCCTTAGCTTGAAGCACTGCTCCCTCTGATGCCTGTATCCCCGCCTTAGCTTGAAGTACTGCTTCCTCTGATGCCTGTATCCCCGCCTTAGCTTGAAGCACTGCTCCCTCTGATGCCTGTATCCCTGACTTAGCTTGAAGTACTGCTCCCTCTGATGCCTGTTTCCCTGCCTTAGCTTGAAGCACTGCTCCCTCTGATGCCTGTATCCCCGCCTTAGCTTGAAGCACTGCTCCCTCTGATGCCTGTATCCCCGCCTTAGCTTGAAGCACTGCTCCCTCTGATGCCTGTATTCCTGCCTTAGCTTGTAGTACTGCTCCCTCTGATGCCTGTATCCCCGCCGTAGCTTGAAGCACTGCTCCCTCTGATGCCTGTATCCCTGCCTTAGCTTGAAGCACTGCTCCTTCTGATGCCTGTATCCCCGCCTTAGCTTGAAGCACTGCTCCCTCTGATGCCTGTATCCCCGCCTTAGCTTGAAGTACTGCTCCCTCTGATGCCTGTATCCCCGCCTTAGCTTGAAGCACTGCTCCTTCTGATGCTTGTATCCCTGCCTTAGCTTGAAGCACTGCTCCCTCTGATGCCTGTATCCCTGCCTTAGCTTGAAGCACTGCTCCCTCTGATTCCTCTATCCCCGCCTTAGCTTGAAGCACTGCTCCTTGTGTTGGAAAAATAAAAGTTTACATTCACTCAGAATATGGTAGATCAATATGGTTTGAGGCAAACTTGCTAGCCATTCTTAATTAAACACACATGCTTGCAACAACAAGGATTACCGCCTGTGAATAAAGGGAACAAATTAGCTTAAATTTATATGCAATGTCCTTCTTATGAATCATGGAAAAATATCCAAACTAAAATTCAGTGAAGATAACTGCCATTCAGTAGATTGTTTTGTAGGAAGAGAACAAATAAAGAATACTTGTCATGTCAATACTGCCAAAAAATAATACAACATATCTAGTAGTGATTATATATACACCCCCCACACCCTCCCACCCCTACCCTCCCACCACCCCAGTTTTGCAGGAAGAGAACAAATAAAGAATACCTATCATGTCAATACTGCAAAAAAATAATGCAACATCTAGTAGTGATTATGATTATACATACATGCATGCATACATGCATACATACATACATATATACATATTTAACAAGATTTAGATTTAACAAGATTGCCATCCCAAACAACAAGTTCCAGATGGCAAGTGGACAAGGAAGCATAGTCTTCATCCTTTCTGGTATTCCTATAAACCCTCCACATAGTTTGCTTAAACTTATTTGTCTAATAGCTTCTTTTGACAAATGTTTCTTTCTAGACCGTTTTCCTTGTTTTTCAAGGGAACAAATTTATCGATGATACTCTCAATTTCATATTTTAGAATATTCCACCTTTTTTGCAGTCAGGGGAGACGTTTAGTAGTTATTCCGACTTGGAACTTTTTATTCGAACATACGAAAGGGACAACCACGTGGAGCTAACGTTACGAGACGCGATCACTGGACAATGCGCGCAGTAAGGCACAGAAGAGTCGAAGGTTCAAATCCGCTGTTGAAGTAGTATTCCGTGCACTACACCTGTGTCTGTGGAGGGAAGAAATACTACTCGAAAGGCAACGGCATACCCACAGGTCAACGGTTAGTGTGGTTTATTTTAGATAGTTCAGGCATACTAAGCGTATGCCGTAATGCTTTTGATCGTGAGTTCCCCTGGCAAATTCTACTGTTCGAAACCTAGCCAACCTTAAATGTTGGGCCCTCCGTAAAAAATTAGGTTCCCGAATGTTTCTGAAAGTATATTTTGTTCATGAATTGGATTACCCCTTAGGCTTAAATTGTGTCATGAAGTGTTCTGGAAAACGTATTTTGGCGCCCGTATTTTTCTATGTTGCTGCGTGAATGCACAGACAATGTGCCATGTTGTCCTATGTTGCTACCATTGGATTACCTGTTCTAGAGTTTTTACTTTGTTCTTGAATTGGATTAGGCCCTACCCCTACATTTTTCACGTGTTCTTGATACTGTGTGTTTCTATGTTGATGTGACACAGGCTATCTATGATTATATGCTTTGTACCATGTTTTTTCATTTATACTTATGTTGCTACCATTGGATTAGCTATTTGAAATCTGAGCTGTTAGGTCCTTCGTAACAGTTAAGCCATAAATATGAGATGTTGGGTTCCTACAGGTCCCGGATGTTTTGAGTTGGATTACCCATTGAATTTGTGTGTTCCTGAAAACCGTATTTTGATTATGTAAAAGCTGATATTTCTAGACTGACTATATGAGCAAATAATTGACAAAATTCTGCTGTATACCTAAGCCATATGTTTTTCGAAAGACTATGTTTTTCTCAGCTGCAGTGTGGTATTTATAACTTTGTCAGCAAATAACAGAATACGTCAAATAATAATTGTTGCCATAGAAACGGTGCTAATTAAAATAAGGTTTTCGTTAAAATAATCCTATCCATCTTTCGTATGAAAAGAGCCACTTCCTCCGATAGACCTCTCACATCAGCGGTTCCTATTTCTTTAAACATACTTCGACATTATAGGCGGTTTTTAATAGTGTATATATAATTTGCCTAAACTAAGCGCCTGTTTCCACGGGGGGAATTCCAAGATTCAGTCACTCTGATGGGAAATGTGTTTTTCTTGTATTTGTTTTAGCTCTTAACTCTTCGTATATTTGGTATTTCCTCTGGTTAAAATTTTGGACATCACGGACGTGTACCTGTGTTTTCAGATCCATGAAGACTGAAGCTTAGTCTAAGTGTCGATAGGCAATCTTTCGTGGTAACTGATGTGAATGAACAGCACAGCCATCTTGTCTCAGAAGTGAGTAAATGCTTATGTGGTTTTAAAAAAGAAGGTGGTTTAATGAAATTACACATATTTTTCTATGTTCACAAAGTTTGTTCACATCACTGCTACACATTTCCTTGCTTCAGCTATCCATTATTAATGAGTTAGCATACTAAAAAAATGTAGCGAGTACATAAGACCCAGGTCTGATAGTAGTATATTACTTTGTCTTCTTGATGTAATAGTAAAAGAACGGAAAGAAAGATTGCACTGTAATGTCATTGGTTCAACAGAACAGAACAGAAGGGGGGGGGGCAGAGAATATGATACGTCTCGGCGTTAACAAGAAACTGCTGCTGCTGCATGTCCAGTAAGTTACAGGCAAGGTTGTGACCCGGAAGGACCTCGGCAATGTTCAGACTCAGCTGAACGACAAATCAACCAAGAATGATCTTGGTGCGGTGGTTGAACAGCTTCAGCAGATAAATGGTAGGGAAACAAGAATTCTTTAGACAATTCACTTTGCTATTATTTGTATCATATGACCGATTTGCTCACCCAATGTGACACTGTAGCATGTCCTGTGTATGTTACTGTATTTTGTTTTTCAGTATTAAGTTTATACTTTTACGTGTATTGCCTTTAATGTAGGCTTTCGTTTAATGTATTCTTTTAATTATCAAACATTCCTTGTTCACTTTAAGTTGTATTATTGTGTGTATATATATATTCATTGTGGCGTATAAATATAACATTTTGTTATTAAGCTGAAAAAATCAACATTTAAGGGAAAAAATTAGCATATCGCAAATCTGGGTCATTGATGTCCAAACATGTTGTGTGTGAATAGTTTATGTAACATCTGCAGTCGATTTCCTAAACAGAATGCCTGCTTTTGTTCAAATCGTTGACATAATTGACTTCAGTCGTTAGATCTGTTAATGATCAAAATAGTGGATATCCAAAATGATAAACACTGTGCTTGAACAGGCATTGAACAGACTAATTTAATAGTTTGTCTGATGATTTCACAAAAAATCGAATTGATTGAGTTGTGACATTAGGATATTTATGTACTTACAAGTAATTACATGCACTACAAAATGACAATGGTTACTTCATTACAAGTTCCACAGTGGAAGTCTCCACTGACAACAACAAGACACTTACCGGCATCTTATTCCAAGATGCTGAGATGACAACCAACTTTGCCTCATACCCAGAAGTCATCATGGTTGATGCAACATATAAGTTGACAAGTTTGTCACATGCCAGTCTACCTCATGCTCTGCATCGATGGGAATGGACAGAGCGAGATTATTGCATGCTGCGTGACAATGTTGGAGACAGAGGAGGGAATGTCAGCCATGGTTGCAGCTTTCAAGAAACACAATTCCAGGTGGGATAAAGTTGCCATGGTCATGACAGATAAAGACATGACAGAGAGGATTGTGTTTGGGAGGGCATTTCCCTAAGCCACGATGCACCTCTGCCTCTTCCATGTCCTAAGAACTTTCAGACGCCAAATCACGTGTGAGAAGTTTGGCATCACATCAGGGGAGCGGGACCTGGTGATAGACTTCATGTGTCGTCTGACGTATGCCAAGTCTTTGGTAGAGTACAACAGGATTTATGCAAAGTTGTTGGAGTGCGGCTTGGAGGCAGTGATCACCTACTTCAACGACAACTGGCATGCATCAAAAGAACAGTGGGTTGAAGGCCTGAAAGGCCAGACCTTCTCGCTAGGTGAAACCACAAACAACCGACTTGAAAGCACGAACGCCAAGGTGAAGAGTGTGTGTGCGAAGTATGCGACGTTAGAGAAGTTCTTCACAAACTTCATCTCTGTTCTGTCTGTGCTGAGAGCCGAGAGGAGCCGCCGCATACTGATGGCCATGATCATGAAGACGCCAAGCTCTGATATCGCCACACAGACCATCAACCAGGGTTTGACGCCTTATGCAGCTGCATTGGTAATTCAGCAGCTGCAACTCCGACACAAGGTGGTGATCGCCGGTGGTGATGCCCGAGTCGGCTGGCTTGTGAACTCAAGCGAAGACCAACTGACTGTGTCCACCTCTGCATGCATGTGTAAGTTCAGGACAACGACGAACTTGCCATGCCGACACATGTTTGCAGTAAGGGGACTGGCCAAGCTGGATCTGTTCTCTGAGGACCTGGCAGCAGAACGTTAGTCGATGGCATACCTGACCAGAGCGCACAACATGAAGTCAACAACTACCAGTGCTTCCGTGAATGTGGACGACGTGACACCTGCCGTAGCACCATCAGGCACGGCCAAGCTGAGCAGCCATCAGAAATATAGTCGTATCTTCCGGATCGCCACGTCACTGGCACCAATGGCAGCAGAAGTGGGCATGCAGGAATGTGAGGAACGTCTCGCTACTCTGCTACTCTAAAGGTCTTGAAAAAACCGTGATTGGTCTGCCGCTGAAACGACAACGTCTCAACCAGCTTCCATTTGCACGGAGACCAACTGCTGAGAAGAAAATGTGTAAGATGCCTATCAAACAGAATATTATGAAATAAAATTAATTCCGGGTTGTCTCCGGGATAGTTTTCACTGATATGGAATGACACATCAGAAACTACAGCTCAGGTTCACGAGAATAAAAGTTAAGTAAAATTAAATACTATAATAAATTTATAATTAATAACTTATTTATTATATATTCTATGTTTGTGTTGTAGCCACGCTTACATGTTTGGTATCAGAAGAGAGAGCCAGAGCTGCTCTTGAGAATCATATCAAACTGACCAAGAAAGATGTGTATGCAACTATTCCACCATCAATCACAGAAGATTGTGTGTCAATTCACAGTGTGGAAGAATCTTTCACACCAGCAGCTTGGAGGGAGGTGCTGCAGAAGGTTGAAGCAGTTAGATAGAAACCTGTTTGGCATTGTGGCAGGTGTGGTGAGGACATAGAAGAGGAGTGTGAAAACTGTGTCTTCTGTGACAGGTGCTTGATCTGGTTGCACTACAGGTGCTTAAGAAGGCACCTGCGTCGAAATACTGGTTTTGTTGCAGCTGCAAAGGCTCTAAAGGGTACTACACCCAGTGACTGTGGTTGGCATGATTGTGTAGCATGTAGATTCAGCTGTGTATGTCACAGCAAGTAGTGAGGTGAGAAAGTGAAAATGTATTTATAGTGTTTGAGTGTAGCTAATATCATTGAAGTTGATTGCGCATGTATGTACAGGTGTAACAGTTGATGATTGTGCACGTACTTTTATAATTCTAAATGATATGATACTTTGCATAATTTATGAAACCCTGTAAACTGTGTGTATAAAGTTTGTCTTTCACACGTTGAGAGGTATTGTTAATAGTATTTGGTAAACTGTACTTGAGACACTGTTTTGCAAAAGTATGCTTTGTACCATAAATATGAATTTTATTTTGGTTGCGTGTATTATGACCATGTATCTCGGAGTTTGTTGCTATCTGCCAATGCTGTAGGTAATTTATTATGTATAAATTTATAATCAAATAAAAATTTTTGAAGGGCTAGCATATCGTTCACTTTTAGTAAGTTTATTTTTTTAAATAGCGGGTCAGTATATGAATTTAAATGTTTTAAAGCTCACTACTGCATGTGTCCGTGTAGCATGTAGATTCAGGTGTTTTTTAATTGCTATAATGTATTTTACAGAATAAAGGTTTCTGAGAATTCCATTATGCTTGTTGGTTTCCCTGCTTTATACCTACACTTTATATTTCGGCACAATTACTTGACGCAATACTTAAGCAGTACTAGTCAGTAAAATGAATAAACGAGTTGAATATATTTTCTAAATAGTTGCAAAATTCATACTTATTGTACTCGGAAGTATTAGTGATCTATGTTTATGTGCTTCAAGTAAAACTGAACACCACAATTACACAAACGTACCGATATGGTAAACAAGCAAAGCATATTTTGGGCACTGCATATATTCTTGGCAAACCAGTTTTTTTAATTGCACGTTTCAAACAGCGCCATTAGGGTGATAAAGAACGCATATTTAGTCTTACAAGCAGACACTAGTACGATGTAACATGAACATTTAATGCAGAACAAAAAGAAAACACGACCAACCGCAATCAAATCCGAAGAGCGGGGTCACCCACAAACAGCCATAGCCGTAAATCATAATTGATCGTCTATTGGCGTGACTTCTTTCTTCTCCTTATACTATATATGACTAATTATAGAGAAAGCAACTATACAATAATATTATTGCAATTATAGTCTAAGTGACAAAGTCGCTTAGATACTCGGGAGGTCTGCGTCTTCTTGTTGATCGACGGGGAAGCTCCTCGGTGGTAGGCAAAGTCAATCGCCCTACAATGTTTTTCTATCTGGCTGTTGCTACTAGTACGGCGAAGATCTCGTTCGGCCGAAACGTAAGTATTTTCATGAAACGTGAAACCTTACAAAACGCCATAAACAGAGCAATAAACACGTCTTTCGTGTCTGTATGCATTCTTATATGTATATCACTAAAGTTACCTGACAATAACCATGTAAAAGTGTGAAATTATTACCTTTTTGTCAGAACGCATGTGCTTGTCAAGGTTTGTATATAACCGGATGTTGTTGTGAGCGAGAATAGCAAGCGGGATTTCCATAGTCACGCTAAGAATTGCCGTCTGCTGGCCATAGAGTTACATCATTAATAATGCCCCTATAAACTACTAACTAACTAACGGGTGTTTTATTTATGTCTGTGCTGCTGGCTCATTCTGGCCTCATTCTACACGAAATCGCATTTGATCATGTGACCCAAAGGCAACATCACGTGCACAGTATGGCGGCTAATTGTGAAATGTTTTCTATGTCACCGATAAAAGTACTCATAAGTAATTATTTGGAGCACATTTCTTCAGTTTCTTGACGCCCAATCGTCGGTTGTGTTTCACGGAATACACATGTGAAACGGTTAGTGCGTATCGGTTTTAAAACTTAAGTTATTAGTTCCGTAGCCAAATGGCTACGGAACTGCCAAAATGGCGCTTTAGCAAATGCCCGTCAGGCCTTTCGCCCCAGAGACGAAGAGCGGGGCGAAAAATTTTGCCTACCTCGGCGGGGAAGTTCTCTTCATCTTCTGACTCTTACCTCTCCTCGTCCGGAACGACCGGAGTCTGCGCATCCGGAATCGGATGTACCGACTGAGCGTCGTCAGGTGTGGCAGGGTACAGTAGCTGTGTTGGTATGCTCGATCGAGGTTCTGGAGTGGGGTGATATGTCGGCGTATTCTTCGAGTCACCGTATTGGTACGCCGTTGGCGGATCAAGCGTATGGGCAGCAGCTTGTAGCACTCCGTCCGTTTCACTCAATAGGAGGTGGCTCGCAATTGATTGCCGATGAATTTGCTTACATTGAGCCAGACCCCATCTACACTCACTACTAGGTACCGACACCGAGAAGGTGACTTGTTTCGGTCACAGTACAGATACACAATGTCACCAACATCAATATTTAGTGCTTTGGATACGGTATGACTGGGTGACTTCGATAGTTGACTTGGAGCGTGGTTGGCATTTCGCAAAGAATGCTGCCGGCGAACGAGGTCGTAATCGGTTAACGGCAGTTGTTCGTTTGTGAACTGGTCTCGCTGGGTCCACAACTCTCTGGCGATAAAACCCCTGTTTCGTATACGAGTGTTGAGGTTTGCAGTGGCAATAGATAGAACAAGCTGCGTGACAGCCCCGCCTGTGGGTTGTTGGTGTAAGAGTTCATGCTCGAGCTCGCATACAGCCTTTTCTGCAACCGGATTTTTATTGACGTTCTTGACGCGTCCAAGTTCAATCGTGAGTCGATACGTGGACAGCAGGGCGTCCTTGACGAGAACAGCGAACCATGGGGCGGGGTCAGTGCGTATGACAGCAGGAGGCCCATCTAGCGGTCGTAAGCCAATGCACAGCTTGACCAGAGAGTCTCGTAGTGTGTCGCGGCGTTCGTCATCAATTAAACACGAAGCAGTGTATGACGTTACGCACTCGCGTAGGACCAAGATGAGTTGTTCCTCACGTTTGATGACGTCTGCGGCATAGGAAATTCCTACCACATCTGGAGGATTGCCTGTAGACTGTGGGATAGTCGTGTGTGGAGTATCGCGTAGTGAGGCACATTGGTGACAGCTACGCGACGCTGTGTCGATTGCTTTGTCCAGGTCCAACGCGTACAGATAGCGATGCATGACCTGTTTCAACTGGTAACATGAGGGATGGTCCAGTTGAATGTGTAGTGCTGTCACTAGCCCGTCAAGGACCATGCGGGGAACGATGATGTAATCTCGTGCTGGGCTGAGTGGATCGTTACGACGTACGACTAGCAGACCATCACGGGCGATGGATGCGACGTTTAGATATCGCTTGATGTCTTTGGTATTCGTTATTTTCTTGGATGGTCGCGTCCCTTGTGTGAGGTGTGAAAGTGTGCGTCGCAAATCAGGGCATTCGGCTTGGATAGCTAGCCACGTTGATCTGCTGGTGAACAGAAGTCGAGCCCTCCCAGATGTCACATCGTTGGTAGTGACACATTGCAGGATAACCGACTCCTCCATTTGCCTGACAAAGGTGCATACTTGACACTGTTGTTCGAGACATGTCGGTGCGTTGCGACTAGCAAAGTCTGATGGGACATTTGCTGAGCCGGTGAGGTGTTGGACAGTTGCCTGATAGCGGCTGACTACCGAAAAGAATGTAGAGACTCGCGGACTCACAGAGAACTCGCCGCGACACAGTTTTTCATGAGCTTGTGCGCAAGGCTTGCTGTCAGTGAGGATAGACGCAGTGTGACTCGACTGTACGATGTACGGGCTGAAATGCTTCACTGCGGCTGCAATGGACAACGCCTCTATCTCGCAAGGCAGCCACGTAGTTTGTCGCCCGCGTAATTTCGAACTGAAGAATCCGGCCAGCTTCAATTTGTCAGCACGCATAACATACAAGGTAGCCCCTAATCCGTACTGTTTGGTGGAGCCATCGGTCACAAGCCATAGCTTGTCGGAGGGTCGAGGCAACGTGATAGCCTTGTTCGTATGTAGACTGTCCTGTGCATGCTTGAAGGCCTTCCGTAACGAGTCTGTCCAAACGATGTATTCAGAAGACTGGCGTCCGCCAGTTGCGTTATCGAAAGGTGCGAGTAAGGCAGAGAAACCGGGTATTACACGCGCTAGCATTTTGTAAGCTCCAACGAATGCGCGCATGACCTTCACAGTCGTGGGAGCTTCACAGCTGGCTAGGGTAGCAATACGGTGAGGATTCGCCAGAATGGTACCCATATTCCATATCCAACCGAGAATGGTAGTTGACGTCGGAAAAATCGTTGTCTTGGTGGCTGATAGTCGCAAACCACTGTTGGCGAAGCATTGTAACAGCCTTTTGACGTTTTGTTGAAGTTCAACAATGGTGATGCCGCCGCAGTAGATGTCGTCTGCAAGTTTAGCGACACTGCCTTCTTGCAGCAGGTCTCCGAGTATGCGACATAGCAATTCTTCGAGTGCAGTTTCTGACCCGGGCATCCCCATTGCAGAGCATGCACACACGCGTACGCCGCGGAACGGCGTGACGACACCGCAGTACCTCATTGATTCACGGGAGAGTGGTATTTGATAGAAAGCATTCGATAAATCTGTTGTTGCGATGTGCTTCCATTGATTTTACGCAGGGTGCTATCAACGTCGGGCATCAGGGATGGTTGTGGTTTGCTATAGCGTCCCACGTCTGTGAATGCAGTGACTAATCGGTGTCCACCGTTTCGCTTCTTAACGAGGAACGACGGATTGAGGTACTCGACGTTCACAGGAACATCCTCAGGTCGGACGACAACGCCCATCGTCTCAAGTTCGTCGAATTTGCTCTGAAGGTCAACGAGCAGATTTCGAGTGTATTGTGGTAGGCGGCCTTTCCGTTGAGGTGGTTGAACAGGGCCCATGTTTACGACCGCTTCGAAAGGTCCAACATGGCCGTTATAGCCAGTGTAGTTAGGGTCAAATACATCGTCGTATTCTTCAATGATGGCGCGGAATGATGCACGTTCACCGGATGATAGTTTCATGTCCGGATCGATTTGGACAGAGGCAGAGTGCTTGCTAGGTGTAGATATGCGAGGTTGTAGGTCTATGGCCTTACTGATAACGTCAGAACGTAAGGGAGTGTTTGTTGGAACGTCCGGTACAAACACGTCTCGAATTTGGCAAAAGTGTTCGTTTCGTTTCAGCAAGCGAGTGGTGTTTGTCAGGTTGGGTATACGTACCACGCCATCTACTCTGGTAACGAGCGACGGTTGTGGCCACAGGTCACTGTCTCGTGTGAACTTGTTGCCTGTAGTGTCAAGGCGTGGCTCCAAAGCGAATGTGGAGTCCGTAGTAAACAAGTCAGTGGGGAGGTTTACTTCCACGAACTCGCCAGGCCAAACCGTGGTATTAGAGGGGGGGGGGCGCTCGCAACACGTGGGTGCGTCGGACTGCATGTCGGTTGAGAGATTCATCGGTTGTACCATACGTGTAAGTCGTACCATCAGACAGCGTGATGATTCTCTTAGCTGGACGTATGGTCACGTCGCTGACTTCCATAAATGGAGTGCCAGCTAGAACTTCGACATCCAAGTTCTTCACAACTAACCCACAAAACGAGAAGGTGTGGTTTTTGCGCGTTAGACGCACTGTAGTCTCGCCAATTATGGCCAGGGGCGATGCCCCATCAGCTTGATGAGCCGATTGAGAAGAGGTTTTGATCTCACAACCGAGTCTCAGAGCAGTGGAATGTCGGATCATGTTGCCTGTTGCACCGATGTCGATGGTGACTCGGACCGTGTGATGGCCACAAAACGTGTCCAGATAAGGCGACTGACGTATGTCGATGCGTTGTGCCGTAGCGAGGCCTAACGTAGGCTGGTCAACGATTTCGGGTTGATGGAGCTCATGGCTGTACTCATACTCGTCGTCCTCTTCGTGTACGTCAGTGACTTGACGGATCTTAGCCATGTAGCGACGATCTTGTTCGGGAAGATATGGGCATTCGCTCAAGAAATGCTGCAAGTTGCTGCGGCCAGCTTGTTTGCAGAGTGGACATGCCTTTGTACTGGTAGACCGCCTTGGAGCAGAAAATGGAGATGGTTGACGCCTTGAGAACGACTGTCTCTGTCCAAATTTGTTCTGTTGATGGTGAGCCGTAGCTGTACGCATGATCTTTGCATCATCGGCGGAAGTGATTTCATCAAATAGTGAGTCTAGGGCCTGGGAAATTTCAGGCTTAATCGACGCCAGTGTTCTAGCTCTCAGTTCAGTGCCGTATCGTTGCTTGATGAGCTTTGGGAGTGCCACGTTAATTAATCTCGACCATGTGAGCACAACCATGTTTTCGAGCGAAGGTGTCATTTCTTCGTCGACATTTATGGCGTCACCATGGTGAAGAATAACACTCCCTCGCTGGAGCATGTTGTCTTCAACGAAGGCCACTAAGCGCTGATACAGATCTTCAGGACGTTCATCAGCCTGGAGCTGAATGTCGGCAAAGTCAAGTAAATGGGCGCCCGTAGACTGAAATCCGTAGTGTAGACGAATAGTTTGCCAGATGCAAGATAAACTAGTTGAATTCTTGACGATCGTGTTGCGCGATATAACTGGGCAGTAATTGGCTATCTCTCCTAGCATCAGCTCTAGCATGTACACTTGCTGGAGAGCCGTACGGCCGCCTGACGTAATGACGTCATCGTCATTGATACCTCCGTTTGGTTCAGAGGCCCACTTCTTCCCCCAGTTGGCGTCAGTGGTAATAAATTGCGTGAAGTTGGTGTCGAGCGATAAAGTATAAATAAGGTTTTGACGCCAGTTCTCAAAGAGTTTACCGTTTCGGTTTTCGTGAGACACCACCGTTTCGGTGCACGTTGCGTGTTGGCCATGTTAACGTTAGGCTACTACGATTTTACTAGTGCGACAAAGACAAAGCCGTCGTTCAAGGCTAACTGCTTGCGCCGATTAGTAGGCTAGAAAGTCAATGTGATTCAATTTGCTATTGTACACAGTTCGATGTGTGAGTTCGTTATGAACACTGCCACCACGCCATTAGGGTGATAAATAACGCATATTTATTCTTACAAGCAGACACTGGTACGATGTAACATGAACATTTAATGCAGAACAAACAAGAAAACACGACCAACCGCAATCAAACCCGGAGAGCGAGAGCGTCCTTGACCCGGGGAGCCGGGGTCACCCACAAACAGCCATAGACGTAAATCATAATTGATCGTCTATTGGCGCAGCTGGACAAGTAGCTAGCCTATATGTCCTACGATATATCCGGCAGTCAGTGCCAATTAATACGTTGTCCGGTAGGCGACCGGCAGTGACGGAGCTTTAGCTCCGGTTCTATTTAACCGGCAGTCAGTGCCGGAGTTATAGCCAATTCACGCATTGTTCGGTAGTGACGGAACTTCAGCTGCAGCTCCATTTCACCGGCAGTCAGTGCCGGACAATGGATAAGTTGGCTATAGCTCCGACAGTAAGTGCCGGAGCATTAGCCAATTCGTCCGTTGTCCGGTAGGCGCCCGGCAGTGACGGAACTTGAGCGGGTGCAGACAGGTTATTATTGCGCATGCGCACAGGAAGTGCCGGAGCAATAACTGCTTTATAGTGCGTCCGGGTCCGGACCTATAGCCACAGCCAAATATATAAATACATGCACACAAACACGCACGCGGGCGCTCATACAGACACGCGCACACAAACACACGCACGAACGCTCGCACGCACACACACACACCCTGTTTTAAAATATTGACTATTGAATCGAAAACGGATGTTTCACTGGATGTTTTTGAGCTCGAAGTGAGATGATGTAATTTTTACCCCTGTGTTAGTCACAGCAAAAACTGACTAACAAAGCTGTTTTGCAAAAATAAATTGACGACCACGCTACATTGACTATACATAGTACTGAAGAAGACAGGTATTCAAAAGGAAACGAGTATTTATGTTGCGGGAGTGGTGTCCGGCCATGACCAGGTGCATTATCAGTAAGTGAGTGAGGTTGTATAGCAGTTCATGACGCCAGTCGTTTGTCTGTGTCTGTTTTGTACAAGGACAACAAGTAGTGGCTTCTATCACTTTTGTACAAGGACAACAAGTAGTGGCTTCTATCACTTTTGTACAAGGACAACAACTAGTGGCTTCTATCACTTTTGTACAAGGACAACAAGTAGTGGCTTCTATCACTTTTGTACAAGGACAACAAGTAGTGGCTTCTATCACTTTTGTACAAGGACAACAAGTAGTGGCTTCTATCACTTTTGTACAAGGACAACAAGTAGTGGCTTCTATCACTTTTGTACAAGGACAACAAGTAATGGCTTCTATCACTTTTGTACAAGGACAACAAGTAGTGGCTTCTATCACTTTTGTACAAGGACAACAAGTAGTGGCTTCTATCACTTTTGTACAAGGACAACAAGTAGTGGCTTCTATCACTTTTGTACAAGGACAACAAGTAGTGGCTTCTATCACTTTTGTCATTTATCTCGTGAAATACGTTCGTGTAATCTTAAATTTCAACAATGACAACGGCAGGGATGGCGGCGGCGACAAATACAATGCAACAACAACAACAACGATGACAACGACAACAACAACAACAAATACAGTGCCGCAAGAAACGTCCGCTTTATTTATGTTTCACTAGTTGACGTGTATACACGTTACTGAATCTGTTGACAGTTTAATTTAACATGCTGACAGTGTTTTATTATAATGTAAAAGAACATGGAAAAACAGCACGCCGGTAGACGTAGTGTTAAATACTACAACAACTTGATGCCATAAAATGGCTGCAGGTATATAACAATCTAATCATAGTCAATCTGATTCCACGAACGAAGTGACGGTTAAGAGCATGTGATGCGTTTTTTTCTTCGCCAAATCATCGTTCCATCAAATCCACATTTAACAGAGTCTGCCATTGCAACATTTTCGCCAGCGTCTATCGTATGCTTGGGTTCCGCAACACGCTGCATTGAACGGCTTACTCTGAATTCGCCCACCGCAGCAGATATTCCACTTGCGGTCGTAGGCACTGGTACCGCAACACGCTGCATTGAACGGCTTACTCTGAATTCGCCCACCGCAGCAGATATTCCACTTTCGGTCATAGGCACTGGTACCGCAACACGCTGCATTGAACGGTTTGCTGACAACTCGCCCACCACAGCAGATGTCAAACCTTGGGTTGTATGTCCGATGACCGCAAATAGACCCTGACGACATCCAGGCGTCTGTTACTGCCACACTAGCGACGATCACCAGCAGCAAAAGTGGGGCTTTCATAAGGCGACGCCTGAAACATGTAAGTATTAATGACACTAGTAATCGATGAATCAATATATTACAATACACGTGATCATAATGAGATATGTACCAGGAGAATGACAAACAGCGTCACGAGCATTACCAGAAATCAAGTGTAGACACCTCCGTACCACTGTTTGAAGATCCAATTAGAATGGCACCATTCCCTGGTTCCAAGCAACATGTCTAGTTCGTAATAGACAACTGGGAAGAAATGTCGTCGGAACCGGAAACACTGCACTAGAGGTAAGTTGCCAGCGCACCGGCCCAACAAGCGCTAAGTTGGGAGTCACTCAAACAGCAACTGTTACACTGACAGGGCAGGCCATGTGACACCGACTGACCAGCAGCCTGACGAGTCGATGCGTCAACAATTAAATACCAGAGAGAGAGAGAGAGAGAGAGTGATACAACGTGAAAGCCCAGGGAATTCACGCATTGACTGAAATGCGAATCACACAGCTGAAATAATTCCAGTAGGACATAATATGGACTAAAGGACAACGTGACAGTAGATAGTCCACCATACAGTCCATAATATAACGCATCAGGTGTGTTTTATTGTTCGCAAGCAACACCGGAGGAAGATGAGAACAATATTATTTTCGTCAAATTAACACATGAGCTATGTAACAATTAATTAAAGACTGAACCTTTCAGCCATCTTAGCCGTATCGAGAACTGCGTTGCATAAGAACATGGAGACAGGCATCGAGTTTTATAATTGCTTTCTTATATAATTACTTTCTTAGTTGTCAGTCAACAAAAGTAGCTATAGTGGGGGTGGGCAGCTACCCATGCAAATGGGTCCGGGAAATATATATATATGCTCAGGTGGATGATTTGTGAACCACCGTGGACAATTTTATCATCATATTAATTAAAGGAACTCGTTGAAATGTTTAATGCATTAGTGTATTGTACGTATGTATGGTTAATGTATCAGTGTATTGTACGTATGTATAGCTAACGTACACCGTTCAGTAGCAGTTCAAAGGGCGCTCAGAGGTTTAATGAAAAGTAATCTTCTTGGGTGCATCCATTTGTACTTGTCACTAATTGCTTGGATGTCAAGTTTGATGTCCTTGTGTACATGGAGTAGCACCAACGTACTGAGGCGATCCTGGTGCATTACGGTTTTTACCAGTTTGAATGCAGAATTAGTTCCACTCCAACACTTATTACTGATATTAGCATCAACAAATGGAAAATACATAAAAGATTTGGAGCTGGATGTTGCAATCAGTGCTTCCTGTAGATTATTTATTGGCTTTGTTTCTTCTGGCGAATTCCATGTCCTCTACTACAGTATGACTTCATCTTGCACGGACGTTAGGGACAGGTTATGGTAACAACATTCTTGTGCGTCGGTTATGTTAACATCTGTCAGCCTGCCCACGTTATGGGATAGAAACTTCAGACGAAAAACAGCTTTCCCTATGGTCGCACTGAACCTCGTCTCCAATTCTTGGAGAAGGTGGAAATGGTAAGAATACTAAGCGTCGCCAGCATATTTCTGGGGTGTCTGCCACTACATTGTTTCTCATGGTATGCGTCTCACTGGGCCTTGGGACCAAGACCACTTTCCCAGCAGTGTTTGCCATCTCTTTCGTCATCATTTGTACTCCGCATCTGGATTTTGTCTGCTGTCGATAAAGATGTCCTTTATCAGGGTGACTTCTTCGTAGGTCCGAAGAGCATCCTGCATAGAACCCTAGAGCAGCTTGCTGAGGCCTACTGTGTACTCAAACATGCAGTGATGAATGCAAAGCCTGGATCTACGCCTGTACTGCAGTACTGTAAGTCCACGACTTGCAGCTATAGATCTAAAGATGTCGTGTTATCGCGCTGCAAATCATATGTCTTGTCAAGATTCGTTAAACTTGCCAGGCTATGCTGCGGGTGTGCGAGCAAACTACTCTTCCGAGACAGAATTACGCATCTAAGGCGGCTAGCAGTGTGTACTTACATGATGTATTGCTTCTCTCTCTGATGACTCGGTAGGTATCTTCGTTTGTGCGACGTGAGGACGTTGCTGGTCTGTTTGACGGATGCGGCGTGTCTTATATAGTATTAGTTATCGTTACTGCGTGAGTCAATGCATTGCAAAGTCGGGCCTGTTTTTATTTGCGCGGAAAGCTGCTTAAAGACATTGGTAAACAAACCAGCGTGTACACAAGATTACTCGTACCTGGTCGTCTCAACTCATCCACATCATCGCATATAGACACTTGCGCCTAGTTCTCGGTTTAATGTTTGTCTGGTTCAGTACCAGGCAGTGCAGGATTAACCATGGTACAAGTAGTACAAGTGGAACAAGTGATATAAGTGATACAAGTAGTACAAGTGATATAAGTGATACAAGTGGTGCAAGTGGTACAAATGATATATGTGGTACAAGTAGTATAAATGGTACAAGTGGTACAAATGGTAGCAGTGGTACAAGTGGAACAAGTGGTACAAGTGATAGAAGTGATGCAAGTGGTGCAAGTGGTACAAGTAATACAAGAGGTACAAGTGGTACAAGTGGTGCAAGTGGCGCAAGTGGTACAAGTAATACAAGAGGTACAAGTGGTACAAGTGGTGCAAGTGGCGCAAGTGGTACAAGTAATACAAGAGGTACAAGAGGTACAAGTGGTACAAGTGGTACAAGTGGTGCAAGCGGCGCAAGTGGTACAAGTAATACAAGAGGTACAAGAGGTACAAGTGGTACAAGTGGTACAAGTGGTA
>BSQZ01000064.1:230000-282500 GCA_033239005.1 Lamellibrachia satsuma | reverse complement strand
TCGAAAGCTTTCTGAAAATCTAAGTAGACAACATCCACTGGTGACCCGTGATCTACCCACTTTGTAATTTCTTCTAAAAAACATAAGAGATTGGTTAGACATGACCTTGCTTTTAGGAATCCATGTTGAGATGTATTTATTAATTTATGTTTTATGAGGAATTCCACCATGTGGTCTCTAATTAATGTTTCAAGTAATTTACATACAACTGATGTTAAACTCACTGGTCTGTAATTTTCTGGCTTCTTCCTCGATCCCTTCTTAAACAGCGGCGTAATGTTTGCTTCTTTCCATTCTGAAGGAACTATTCCTTCTTCTAGTGACAAGTTAAATAAGTTTGCAAGTGGTGTACTAATTTGATCAACAATTTCCTTTAGCAGTTTTAGTGGTATCCCATCAACTCCAGGTGATTTATTATCTTTCATCTTCTTAATTTTCTTTGCTATCATTACAGGAGATACAAATAACTGCCCTAAATATTCTGATGTATTGCCCTCAAATTTAGTCAATGGAACTGGAAGTGAGCTGATATCTTCTGTGGTAAAAACTGAGCTGAAATACTCATTCAGGACCTCTGCCATTTGGAACCCATCTGAAATTATGTTTTCACTGTTGCTTTCCAGTGGTCCGACCTTATCTCGAACTTTCTGTTTACTCCTTACATAAGCATAGAAACTCTTGCTGTCATTTTTTATATTACCTGCCAATTTATGTTCAAAGGTTCTTTGAGATTTTCTAATTTCAGTAGTAGCTAGGTTAAGTGCCTCTTTGTAGTTGGTGTAGTCTTCTACATTTCCAGTGTGTTTATAGACCTTCCACAGCATCTGTTTGTGAGCAATTTTTCTAATAGCTTCTTTTGACAGGTGTTTTTTCCTGGATCTTTTCCCTTGTTTTCTTAATGGAATAAATTTCTCAATAATGCCCTCAATCTCATATTTTAAACAAGTCCAGCATTCTGTTGCTGTCTTGCTCTTCAGCAAATTATTCCAATCTATATTTGTTAGATATGTTCTCATCACTTTATATCTGCCTTTGTTGAAGTTCCTCCTCCATTGTTTTTTATATGTATTCCCTGTTTTTACTTTTATATTAAAATGGATTTGGTTATGGTCACTTGAATCCAAAGGTTCGTGTACTTTAACATTGTCAACTAATTCATTTTGAGAAGACAAAATTAAATCTAACACATTCCCACCTCTGGTTGGTTCCAAGACATGTTGAGTAAGGAAACAATCCTGTGTTAGAAGTAGAAACTGATGGTCGTCACCTCCAGCACTCTCTAATGATTCCCATTGTATATGGCCATGGTTAAAATCACCCATTATAACACATTCTCCCTTGCTCACCTCCCTTATCGCCTTTTGTAATTTTACATCTTCCTCTTGTCCTATGTTAGGACTACGATAAACTACTCATATTGTTAATGTTGAGTTCCTGGTAGCTATGTTACACCAAATTGCTTCCACACTATCTGCTTCACTTTTCAGTGTAATTTCATATGCTTGGATAGATTCTTTAATATACAAAATTACTCCACCTCCCCTTCTTTCTCGTCTATCCTTCCTAAACATTACATAGCCTGTCAGTGCTAACTCAGCATCTACTATATCTTCATTTGCCCATGATTCTGTGATGCCTATTACATGAGGATCAATATCTGCTACCATAATGTCTAACTCACTTTTTTTATTTACTATGCTCCTGGCATTTAAGCATACACATTTAAGTTCATTGTCTGAAATTATTGGTGAACATTTCTTTGGATGTGTATTTGTAGTAGTACTCCTTTGAGTTTTCTCTGTCAGTTCCCCCTGCGCATCTAGTTTAAATAGTCTATGGTACCTGTGCCCTCGTTGACAACTCTGACAAACTCACACGCAAGAACTGCAGCGCCCTTCCCTGTCAGATGAAGTCCATCTCTCATGAAAAAGTCACCTCTTCCCACAAAGTTTAACCATATGTCTACGAAGCCTACTCCCTCCTCCATACATACCTTCTGTACCTGTGCGTTGATCGCCATCCTTCTACAGTTCCTATATTCCTCACCCCTGGCTCCCATTATTGGTAATATCCCCGACAATACGATCTGCCCAACTCGTGCCTCTTTAAGTGTCTTGATCAACCTCCTGTACTTACCAATGATGGCTGACGTTCCCTCCTTATCTGCATTGTTCGTTTCCACATGCACGAGAACAGCACCTCCCGTGCCACCACCCATGACCTGTCCTGCCTTCTCTGCTATATCCTCTACTTTTGCCCCTGGTAGGCATACTGTTATGTCATCTCATCTATTTACAATTTTATCCACTTTCCTAATGATGGAATCCCCCATAAATACCCGGGCTTTCCTCGCTTTCCCCTGTGATACTACATCGGCAAAGCTCCTTTCCTGTTGTACACTATTAGGATGCCCCCTTTCTCTCCTGTCATCAACCTTTACCGTCTTACCACCTGGCAATCCCTCTCCACTCACCCGCTTACCTCTCTTTTGTTGCATTCTTTGCCTTCTGTCATCTTTCTTCTTCTTACCAGCTTTCTCCCTCACATTGCCACTGCTCTCCTTGTTCTCCTCGGTCTCACCACCTCTGCTCTCCTCGGTCTCACCACCTCTGCTCTCCTCGGTCTCACCACCTCTGCTCTCATCATTCTCACCACCTCTGTTCACTTCTGAACAAATATACAATGATTGTGTTTCGGACTCGGAATGCAGGCGGAATTATCAACTCGTCTACTTACTTTCAGATCTGACAGATAATAGTACATCCCACCCTGTGCGTTTTGCCCCCACTAATGTTGGCTTTTTGTCCCACACGTTCGATATTAAAATTTCACCATCTGTATATTACTGGCTTTTATCACTCGCATCCACAATATTAATTATTACATATTTGTCTACTGCATACACTCAACGCGTTTTCTCAGTTTCGTATGGTTAATGCCCACAAAACGACTTTTAGGGTGACCATTTTTATAATTTATAGAATCAAAAGTTTGACGTAATAAATTTCCCCTGAAGTTCGTTTTCTGCCACCGTATTCTAACCAAATGTGTAGAACTGTATGTGGCTTCATTTGGCGATCTCGAAATTCTTATTTTCGCGCTGTGAAACTAGTTAGAGGATAGGCTTCATGCCCCAAAACTTGCGTTATGCCCCATGTTACTCTACCATTTGTAAATGCACACACGACACGACAACGCCCATTCATAAACAGTATCTGAACACGTTTATTTGATCCCATTCATAAACAGTGTCTGAACACGTTGATTTGATCCCATTCTTAAACAGTGTCTGAACACGTTTATTTGATCCCATTCATAAACAGTGTCTGAACACGTTTATTTGATATGTACCGTTTTTAGTTCGTTGAGTGTGATGAATAAACTTGTTGAATACATAGTTGTTTTGAATCTATATGTACAAATTTGTATTTAAAATACTACGTTGATGTACATCACATACACATTCTTTGATTCCATTGCTAAAGTGCTTCTGGGGACAGTCAAATGCTTTAGTCTTGTCGATATTCCATTTTTTGTTTTAGAACATATTTTTCCGTATAATTTTGAAATTTGTGTAAACAAAACAAACTGCAGACAACAGTTTTGTGATTTTAACCGTACAAACAATTGCCTCATGCAAAATTTACACCAACAGTAACCGATACAGTAACCAATTATCATCAGGTTCTAATATTATCATCAGGTTCTAATATTGAGCAGAGAAATATGCAACAAATAGATTCCAATCAACATGTTTTCTAAACTTTGCTAACGCGTTCGTGTGTGATTGACGAATACGACTGAGTACACTGTATATGATTAACGATTTATCTCGATAACTTGAACAACTGTAAAATATAACACTTTCCTGGAAACTATGAAACAGGTACTCAATCAGTTTCTATGGATCGTAAAATAGCACTCACGTGATTTGGTCAGTAACATAGTACAACACGTAGCGCCATGTGCTATCAATACGTATAATAGCACTCACGTGATTTGGTCAGTAACATAGTACAACACGTAGCGCCATGTGCTATCAATACGTATATTGTAATCCAACATACATGACACAATCACAATACTGCCGTTGTGTTTTCCATAACGAGCAACGATCATGGCGTAATTACAGTAGATGCCTTCCAATAGAAATCGCCAAGATGTGCATCTCACGCAAGGCAGATGTCATGATAAGCACAACTGTGTTCGGCCGTCTTCCCGCAAGCAGCGTGAAGACGGCCGTTTCACTGCGACTGCCGCTTGCGTAGAACGACGATGTTCTTGTCGTGAAAGAGCAAGAGACAGGTAAGACCGCTGCATGCGAGACCGAGCACGGCGACGTCGGCGAAGTTGGACTCCGACGTGACGGCCGTGATGAGGATCGGAGCCATCGCCTTCGACAAGAGAACCACCATCATGTTGAGGCCCAGCACGCTGCCTGCAAACACGTCGGCGACACTTCATATACCAACTCCATGCAGCTGCATTCACCAACGGTAGCTAAGCCGAATGTAGGAAATAAAGTTACAAGAACAGTCACAGAAAAAAAACAGGAAATTACATCACAGGAAAAGATTTCATTTCAAAAATCTAAGTATTTTCTTAATGTGTATTAACTCTAAAATAATATGTTACTACAACTGCCAGGTATTTCATAAAGATAATCAACAAAACTATAAAATTTTTCTATCAATAACAAAACAAATAAGCACTGTCCATCTAGTAGATATTATACAATAGTTGTAGTGTGGTCTCAGTGGTCTGAGTTACCAGTGGAGTTAGGAGGTCCACACTTGGAGAGTGTACTGGTGAGGATCAGATTGAGCAGGGTGATGGCGACAGAAAGGGGCAGCACCAACAGCCAGACGTAGACGGCACTAGGCACTAACATCTGAAACAGGCACACTCACACTGTCAGCAGATGTAAGTTAACTATATGCACACTCAAGGAGATTTTCATGATGAAATAATCAAAAAGAGACAGGTCTCAGGGTAAGGCAAGCATTGCTGATAGGAAGAGTAAATATGTTGGGCTAAGTCAAGTGTCTAGTAGTTGCACAAGTCAACATGTGGGAGGAGTAAAGAATAGGTTGGAGGTTCGATGATGCTGGATTGGTGATGCTGTGAACTCAGTCAAGATGCTGGAGGTTGGATGAGCCAAAGTGGTGGTGATGGTATGAGTAAAGATTGTGGAGTGAGTGACAATGCTGGCAGCGAGACGGCTACTTACAAGCAGGAAGTAGACGATAGCAAGAAGGAGGGATATATACAGAGCCAGCTTCTCCTCCTGAACGAAGGTCACAGCGAAGTTGATGCCGACAGACTGAGTTGCCTGGAGTTGCACAGTAAAAAGGTTGTTAATAGTTAATACCCAGATGATGGCATCAAGGATTAACCACTGACAGCAATAGACTATTGACTAGAATCACTAGTACACATACCTGGCTCTCTGGCAATGCTAATAGAATGATTGAAGAATGCTGAATCTTGAATCTATGTTTACTTCTCAAGAAACATAGAAACATATTAGGTTCATTGATATAAGTGACTCCTTGGCAATTTGTATAATTACCTTAAACCCATTGCAGAGCATTTACAGTTTTGTTTTAAGTCTACCACTATTTATTTGGTTTGATTTATTTAACAAATTTATATTAAGAAGTAGATACGTTTTGAGAGAATTGACTAGCAACAACTACCAACTAATAAAATTACCACCTAATTAACAGCTAAAAATAATCTGACTATCACTTCGTGGATTATAACATTATATAAGTTCCAATGGTAAAACATCAAAGTGTCTAAAATTATTGACAGCATTGTCTGCTGCCACATTGTCAGATCTGAGTTTATCACACATTTTTTTATTGACATTATTATAAGTTTGGTCATCATAAAATATACCGGTATGTTTCGTTTAGCATTGTTTATGGTGTCTTAAACATGGATGACATTGAGGGGTTTGTTTCATAGAGTAGCTCTATTCAACCAACCAACCAAGGTCACAAACTCATTCCGAGTCATCATCTGTTGAGTGAAGCGAGGCCGGAACAACTACTCACCAGTGTGAGCAGAGTGATGTAGGTGAGACAAAATCCAAGTTGTTCCTTGCTCATGTGGAAGTAGCTGATGGCCATGTGGGGGAATGCTCCCTGGAACACGTATACGGCCAGACCTGCGCACAGGCGGCCCTCATGCACATCGACACATATTGTCATCTAAAATGTCGGCTTAAAACTGTTAATTTCTTAATGTCAAGAGTGAACATTTAGTGCGATTGGACAAGTACTGTGATCACCATTCAGTGTGTTTGGACTAATACTGTGATCACCATTCAGTGTGTTTGGACTAATACTGTGATCACCATTCAGTGTAATTGGACTAGTACTGTGATCACCATTTAGTGTGTTTGGACTAATACTGTGATCACCATTCAGTGTAATTGGACTAGTACTATGATCACCATTTAGTGTGTTTGGACTAATACTGCGATCACCATTTAGTGTGATTGGACTAGTGCTGTTATCACCATTCAGTGTGATTGGACTAGTACTGCGATCACCATTTAGTGTGATTGGACTAGTACTGTAATCACCATTCAGTGTGATTGGACTAGTACTGCGATCATCATTCAGTGTAATTGGACTAGTATTGTGGTCATCATTCAGTGTGATTGGACTAGTACTGTGATCACCATTCAGTGTGATTGGACTAGTACTATGATCACCATTTAGTGTGATTGGACTAGTACTGTGATCACCATTCTATGTGATTGGACTAGTACTGCCATCACCATTTAGTGTGATTGGACTAGTACTGTGATCACCATTCAGTGTGGTTGGTCTAGTACTGTGATCACCATTCAGTGTGGTTGGTCTAGTACTGTGATCACCATTCAGTATGATTGGTCTAGTACTGTGATCAACATTCAGTGTGATTGGTCTTGTACTGTGAATACCATTCAGTGTGATTGGTCTAGTACTGTAATCACCATTCACTGTGTGGTTGGTCTAGTACTGTGATCACCATTCACTGTGTGATTGGTCTAGTACTGTGATCAACATTCAGTGTGATTGGTCTAGTACAGTGATCAACATTCAGTGTGATTGGTCCCTCCTCAAACCAAGTTTTTCGTTCATCTCCTTTTATAATCATTTTGAGAAAAATCAAACCTTTCTAAATATCAACTATAACATGCTCTAGTGTCCACTACAACACACCAGCTCTAGTGTCCACTATGACATGCCAGTTCTAGTGTCCACTACGATTTGTCAGCTCATTTGTACAAATTTGTTATTTAGTTTTTATGAAATCATTGGACAAACAATGAAATTATTCTTGACCGGATCTTGTGAAAATTCAACAAAAAGGGTAAGAGTCCTGCTCTATTCATATAATGATCAAAGTCAATACATTCGATGATTCAAATAAAGGTGTGTTCTCATTTTTAAATTGAATGTTCGTATCACTTAAACGTATTTGAAAATTAACAAATCTTATTCGTGATGGACTAAATGAATTGAAGAGGGATTTTTAAGTTCCCAACTACCCGTTTTCTCGAATCAGCAGCATGCCAATCATGGCTCCGAATCTGACCCCTTTAGTACACTTTGTATGAATAGGTAAATGTCACCATTTGTGAATGTCCCCTTAATTGGTAGGCAATGGCAGAAGTGCCACCACACCTGGTGTTACTCACTGGAGCAGAACTGTGCCATGAGCAGATGCAGCAATCTGGGAGTCGCCAGAAGCTCACGAAGCCACTGCACGGAGATTATCAGCTGTATATTCTTCTCTGAAACAACATCACCTATTAGTTGTTTTTCAACACATCAGATTACGTTAAACAGGGTTGAGTTTTACCTGCAAATATCGACTGCCAGGGTGGTCAATAAAACCTGGTAAATAAGTTTTACTGGTTTTTGTAATTTTGACAACTGCATGAACAAATCAGATTTTTGTTGTTGGAGCAGTTTTAGCCAAAACCTGTCAACCTTGGAACCAACACAACTTCCAAGTGTGACAAGGCACCAACACAAGCATTGTCAGTATGATAAGGCACCCAAATAAGCTCTCTGTGTGACAGGCACCCATATAAGCTCTCAGTGTGATAAAGCACCCATATATGCTCTCTGTGTGATAAGGCACCAATATATACTCTCTGTGTGATAAGGCACCCATATAAGTTCTCAGTGTGATAATGCACCCATATATGCTCTCTATGTGATGAGGCATCCATATATGCACCAACACAAGCATTGTCAGTATGATAAGGCATCCATATAAGCTCTCTGTGTGACAGGCACCCATATAAGCTCTCAGTGTGATAAGGCACCCATATATGCTCTCTGTGTGATAAGGCACCAATATATGCTTTTCTGTGTGATAAAGCATCCATATAAGTTCTCAGTGTGATAAGGCACCCATCTATGCTCTCTATGTGATGAGGCATCCATATATGCTCTCTGTGCATGTGATAAGGCACCCATATAAGCTCTCAGTGTGATAAGGCATCCATATAAGGTATGTGTGTGATAAGGCATCCATATATGCTTTCTGTGTGATAAGGCACCCATATATTCTCTCTGTGTGATAAGGCACCCATATATGGTTTCTGTGTGATAAGGCGCCCATATAAGCTCTCTGTGTGATAAGACACTCACACAAACTCTCAATGTGACATGACACCAAGTTCTCTGAGTGATAATGCACCCATATAAGCTCTTAGTGTGAAAAAGCACTAACACAACTTCTTAAAGTGAAACAAAAACATGAAATCAATATATAATTAGTATTACTAATGGATGACTAAGCTAGGTTGCGTATAACTTATGTGGAATGTGAATGGTTTATTTTCACCTCAGCTGTTAAACCTTCACTTTTATAACTTTTTATATTATTTTATATTACATTTATTTCCAAGGTACTGGAAACAGTTGTAGCAAGCCGTCTAGCGTCTCACATCGAGTTAAATTGTTTGTCTGATGCATTACAATCAGTTTACACACAATTTGTCTGATGTATTACAATCAGCTTACAAACAATTTGTCTAATGTATTACAATCACCTTACAAACAATTTCATTCTGCAGAGATTGCTTTTATAAAAGTATACAATACGTTATTCTAAATATGGACAAACGTAAAGTAGCAGCACTTAGCTTGATTTACTGCTTTCGATATTGACGATAATACACTAATTAAACCATACATGTTAAGTTCCAGAAATGTAAATGCTGGAGATTTATACGCAAATCGGAGGGGCTCGGTACTCTCAGGGAATTGGCCATTAATCAGAGGGTTTCTGAGCATAAGAGAATTGTGCGTAAATTGGAGTATTCCACATAATCGCCAAGCAGAAAAATTACACGTACCAGGTCAGCTTTAGTTCCCAATACACTGCAACTGCACTATTAAAATCTTTCTGTATGGTTATTGATAACAAACCTAGGGACAAGAAAAATATTCATCCTGTTGTTATCAATAACCATACACTACCTTACACTGAGAAATGTAAATACCTTGGCCATATTATAAACAATAATCTTATTGATGATGACGATATTGCCAGGCAGAAAAGATGTATCTATGCTCAGGCAAATACTATAGCCAGAAAATTTTACTTATGCAACAATTCCATTAAAACAACTTTATTTAATTCATACTGTGGTTCAATGTACACCTCAAGTCTTTGGTGTCATTTAAAAAACAGAGTCTGAAAGGTATTACTGTCGCTTATAACAACAGTTTTAGAATTATACACAACCTGTCACCCCGCTGTAGTGCAAGCCATATGTTCGCTACTAATTATGTTAAATCCTTTAATGAACGTATTCGCTCATCAATTTATAGCCTTTTATGCCGGCTGGAATATACTGCAAGACGGCCCAGGCAGCTTCGATAATCTGATTCTGTAATGTTCTGGACTTCCAACAAAAGATAGACGTCATTCTCGAGAGTTGCCCAGGCACATTGGGCATAGCGGATGATGTTGCTGTGTTCGGACGTATCGAGGCAGAATATGATGCCAACCTCCACAAGTTGATGTGTGTGTCGCGTGAAGACGGCTTAGTGTTCAACAAGAATTTTTTTTCAATTGCTGCATTTTTTCAATTGCTGCATTGACTCTGTGGAACTCCCTCCCTCTTAGTGTTAAGTTTGTAGGTAATATAACAATATTTCATCATAAACTAAAAACTCACCTGTTTAAATTTGCTTTTCCTCCCCAGCGTACAAATTCAACTGTCTACAACTGGAACTGCTCATCGATTATGAACTGCTTAACCCCTTTTGTTTTCCAAGCTTGGGTCTCCCAAGGATTTTAGTGCAATAGAAGTATTTTATATATTATTATATATACACAAGAACATCTTTTATATGAGGAAATGTTGATACAAATTGTCCTGTGTTGTAGGACAAACATGAGCAGTGCTGACAGATGACTAATTGTCCTACATAAACAAAAAAAGATTTACACCAGTGGATTAATATTAATGTCTTAGTATTGCAAATTTTTCCGAAGACCTGTCAGTGAGTATACGGCGCTAGGTCACTGTAACTGTCGACACAGTCGTTGTTGCACTGTTGTAATTTTCAACCCACCTTCACTTTTTGGCACTTCGGTTTTTGCATTGAAATTTGTAAGCATGAGAATGAGCAGACCAGCGCACTGAACTCCACTGATGATTAGAGCCAAGTCTTGAACCCTTGTTGAGGCAACATAACAAATTGACATGTCATAAAAAAGACAATCTATTCAGACACATATGATATCTTAACATGCTTTCAATGAAAATCCAAAAAGTCCAACTCTTTACACGAACATACATCTACCAGGCATGTAGAACTAGAATTGGTGGTCACATTCACAAAACTTAACATAGCTTATCCAGAAAGCAAGGCTACATAGTTTGTAGCCTTGTTTAACGATAGCTCCTCTATTCAGCCTTTTTCGCTAGTCTTGTGAACAATTTAACTTATCTAGTACCCAATATGAAATATTTGTACAAATTTGTTTAATTTTTGTGAAAACAAATTATTAAATTATGTTTGACCAGGTCCGATCAAAATTAGGGAAAAGGGACAAATGTAGTCCGGCTCTATTTACTATAACATAAGTTTATTTATACTTTCGCAACACTCAATCTACCAATCAAGGCCAATTCATTCGAAGATGTTAACCAAAGTATGCACGGTTGCACATATTAATAAAGTAAAGGAATGTGGCAGGAAGTGGGAGGTTGGAAAAAAAATTGGTGGGAGTTGGGAGGTTGGATTGGTGGGAGGTGTGCTCTCAAAATGGAAGGTGGGAGATTGGCCCCACAAACAGGTGGGAGATGGCAAGTTGTGACCCCTCTCTATTCACAGACTACATATTTCAACAACAATGAACCCGATTTACGATGGGACAAAACAATTGAGAAGGTAGTTTTATGTTCCCAGACACTGTCTCTCTCTGTACTTTTTATACTATCACGTTTATAATATCATACCCTCAGATTCGCCAAAAGTTTGATTTAACTAGATACTATATTTAATACGCACCCAAAACTGTCTATGAGTGTCTCGTTGAACAGTCCTCCCATCTTCATGCCAAGGCCGTGCGCTAGTGCCACCTTGCCCAGCACCATAGACCGTCTCGCTTCAGTGCCCGTCTGACATATGGCTATCTGGCCAGCTGTAGCACGTGCATTATAATGGCCAACATTCAAAGTTTTTTTACATCACACATTACAATAATAATAATTAATCCACTTTCTTAAAATTAATATGTTCTGAACATTCTTGTAGTTGTGTTGATGGTACTTTGTTTTACCGAACGATGTAGGCATCCAGAAATTTTAAACAGATGCAACAATATACACACGCACCTTCTACATTATGCACAAATACTGTGAGAATACGAGACGCAAAGATGAGGTAGTCATCCTGGGCCAAAGAGAGCAGGCTGTAGCTGAGAGCAGATGTCAGGTAGGTGACACAGAGTGCTGCGTATAGGCCTGAGACATCACAGTAGCGGCCAAACAGGTAGGAAGCTAGAAACTGCATCACCAATACAGTGTGCTGGATCTGTTGGTACGCATTTCTGTCTGATAATACGTCTTCTTGCAGATGCTACACAGGCAAAGGGAAATGTTTAACATATTTTCAATTAAAACAATTGCACACTGGAAATTAACAATATAGAACTTTCCATTTACATTGTTGTTAAAATAAAATCATAAAGTCATGTGCTTACACATTATATTCAAGTTGATCTATTCAGCACTGCAAAATGTACTCCAAGATATAATTATGCAAATTTAATACATAAAATACAGTATTTTTACAAAAATCATTGCTGAGATTTGTTTAATCTTTCGGGAACGCCATGTTACTTTGTAGCTAAGTTGCTTTCTGCCATAGTAACATAAATGCTTTTAATTTGTTGCTTCAAAAATGCATGTCCTAATAACTGTATAACATTGTGTTACTGCACCTGTACGACGTCATGTTAATAGATTTGAGAGTAAATTCAAATGTGCTCACTGCGAGACAGCCGAGGTGGAGAGAGTAGCAGACAGCTGTGACGAACACACTTATTTGTATCGCAAGCACTGTCTGCAGATGTTTGTCCTCGCCCTTCACGTCGACAGTGGTAATGGAGGTCCCGTTAGTTGACGCGACAACAGGAACCAAATCGGTCTTGCGTACCACACTCCCGTCACGACGGATAATCCTCTGAGCGGGTCCAAGATCTGACACGTACTTGATCGGCGACCGTCTGTAGTCTGCAGAATTGTTGTAGTCCATTACAACTTCATCTTCAACGTCCTCAGTGGCCAACTTGAAACGTTCCATCCCAGAAGCGCCCGATCTGTTGGTATAGGGGTCGTTAATTCCTCTGCCATTATTGCCCTGAGTTTGTTTCTGGTACTTGCCTGCCCTTCCGTTGGTAACTAATCTTTTCTTTTGACGTCCAGCATTATTTCCTTGATAATCTCTCTCGTAGTTGGTGGACCTCTTCGATGCAACTGGTCTCTGCTTGGAACGAGAAGTCCATTGGTCATTCGTCTCCCATTCTGACGTCATGTCTTCAGTCATCCTTAAGTTCTCGTTCATCCCAGGCAATGGCACCCCAGCTAACTTTGCCCCAATCCTGCGAGCATCATTAAGAAGCGGATTTGGATGTTTTTGCTGCAGTCTGCGCTGGTTGTTATTGCCATTGTTGCCATTCTCCCGCCTTACCTTTCTTGGCGAGATCTTGAATGCCTTCTTGCGGCCAGTTTTACGTGACTTCTTTGGAACAAGCGTGGTGATGGCACAGTAAGGGCAACTGGCGTGGTTGTTGCAGTTTGACTCGGTTCTAAGGTTGTTGTTCGTTAGGTTGCCATCATCAGTCCACGGATATTCACCCTCCACCGTCTGTCCTCCATCGGAGTCTGATGAGCAGTCACCATAGTCTTCAGGGTCTGGGGAGTGCACGTATGGCATGTGCCGAGTTGGTGCTGATTGCCGAGACGAGAGCTTGGGGGGTCGTGTGGCCTTCCGTATATTCACATGCAAGCGATGTACACCCCTGGAGCGTGAACCCGATCGTGAACGAGAACGGCCTGATCTTGGCCTAGAGCCACTATCAGAGTTAGCACATTTGTTGCACAGCCATGACCCAGAGTCCGGCAGCGTTGCAGAGCAAGATACTGTTCGTGTGCTGGTCGATTGATTAAATGATTCTCGTGCTGCTTTACGCCTCGTTATTCGCCTGTGTGGCTGAGATACTGCAGTGTTGGCAGTGACGTTGGCGGCAGAGTTTATCGGGGTCATCACAAACATCTGGGAACTAGTTGGTGCTTGGTCTACAGGGTAGACCTGATTGATGTTGTTAGGCTGGTTCGGCAGAAACACGGACGGCTGCGACGGCATGTAGCATGGCTGCATATAGTAGACGGACGAGCCGGGTGGCTGTGGCTGCAGCGGCTGCTGTGGTGGCAACACTGGCTGTTGCTGTGGACCCTGCTGCCACGCTGGCGCTACATGGCTTGACTGTGCTACGGGCACCCACGAGTTGATGGTATACTCATAATTGGTCGGGAATGGTGGCGATGCCATCGCAGCATACACAAATTGAACACTGTGGGAGAAACAATTTATATAAGAAATATCAACACTCATTTTAACTGTATTTTTTTAGACAATACATGCATAACTGTTTAATTGGTACTTGGGTTATTTCAGCAGTTGGCGCAATTCATACAAGTCTTGTTAGTGGACAAACCCTATCCAATACTTATATGGACACCTGGCACAATTCTACAACTGGTGCGAAGGACAATTTTAATGGAGTTGCAAAAGTATACATTTAGACTTAAGCAGGATAACAAAATATGCTCAGTACAGCATATGCATGGCGTGTGTGCATGTAAACAGCCATCTTTCTTTTCGTGATTAGTGATTAGCTAGATTATTGCAGAGGACTTGTCATAGCCGAGACTTACGAGGGATCAGTTATACTTATAGCCGAGGAGTTGTTACAGCCGTAACTGATCAGGGATCAGCACAAGGGATTATGTTGAGAAAATAATGTTCTAGCTATGAAAACTGTCCACTAGTGATGGACATTCAGAGAGCTGAACCAACAGATTAGCTATTTTATGTAGTAACTTTAGCTTAAATGCCAAGGCTTCGTACGGCAGCACCACAACATTATCCACGACCTAATTTAAAAATAAAGTATTAACATTGTTTTATCCAAATATACGAAACCTATTATATTAGTATGCAATATCTTTATGAACTATATTTGCTGTCCGTTGGTATCCATTTGTATAACTATTTCATATTGTTTGCATGTCTTTTTTTTTGTCACGTAGGCACACTAAGGGTAATTTGTATCATTGTAAAACCAATAAAAATTCACCATTTTTATCACACCACAATTTATTATTTTACAAAAAATGGTTTTTGAGACATAATTATATGTTCTAATTCGACATTAATCACCACGTGGCAGTACAGGTTCGACACACTGGTGCACTCTATCAATACGCCATTTTTCGCTTTATCGGACACAAATGAAATGCACCTGATACACGTAACAATCACTACAGGAAAGTAATCGACCGTCCCCTCGATTCGTAAGAAGGATATAGATACGCTTGAACGCATACGGAGGAGAGCAACTAAAATTATTCCAGAACTGAGATACCTTAGTTATAAAGAACGCCTGAAAGAATGTGGTTTCAAAACTCTAGAGACAAGGAGGTTAAGAGGAGATCAAATTGAAGTTTTCAAGATATTGAACGAGTATGAAAATATTTATAGAAATATGTTTTTCTCTCTCAAGAACCATAGCAGAACTAGAGGACATGAGGTAAAGTTAGTAAATGATCAGCGTAGATTGGATATCAGGAACTACTCATTCTCACAGAGGACAGAGGTAAATGAATGGAACAAATTGTCTACGCGACTACGGATTGTATAACCGCTAGCAGCGTGAATATGTTTAAAAACAAGTTGGACACATATCTCAGGAGGGCGGGCTACATGTAGATGAACACTGATGGACTCTCGATAAGCCAATGGCTTGCTTGTCCACTTGTCATATGGGCCTTGGCTTAGATGGCAAATCTTGTTAAATCTTGTTAAATACGTTTAATGGGTACGCCGTTGCGAAATACCGTACAGCGAAGCTTTTCGAACACGCTCTTTCAAGTTATAAGCCAATTTCTGGCGCTAGTCTTGCTTTGACAAAAAACGTATATCCGTATCGTAGCCGTAGGCGTAGGCGTAGGCGTAGGCGTAGGCGTAGGCGTAGGCGTAGAGTAGTTCGATATTGCCATATTATTGGTAAGTAATTAACTCAAAATAACTTTTCTAACAACTTATTTGCACTCGATAGATGACTAGTAGTTATTTAAAATATCGACCCATTCAGATTTGTGCGAAAACGGCATATTATATTAGCATTATTAGTTACGTACGATAAACTTTACCGACCAATGTTTGCAATTTTTTTCACGTTTAACTTCTGCACGCGCGCCAAACTACTTTGCTAGCCATAGAAGGGGTGTTTGGAATAAAATCCATGAAGACTGAAGACGCCCATTTAATCGAGTCTAAGACTCAATGAAAGACGCGGCAACCGTTCCAACACATCAAGTACTCAACAAGTAACAAGACAAGGACAAGGTCAACGGGTTCCACTCGTCAACCGATCTTAAATTACTGACTCTTCGCGATATTTTCATTCTGAATATATGGACTACCATAGTGCAATAAAATAAAAGCATGTCAGTGTCGTAATATGATATTCGTTCCAGAATACGACATAACGCAATACGTTAATAGTTACCTTTGTTTACATCAATGTTTCATTTTGCTGTCTGCTAGCGTCAACGCCACGTTTGCATCCGATCATGCGCGAGGAAATGACGTAATTTATGATTTGGCATGCGTGTGATCGCTAGGAGTCAGCACCTGTTTCTTGTCGCTCCAAACTCCAGATCAGTGGCGCCATTCACCATTTCACCAGCGCCACAAGTTACATTGATGAGCAGATTCTGCACATCTTTATTTCATTTGGTAAACTCCTAATTTTTTCAACAAATCTCTCAATTTCAGTTCCCTATAATTGTGGATAGTGTTTGTTTGATATGTGCTTAACTGACATTGTGTGATGTATAATTGTTGCTCTGTGAACTTTATCCAACTTTAGGAAGGAACTAGTGCATCATTAACTCTATAAACCCATTGCAAGGCATTTTGGTGAGAGAGACAGAATAATTCACCTTAGGCAAAGTCATACAATTTTTTCTATCTAGCTGTTGCTATTGTATAGGCGGAGAGCACGCTCGGCAAAAACGTAAGCATTTTCATGAAGCCTTACATAAACAGTGCAATAAACACGTATTTCATGTCTGTATGCATTCTTATATGTTATTAAAGTTACCTGACAATAACCAAGTAAAAGTGTGAAATTATTACCTTTTTGTCAGAATGTGCTTGTAAAAATTTGTTTGTAACCGGATGTTGTGTGAGCGAGATTACCAAACGGGATTCTCGTAGATCAATTTAAGGTCACGCTAAGAATTGCCGTATGCTGGTCATAGAGTTACATCTTTAATCATCCCCCTATAAACTACTAACTTCCTAACGGGTGTTTTATTTATGTCTGTGCTGCTGGCCCACTCTGGCCTCATTCTACATGAAATCGCGATTGACCATGTGACGCAAAGGCAACATCACGTGCACAGTATGGCGGCTCTTTGTGAAATATTTTTATGTCACCGATAAATATACTCATAAATAAATATTTGGAGCACATTTCTTCTGTTTCTTGACGCCCAAGTGTCGGAATACACATGTGAAACGGTTAGTGCGTATCGGTTTTAAAACTTAAGTTATTAGTTCCGTAGCAATTTGGCTACGGAAAGCTAAAATCCGCGCTTACAATATTCACGGCCAAGATCTCCGCCCCAAAGCTCAAGAGTGGGTCGGAGGACTCTGCCTAAATTCACCTCATAAATGTAGTTGTGCATGAAACCTTCTGCGTAATGCGTGAATTTCTGTACCAAAGCCTGTGTGAGTTTCTGAAGGTCAATGCCTTTCAGGATTCCAAATGCATTCTGAAATGAGAAGAGGAGAAAGAGGTCAAATGGAATCTGAAGTCAAGCATTATTGATTACAATGGATAAGTTCCATGGTATATTACAGTGTAGTTGGGTAGTGCAACTGAATGATGTGCATTTTATCTCTGATTACATTAATTCATGCATGCATGTCTGTACAGATGGTTTAATATTATAATTTGCTTAAAGAGATTAACTGAAAATTATCAAGATTGACAACTTTATTTCAAGGTTCCCATACAAGCCTATAGCAGTGCTTAAAAGTGATGAACAACACATTTATTTTTGTCTATTATACATATTATGTCATATATTTAGGCAACATACACTGCATGGCTAAAAAGCTCACACAAATTTGAATTGCAATGAATAGACAAAGTTCGTTTTCTTCACATAAAGAAAAAATATCATATTCATTATATACGTGCTCCTTCATTGAATAACAGCCAAGAAATCCACCATTTTATTTAATTAAAGTGTTGATAATTCCACCCGTCAACACACACTTTGTGTTGCATCACACAGAAACAAACATGTAATATAGCCTGTAGTTTCTTAGGCTTACTTGTTGCAGTGACAACTTAACACATTTATGTATAACAAACCATAAATTATAGGAAAGACAATACGCATGACATAAGCAATCAATCTGCTTAATTTCTTTATTAGTAATTAAGGCATAGGAATATTATATTACATAAACTTACTGCCAGTGCTTTATGCTTCTCCTCTTTGTTCTTGCTTTAGGCATGGAGTCCAAATCAGACACAGCCTTGTTGACCATATCGACAACAAGAAGGACCCAGTGGTTTCCATTCACATTGATGTATGCAAATACCCACCTGAACACCATCAACTTTGCCTACAAGAAGGTCACAAAATATCCAAATTACTTCAGAGAGTTTCATGATACTTCAACATTACAGAAAGAAAGCCCCCCCCCAAAAAAAAATAGTTACAAAACTTTCAGGTTGAGGGATAATGTCATTCACATCATGATTACATTTGGGAAATTCATTCTTCAAGACACGTTTCCTTAGCAAACACAAACTGTGACAGAGTTGGGGCAATGCAAGGACACTTTTCACTTTTTCAAATTGACACATTTATGATTCGTCTTTTGGTAAAATTTCTGTGTGATAGGCATGCACCCTCTTTTATACAAAGGCTTTATAGTATATAGCATAAAGGACAAGCAAAACAGCCTTTAGCACGATAGCACTTTAGACACTAAAACTACACCAGTCCCAGCCAACCAGCCCCATCCCAGGGATTGAACCACAGTACCCACTGCCTTGCATTCCACCAAACCACTCAGCTTTCTCTGCTACATCTTGCTCTCACACTTCTTATCTATGCATCAGAGGGAATGAAACAGTATTAAGATTGTATTCCCTTAGCAGAAGTGTATTTCTTGTATAAAAGAAGTGATGCTAAAGAAGAAGAAAAGATCTCAAACTAATTAACGACTGAAATGGAAATGAGTTAAATAAGAAAAGTCATAACTTGCAGAGGAATACAAGTTCATATCATAGCAGCCTCTTTCTCGCTATACAGTTGTTGTTGCAGGTATGACAAAGACATGGTCATCATTGCTACAATTCTAGTTGTCCCTCAGCAGATCAAGGAAACCATCGATATCCTGTTTATAAAAAAATTGTAATAGATGAGTATATTTATACTAAGCATGCAATGCAAAATCACATGACAAATATTTTACTGTTGAAAAACTATCAAAATATGGCTTGCCATCACATCTAGCACAAGTATTTACAAGTCCATGACTTCAATAGAATAAAGCAGTGGAGTTGGCTCGCTAAAGTTCCGGAAGAACTGTGATGGTAGTGCTGCGTGGGACCTGTCCATGCGATTTCAGGTACACATTTTTGAGACTGCTGTTGAGGGCCTCAACACCGTTGTTCGTTCTTATTCCCACATAGAAACTGAGCTCCATGTGGAGGGCTTAACATCTCCCAAGAATCAAACTTCTATAAGCATTCACTCAACAGTATAATTCTAAAGCAGTAATATTCAGTCATTAATGTATTTCTCACAGCTGTAAGTGAACCCAATTACTCATTTTAGATGCTAATTGTATTAAAGCCACATCATATTGACTACATCAATGAAATTGTGACTACTTGGTATTGTCTTTTCTGTCATAGGTCAAGATTCAAATTATTTGCATGTGCACGTTTAATTAATTATTTAATCATTTCTAAGCGAGTCAGAGAGTGAGTGAGAGAAAAACATGCAGTAATATAGTAATGATGACAAGATAATGGAAAAAAGGGACATGGTGGGTAAAACAGAAAAAAATCATTGAATTGGAAGAGAGAAAAAATGTAGTTGCAACAAATAAATTTGCCAAAACACTAGCACTGTTGACGAAGCTGGACCTACCAGCCTTGTTAACAAATGCATGTCAATGCATTTGAATGCAAATTCGAATGCAATTCCCATTTTCCAGGAATGCATTCAAATGCAAATGTTTTGGGATGACATTCAAATGCAAATGCAAATGTTTTGGTTACATATCTGCAAATGCATTTGAATGAATTTCAACTTTTTATTAACGTTTTGTTTTCTTTGGAGAAAAAAGACGTAATTTATACAAACACATTATTAATTTATTTTTTTAAACACAGTAGTACATTGTTGTAACCACCAAGTACCACTACATACCAGTCCCACTACATTGATATGTCTGTAGAGTCATACACTGAGTCACACAGTTCCAGGCCAGCAGAGGTGGTGAACATGTGGAAATGGGAAGGAGGAATAGATAATTGACAGTTTACGGGGAACCATGGCAAGGAATGAAAGGCTAATCATTCAGGCGAGCCAGAATGGAAAGGGAACCGAGGACAATAGACTGTCCACTGGTGGTGTCACTGGGAAGATAACTGGGCGGATAATTACAGTTATCACTAATCACTCTCTCTCACTCTCTCTCACTTGAATTGTTTCAATGAACAGGTAATCCCCTGATGCCATCAACTTATAGATCAGTTGTTATTTTCATGTTCACAAATAACAGCTCAAATTATATCTTGCTACCTAAACCTTCATGGTAGTGGACATGGAAAGGTCCAAATGGAGAGCCCAAGACCGAAATTTACTTTATCCTAGCCAACAACCAACAAATTGTGAAAGATGTCTCAGTGCTTTCTCAGTTCAACAATGGAAGTGATCAATACCTAGTCAGAGCAAAAATCAAGATAAACATGCCTCTAGAAACGGCGAGACTAGTGAGAAAGAAGACCCCATAAGTAAACTTGCAAAATCTTCAGCAAAAAGCAGATGATTATCAGATAGAATTACAAAACAAGTTTGATGCCTTGCATGATTAAGTAGAGGGTGCGGACATAGATTCATGGTGTGAGAAACGGACACCATCACACAAAGTGCAATGAAGGTAGCACGAAAAAAAGACACACACAAAAGCACAAAAACGTTCTGAGGAAACCCTCAAACTGTTGAAGAAGATAAGAGAGTTGAAAGAAGAAAAACATAAGAGAGTTGAAAGAAGAAAAAGGAAATCAAAGGATAGACTACTCAGAAAAACATATAAAACCATCAGGAAATGGATGAAAGATGAAATCTGCCAATAAAAAAAAGATTGAACAGACATTCCAAGAACACTTCAAAAGAGCTAAACAACGACTCATACTTGGAAAATCATAGATAATTACCCTGAAATCCAGTGATGGGATTATCATAAACGATAGAGATGAAATCACTAGAAGGGAAGAAGATCTGTCTTCCAGTAAAAAGAAACTACCAAAACCTGATTTCTACATAGATGAGGATCAATTACCAGACATCACAAGAGACAAAGTCAAAAAGGTCCTGAAAGATATGAAGAAATGCAAAGCACCAGAAGAAGATGAAGTCCTAATAGAGTTCCTCAAGGGGGGAAGTACACAGTTTGCAAACAGCTTGCTGAAATCTTCACACTGTGCATCAGATCAAAACAGATTCCAGGTAGCTGGAAAAATGCCATCGCCATCTGAAAAATTACACACCCATCAGCCTTCTCTCAAATATGTATGAGTTATTCACCAAAGTTCTAACAAATCGCATTATCAACATCCTTGCTGGCAGGATTCAAAAGCAGTTTTTCAACAACTGATCACCTACCAGATCATTCAAAAACATGAAGAATATAGGCAACCATTGTCTGGGTTTCATCGAATATGAAATTTTTTTACAGCGTTGAAATCTCAGTAGTTCTTAAAGCTCTAGTCAATCAGGGTGTACATTCAGTACCACTGTGTTCCAAGTAAACTCGGTTGGCTGGCTATACTGACACAGGCTTCTTCATGCATACTGCATACCAACTGGTTGACTTCTTACTGTACATCTTATTGTATGCACAAAGCAGACAAATTGATACGTGTATCACGGCTCTGGCTCGATTAATGGTTTTACAGATAAATGTGAGGACACATTCCTTCAACAGTCGATATTACATAAGGTTTTACTCCTGATCAAACTTAACTGGCATTATGATATTATAATATTATATGTTATGTCAATATAAACTGACTAGTTTTGCTAGTTTAAATTGTTAATATTATCATGATATAATTTCTATCTATTTTCTTATAATAACGTATCTTTTTCCCTGGTTTTCATTTGTTTTTACAAGTTCTTTACATCACATTTTCAGTTTGTATGTTGTAAGTGCATGTTGTTATTGTCTAGTCATTTGTATCATAACAGAACGTTTCAGTAAAATATTTTTTTTTCATCTGAATTGACAATGTTTACTTCACCTTTTACACGCGCGCGCACGCACGCACGCACGCACGCACGTACGCACGCACACATATTGATCTTTCATCTGTGATAATATGCACTTAATATGAGGACAGCCGTTACTATAAAATCCTGATGTTATCTCTGTTTGACTGTGTTTTCTGAAATCTATTAGTAACTCCTTGGTCTTACATACATTAAACTTTAGATAGGAGTTATCACACCACTCAACACAATCTCGTAGTGCCGGGCCATGATCTTGTTGGGAACCAAAGAGAAGTGAAAGTAAGGCACTGTCATCAGAAGTGAAAGTAAGGCACTGTCATCAGAAGTGAAAGTAAGGCACTGTCATCAGCAAATTTCACTAAAAACCTGTCTGCGTGAACACTTCTACAGCTGTCAATGTACCAGATGTATAGGAGGGGTGAGAGACAAAAACCCTGGGGCGAGTCATTATTTTGCGTGCATGGTGCGCGTTTGATTCATGTATGCATAATGCCTTAAAATTTGTACTCGATGCACGTCCACTTTTGGTCTAAAATTGTAAAGAAATATAGGAATTAAAAAGTAAAAATATAGGAATATTTTGACTTTACCTTTCCAACGGACCTTGACACGGTTGAGTTGCCCTGAATGTGCAACAACATTCTCGTGAATAACCGTTACATTTAGTTTGAATATTTGCTACAAACATTGCTATTCAGGTATTCAACTGTGCTCTGTCTCACAACGCAGAAAGTCATCGAAGGACATATCGTACTTGTGCTACGCGTCGTTGGCGACCTTAGACAGATAAACGAGTTGAAAATCAGTGTCATTCTACAACGTCACATTGCTTGCTTTAAGCACGCACAACGTTAATTTCTTCGAGGATTTATACCGCTAAAATTACTCCAGTGGGTGACATGAAAGAATAAGGACACTTTAGATGACGCGGGTATCGAAATGATGAAATGTTTAGATGCGGTTGTGTGTTTGTTTACACATGAAATCGTGATTGTTGGAATTGTTCTTTACTGCGCTAAACAGCGCACACACTGTTATGTTCATGTCTCAATAATTAATTTGGAGAAATCCAAAACAACTAACTTAAACTCCTAAATAAAATGACAAAATAAGTTATCTAAACTAGCAAAAATGCTTGGTTCATACGTGACAGTCATGATAGTAATATTTACCAATATGCCAGCAATACGCTCGAGAATGTTTAAGGGAACGTCAAACGTATTACCAGAAACAACAGTGTCATGCACGTAATGCACTACTCGGTGCATGTTCAAAATGTCGAAGGTCGCCTGCATTTAGACCCATTGATACTTGTGTTTGTTGTAGAATAGTAGAATGTCTTTTTATTGTGTATTGTCTCTGCGTCCTCGGTTGTAGCGTTTCATTAGAGGGGTCGTAGATTAATCCCTGAAAGTTTGGTGCCCGAGGTGTAAGCCGTCTATGAGGAAAACGTAAACATACAAACATACGCTTACACGATTATAGCCTTCTCTCGAATGCACTTGCTCAAGTATTTAGCCTGCAGACCGGTGCGCGCGGCTACCATTTTTTCTGCCGTTTTCCAGTCGTTATTATGCACACATTTCTTCCATTGATAAGCGCTTTCAACGGTGTGAAATTCTCTATTCCACAAGCGTATTCTACACGCATAGAAATTAGACAGATAGCTATTACCGCCTCTGAAGTGAATCGGGCGATTCATGCTTGTATTATGATGCTAAAGTGTACATTTACTGCGTTATATGCGTTGCACTACGAGTGCTTTTCACCTCGGTTTTTTGTCTGCTTGACAGATGATCGCTACTTCTGTTATCTGTCAGCTCTCTGATATGACGAGTTCGCCATTGTTCTCGAGGTTGTCAACAATATTTTCTCTCTATATATAAGGCTTCTCGTCATACTCCCGTCATCGTATGTGGGTTTTTCCCAATGTCTATTTTATTAAATTAAATTAAAATTAAAAGTAACATTAAAATAAAAATAAAATTTTTTTTTTTTAATATGCGAACCGCTGTCATATTAATTTTCGGCTTGAGTCACCAGTCAATTGTTGTACGCGTCTCTGGTTGAACATGTCGAACCCGTTTATTTTCATATTTCTTTTTTCTGCATATTTTTTCAAAGTGATTACATTTGTTTCTCTCGCTCTGCAGGACAATTTGGTAATCAAATCCGCACTGTTGACATATCATTCTACTGGCTAGTTGTTGCTGTCGACTCGCATGGTCCAGTGGTCTATGTTTGTTTTAGCGTCCTTTCATGTAGTCCCATGCATGGTTTATCGGGCTTCCTGGTTTTGGTTCGCGGGCATATTTCGATTTGCTGACCCTGTGGACAGCCTCGTGTCTCATTTTTCTGCTGCTCTACATGTGTCGATTGTTGACTCCAAAGATATGTTGCGCTCCTTCAAGATCGATGTCCCGATCTTGGACACCCAAGATCGATATCCCGATCTTGGACACATATTGCGTAATATGAAGTTTCTGCAATTATCTAAGAAATTGCAGGACTTAATGAGTACTCTTATGGTTGTTAAGAACTGATCGAATGTCTCGCCTTGTTGGTTGTTTTCGATTGTTGAAGATAAACCTCTCGTGACATTCATTGGCTTCGTACGACTGTCGAATTTTGCTAGGAATCTACCGATCGGGCATAATTGTCAGTGTCGAACGTAAACCCGTTATATATTCTCGAAGCAGCATCACGGACCGTGTGAAGTAGCAATGCAACCGGATCTTTCTTGAGTTGGGTGATCGTGGCGTAGTTCTTGCATTTTTGCTTGGACATCTTCCATTTCTCGGCAATATTGGACTCAAGGTTCACTGGTGCCGGCGGTAGTATCCCATGTACGCGCGACAAAGGTGCTGCGGCATGGGAGACCGGGCTAACTTTTACAATTTTTAGTTAAAGTCACTTTTTTGTTAAAAGTATGTTATATGCATTAATTCTGCCAACGCATACATTGAATATATTATTCGTGTTAATAAAATGCACCATACCATTGCCACTCCAAGTTGTATGGCATATATGGGAAGAAAAGGAATGGGGGAAGACAACCGGAGTAAAGCAGAGGGGAGTAGGGGAGACAGGAGGGAACGAGAAGGGAGTGGGGGAGACAAGAGCGAAGGAGGGGGAAGTGGGGGAGACAGGAGCAAAGGAGACAGGAGGGAAGGGGTCAGGACATAATGTGTTGGAGGGGATCGAACGGAAGAGCTATTCTGCATCAGTGATAGAGGGGCTGAGGGTGTTTGCGGGGGATTCGATAGTTAGGAAGACCGACAGAGTCTTAAACAAGGGAGATGATGTGGTGGTCTGCTTGCCTGGAGCCATAATATAGGCGATAACTGAGACATCGTAGGTTTGGGTAAGGGTGGATCTGTTTTAGTGCACGTAGGGGCAAATAACGTAGAGAGGGAGGTACAACTGCCATAGTTAGGAAATATCGGCAGTTGGTCAAAACGCTGAAACAGACGCGGGTTGAGCAGGTAATACTGTCAGGGATTTTACCAGTAATGGGCAGGAGGGGTCACAAATATTGAAATTGTCGGGAGGTGGCAATTAACATGTTAGTCCAGAAACTATGAAGGGAAGAAGAAGTTTGATTTGTGGATTTATGGGGAAGTTTTGTTGGGAGGGCTGATATGTACATGAAGGATGGGCTTCATCTAAGTGGAAAGGGGGCAGCAGTATTCGCGGACGACCTTTCAGCAGCAGTAAACAGTGGCATGAGTACAATGACAAATATTTTTGGTAGTAAACATTGTTTAAACTAGAAGTGCAGGGGGGGTTACCTAGATGTTCCTCAAGCAGAACAAGAGGCCTTAGACAAACCAATGTCCAATCGTCCGTAAAACATCTCTGAAACAGGTTATAGATGCGTATGTTTAAATGCAAGGAGCATAGTAAATAAGAAAAACGAATTAAACATTATGGTAGAAGATATTGACCCTCACATAATTGGTATAACTGAATCATGGGCCAACATAGACGTAACAGATGCTGAATTAGGTCTGAAAGGATACGTAATGTTTAGGAAAGATCGAATAGGAAGAAGGGGAGGGGGAGTTATTTTATATGCTAAAGAATCTATTCAGGATTATGAAATAAAACTAGAAAGGGAAGCAGATTGCGATGAAGCTGTTTGGTGCAAAACTGTTTCAGGACATTCAAAATTAACTATTGGATTAGTTTACCAAATTCCAAACATAAACGAAGAGGACAGCACAAAAATAAAAACGCTATAAAGGAAGTTAGTAAAGGAGAATGTATCATAATGGGAGATTTTAACCATGGACACATGCAATGGAATTCTCTAGAGAGCACAGGGAGTGAGGACCAACACTTTCTATTTTTAATCCAGGATAGCTTTCTTACTAAGCACGTGCTAGAACCAACCAGTGGAGAAAATGTATTAGATATAGTTTTGTCATCACAAAAAGAATTAGTGGACAATGTTAAAATACTTGAACCATTGGGTAACAGTGACCATAATCAAATACATTTTGACATCAATGTAAAATCAGAAAGTAAAAATAAGAAAACGTACAAGAGAAACTTCCACAAAGGTAACTACAAAAATATGAGAAAATACTTAGCAAAGCTAGATTGGAATAACATTTAACAAGATTTAACAAGATTTGCCATCCAAGCCAAAGGCCCAGATGGCAAGTGGTCAAGGAAGCCATTGGCTTATCGAGAGTCCAACAATGTTCACCTACTTATAACCCGCCCTCCTGATATATGTGTCAACCTTGTTTTTAAACATATTCACGCTGCTAGCAGTTACACAATCTGTAGACAATTTGTTCCATTCATTTATTGTCCTCTGTGAGAATGAGTGCTTCCTGATGTCCAATCTACATTGATCCTTTACTAATTTTACCTCATGTCCTCTAGTTCTGCTATCCTTCTTGAGTGAGAAAAACATATTTCTATCAATATGTTCATACCCATTCAATATCTTAAAAACTTCAATCTGATCTCCTCTTAACCTCCTTGTCTCTAGAGTTGTTAAACCACATTCTTTCAGGCGTTCTTCATAACTAAGGTCTCTAAGTTCTGGAATCATTTTAGTTGCTCTCCTTTGTATGCGTTCAAGCGTATCTATATCCTTCTTACGATATGGTCTCCATGCTTGTATACAGTATTCTAAATGAGGTCTAACTATTGCTTTATAAAGAGGTATAATTAACTTTTTTCCCTTGTATGTTATGTTTCTTCTAATCAATCCAAGAATTTGATTACCCTTTGAAGCTGCAATACCACACTGCTCTGAAACTTTCATATCAGCGCTTATTGTAACTCCTAAGTCCTTTTCTTTTACAGTAGTACCCAGAACAGTATCTCCCATTTTATAGTTTACATTCAAGTTCCCATGTCCTGTATGTAGGCACTTACATTTCCCAAAATTGAACAGCATCTGCCATTTCTCAGACCATTTCACTAATCTGTCTAGATCGTTTTGTAAATGTTGTTTATCACCATCAGTATTAACCTTTCTAAACAGTTTTGTGTCATCCGCAAATTTCAGTACGTTACTTGTTATACTGTCGTCCAAGTCATTGATATAAATTAAGAATAATATAGGTCCTAATACTGATCCTTGAGGTACCCCACTTAAAACCGATTTCCAATTTGAAACTTCTCCATCTACTACAACTCGTTGTCTTCTGTCAGTCAGCCATTGTTCTATCCAGTCAGTTATGCTATCCCCGATACCATGGGCTTTTAATTTAAGTAGCAATCTTTGATGTGGCACTTTGTCAAAAGCTTTCTGAAAATCTAAGTAGATAATATCTACTGGCGATCCCACGTCTATCCACGTAGTGATTTCTTCCAAAAAACATAACATATTTGTTAAGCATGACCTCGCTTTAAGGAATCCATGTTGAGATGAATTTAATAATTTATGCTTAACGAGGAAGTCCACCACATGGTTTATAAGTAACCTTTCTAATAATTTACAAATCACTGACGTTAAACTCACTGGTCTGTAATTTTCTGACTTATTTCTCGAACCCTTTTTAAATAATGGTATGATGTTTGCTTCTTTCCATTCAAACGGAACAACTCCCTCTTTTAATGACAAGTTGAATACTCTTGCAAGTGGTATACTGATTTGATCTACTGTTACCATTAGTAATTTTGGAGGAATCCCATCCACTCCCGGTGATTTGTTATCCTTCATTGCCTTTATTTTCTTAGCTACCAATTCTGGAGTTACAACTAACGGTCCTAAATATTCAGATTTAGCCCCCTGAAATTTAGCATCAGCAACTGGTAATGAACTAATATCTTCTTTGGTAAACACTGAACTGAAGTAACCATTTAGTTCTTCCGCCATTAAAAACCCCTGTGATATTATATTTCCATCACTGTCTTCTAGAGGTCCAACCTTGTCTTGTACGTTTTATTTACTCCTGACATATGCATAAAAACTCTTGCTGTCATTTTTTATGTTACATGCCAGTTTTTGCTCATAGCTTCTTTTAGATTGTCTGATTTCAGTTGTAGCTGCATTAAGTGCCTCTTTGTATTTTGCAGTCTTCTTCCTTTCTGGTACGCCTATAAACCCTCCACATAGTTTGTTTTAGCATTATTTTTCTAATAGCCTCTTTTGACAAGTGTTTCTTTCTACACCGTTTTCCTTGTTTTCGGAAGGGAACAAATTTATCGATGATACTCTCAATTTCATATTTTAGAATATTCCAACATTCAATTGCAGTCTTATTCATCAGCATGTTATTCCAATCTAGCTGTGCTAAGTATTTTCTCATATCTTTGTAGTTACCTTTGTGGAAGTTTCTCTTGTATGTTATCTTATTTTTACCTTCTGATTTTACATTGATGTCAAAATGTATTTGATTATGGTCACTATTACCCAATGGTTCAAATATTTTTACATTGTCCACTAATTCTTTTTGTGATGACAAAACTATATCTAATACATTTTCTCCCCTGGTTGGTTCTAGTACGTGCTGAGTAAGAAAGCTATCCTGGATTAAACATAGAAATTGTTGATCCTCAATCCCTGTGCTCTCTAGAGAATTCCATTGCATGTGTCCATGGTTAAAATCTCCCATTATGATACATTCCCCTTTACTAACTTCCTTTATAGCGTTTTTTATTTTTGTGTTGTCCTCTTCGTTTATGTTTGGAATTCGGTAAACTAATCCAATAGTTAATTTTGAATTTCCTGAAACAATTTTGCACCAAACAGCTTCATCGCAATCTGCTTCCCTTTCTAGTTTTATTTCACAAGCCTGAATAGATTCTTTAACATATAAAATAACTTCCCCGCCCCTTCTTCCTATTCGATCTTTCCTAAACATTACGTATCCTGTCAGTCCTAATTCAGCATCTATTATATCTATGTTGGCCCATGATTCAGTTATACCTACTATGTGAGGGTCAATATCTTCTACCATAATGTTTAATTCGTTTTTCTTATGTACTATGCTCCTTGCATTTAAATATACGCATCTATAACCTTTTTCAGATATGTTTTTCTGATGATTTGATAGTTTATCTGTGATAGTGGCCTCTTGTTCTGCTTGAGACACCTCTAGGTAACCCCCCTGCACTTCTAGTTTAAAGAATGTTTACTTCCAAAAATATTTGTCATTGTACCCAAGTCGCTATCTACTGCTGCTGAAAGTTTGTCCGCGAATACTGCCGCCCCTTTCCACTTAAATGAAGCCCATCCTTCATGTACATATCTGCCCTCCCAACAAAACTTCCCCATAAATCCACAAATCCAACTTCCTCTTCCCAATCCAACTTCCTCTTCCCAATCCAACTTCCTCTTCCCAATCCAACTTCCTCTTCCTATGCAGGGTCCAAATGTTTACTACTGCAACCGTCTTAATATCACACTCGTGCTAATTGTCCTTATTATAATTAATGATGTGCACTTCCACTAGAATGTAGTCGTTGAGATGGCGAAGGGCGTCACGTTGTCGTTGTGGCCGTTGTCGCTTTGCTGTATCATTGGTTGATGTGGGTGTTGTCGGCGATGAGTTGACATTATGCGGTATGGGAGTACTGTTACACAGAGCTCCAGGCTGTATGAGCATTTTGCAGCTAACACCGTCGTTTTAGGAGTATCCGTCGTATCCAGGACTTCTCCCAATTTAACGTTTTTTCAGAGGCAGGAAGTTGCGTAAACATCTTCTTGAACCGAGTGTCTGTCATACGCTGCGGCAACAGTTGTACCCTTGATGTCGGTGGTCACTACGGGTTTGAGACAGAAAGGAGTGGATTGCTTGTTGGGTTTCTTAATCATAGCGTATGAGCGCAGTGTTCCCCGCTTGCACGTCATTGTGAGCGGCCCTGTTTCTGTGATCTGCATATGTCTGATGCTTCTGTTTTATCTGCATATCGTTCTTTGGTGCTGCAGTATGGACCTCGTTGTTATCATGATCATTGTTCACTGTGATGTAAGGCTGTTTTTACAAGTTATCTAGCAAACAGAAGGCGATGAAAACTTCGTTTATGTGTGCGATGTGGCTCGGTATTGCCGTAGGAACTGATACATTTCCTGTTTCCAGTTGTTTTGCTCCAACACAGCTGATCCAGTTGCTTTCATCAAGGGTTTATTGAAACTTTCAGCTTTCCATTTCCATTTCTGTGATGAAATCCTTTATTCTTTGTCCGAATTAAATGGAGACCCATTGTCAGATTTGATGACCTCAGGATACCCAAACGTTGCCAGTACTTTGTTACGCACTGGGATGAGAGTGTTTGCTGACACTGAACGAACAGTCTCTACTATCGGGTATCTTGAATATTCATCTACCTGGACAATAAGTTCTTCCCCTGACGGCAAAGGGCCAAGGAAGTCTTAACTTTCTCCAAGGTCCTGGCATATCTGACATCATCATGGGTTCAAGATGTATGTTTCCGTTATATATGCATTGGCAGGCGAAACACTGACGTAATGCTGTCTCAACTTTATCGTTCGTTTTCGGAAACCATACTTTGATCTTATGAGTTCGTTTGTTTTTACAATCCGCTAATGGCCTTCATGCGCAAGCGCTACGGCTTGGTCTCTGGCATGACCACGTCCGTAGTAGTATGCTGTCGTCAGTGACAATCAATTCTTCCCTGACCTTGTAGAACCCTCGCATCATTGGGTCATCCGATTTCCAGATCTCGAACCATCGTCCATTTCTCCAAAGAGTGGTGATCGTCTGCATCATGTCATCTGTTTCAGCGGCAAGTTTGACATCCTCGATATTCATCGCATTGGGTATGTTGGACGGTGCAACAAAGTTCATATAATCTTCAGCCCTCTTTTCGTGCCGACGAGTCCCAGCCATGGCTAACGGGTTCCTGGACATGTAGTAGGTTGGGTTTTTGTTTCCCGATATGTATTTAAAAATTAAGTTGTAAGGTTGCAATCGCAGGCCCCATCGCTCAATGCGTAATGGCGGTCTAGGTTTCTTTCATGGGGCTAGAAGCGGTTCATGATCACTGATGATCGTGAACTGAGGATCTGCTTGGAGGTACTGATCAAAGTGTTCACAGCTCCACACTATGCCCAGAGCTTCGCGTTCAGTTTGGCCGTAGCGGCTTTCAACGTCCGATTAGGAGCGCCTCGCGTAGGCGATTGCGCGACCGCCTTGAGTTATTATGCTACCTAACCTTAACGGACTGGCATCAACTATTGTCGTTGTTGTTTTGTTGACATCGTAGTATGCAGCACATGCATCTTGCTTGGAGTGAATTAAAGGCCGCGTCCTGATCTCTTGTCCATACATCAGTCGATGACTTTCTTAGTGAGGCGCCTCAGGGGTTCGCTGACCATGGAAAGGTCTTTAATGAACCTTGATAGGTAGTTCATCATGCCTTGGAAACTCCTGAGCTTCGCCACATTTGACGGGGGTGGTAGTTCCTTGATAGCTTGCACTTTCTTGGGGTCAGGTGACACGCCGTCCTTGCTGAAGATCATCCCGTAGTACTCTATCGAGTACGTATTGGTTTCACATTTATCTAGCCTCACCGTGAGGCAATTATATTTGGGCGATGGACGAAGCTCCAACTGGTGGTAACCGTTGAACAGATCAGTTTACTGAATACGATTGCCCCATTGAGGTCATGTATGAGTTCGTCTAGCGGCGGCAGGTTGTGGCTTTCTCGCATGATCGCTTGTTAGGCTCACGCATATCAATGTACAAACGTATGGAGCCGTCCTTCTTCGGCGGAGTGACAATCGGGGACAACCACGGAGTGGGTTCACCAACTGGTACCCGTTCTCTTGTGTCTTCTTCGTCAATCTTAGGTCTCATGTGGAACGGGATTTTTCGGCTTGTCAATGTGGAGTTTGACTTTAAGACGGGGGTATTCTTTGTGAGAAGGGGTTATTCTTTGTGAGACGGGGGTATTCTTTGTGAACGGGGGTAGTCTTTGTGAGACGGGGGTACTCTTCTTCCCACTCTGAGTTGATTTTGTTTGAACTTTTCAGTAGTCCTAACTCATGAGCATTATTGAATCCAATCAGGGATCCGTGAGCGCCTTTTATGACATGGAAATGATGACACTGGTGGACTTTGATTCGACTGTCACATCGAACACACCAAGGATGTTCAGTGGTTTGCCGCCGCCATAGGGTAAGAGTCTTGGTCCTCTGTGGTTTTGCAACGTGGGTTTCTGAATCCTATCGTACAGTTGTTAACCCAACACTTTCATTGACACGCCTATGTCAACCATCATTGACACGCCTATGTCAACCATCATTGACACGCCTATGTCAACCATCATTCTGACTTTGATGTCATTCACAGCGATCACGGTCATAGGTGATTTTCCTTTGTTTTACCCCTTTGTCGACCGGTTGTCAACCACCCGTCCATATTAATGTTCCCTAGAGTCACCTGTCAGTTGTTGTACACGTATCTCTGGTTGAACCTGTTACGAAGAACGCCTGAAAGAATGTAGTTTAACAACTCTAGAGACAAGGAGGTTAAGAGGAGATCAGATTGAAGTTTTTAAGATATTGAATGGATATGAAAATATTGATAGAAATATGTTTTTCTCACTCAAGAAAGATAACAGAACTAGAGGACATGAGGTCAAATTAGTAAAGGATCAATGTAGATTGGACATCAGGGAGCACTCTTTCTCACAGAAGACAATAAATGAATGGAACAAATTGTCTACAGATTGTGTAACTGCTAACAGCGTGAATATGTTTAAAAACAAGGTTGACACACATCTTAGGAGGGCGGGTTAAAAATAGATGGACATTGTTGGACTCTTGATAAGCCAATGGCTTTCTTGTCCACTTGCCATCTGGGAATTTGGCTTGGATGGCAAATCTGGTTAAATCTTGTTAAACTCGTTTGCTTTCCTGTCTCTTTTTTCTGCATACAAGTCTCTCCCTCTGCAGGACACACTCCATCAACGTTTTAATTAAATCCGCACTGTTGACATATCATTCTACTGATTGTTGCTGACGACTTGCACGTGGTCTGTGTGGTCTATGTTTCTTTCTGCGTCCTTTCATGAAGTCCCGTGCATGGTTTCTCGGATTTCCTGTTTTTTTTTTGTTCGCGAACATATTTTGATTTGCTGACCCGTTGACAGTCTCAGGGCGAATGGCCTTACTATGCAAACTTCCATTTTCTGCTGCTCTGCATGTGTCGATTGTTGACTCCAAAGATGTTGCGCTCCTTCAGGAGTGCTTCCTGGATGTCACGATCTTGGACGCCCAGTACGATTCTATCACGTAATGTGCAGTTTATGCAGTTATCGCATAAATTGCAGGACTTAACGAGTACTCTTATTGCTGTTAAGAACTGCTCGAATGTCTCGCCTTGTTGTTCGTTTTGGTTGTTGACGATAAACCTCTCATAAAATTCATTGGCTTCTCCGACTGCGAAACTGTCGAATTTTCCTAGGATCTCATCCACCGATCGGGCGTCATTGTTAGTGTTGAAAGTAAACCCATTGTATATTCTCAAAGCACCATCACCGACCGTGTGAAATAGCAATACAACCTGATAATCTGCCGGCTGTTTCCTGATTTGAGTGATCGTGGGGTAGTTCTTCCATTTTTACTTGAACAGCTTCCAGTTCTCGGCAGTATTGGACTCAAGATCCACCGGTGTCGGCGGTCGCATCCCATGTAGCATACGGGCAGCAACTGTGCTGCGGTACCTTGATAGTCATTAGACATCTCATGCTGTTTACACATGTATGCGTAGAGACTGTGGAACAGAGAATCATTAAGTGTTCAGATGTTATGGATATCTGTCAATATCACGTCAATATTGCGGGTGCAATAGTAACTTAACTGTCAAATGAGTTAAGACGAAATAGAAATATCCACCACCACCACTGACTGTTAATGGCGAAACTGTAGACCGTGCTACCACTTATAAATATCTGGGTGTGATTATTGACGAACAACTGACTGGAATGAAAACACAGAAAAAATGTAGATAAAAACTGCATTTCCTGTCGAAACTGTCAAAGTTTGAGGTTAGTCAAAGTGTTCGGTCAACCTTCTATCAGGCAGTAGTGCAGTCAGTTCTTTTGTTTTGTTTTCTGTGCTACCATAGCTCACTCTCAACTGAAAACATGAACAAACTAGACCATTTGGTAACACAAACTGCCAAATCCATCCATGTTACACCACTTTACAACGTGCACTGTCATTGCATGACAAAGAAGACAGAACACATCTTACGCGATGCAACAGATCCAATGTACATCACATTCATTCCAGCGAGATCAGACCATTTCTGCACACCCTGCCAGTTACAGATCTGTTGTACCATCCACCATCAGCGCCCTTATGATTGCTAAGTTACAGAGGGGTATGTGCGAACCATAGAACTATATACCTGTTCTTGCTGGTTCTTTTTTTTTAGAAATCTTGTGGTTGCATTAATTTGAGTATTTTTCTTGCAGGTTTTTGTACTTTGTATTTATAGCTCATTGTCGTAGTTATATCAAATGTATATCCATGTTTTTAGACCAATAAAGGTATTATTATTTTTTAAATGTGCATGAATCCGATCCCATCCTCGTCGCCATTTGCAAAGTTGTAATGATCACAACCAATTCGTTTTTATTTAAAACTTGTAATCGAATGAATACACAGTCAACAGTCAAGCGGGTAATACAGTCGACAGCTAGCCATTACCATAAATTGCCGAACGCTACACGTATTATGCGTAGGGCCTATATCTTTAAGCTCACGTTTGCTGTAGTAGTCGTTTATGTGCGGTGTTCGTGCAATTAAACAATATCTAGACATAAGAGATAATGACGAAAAAACAATAATAAATGACTACGTTTAAGCAAACGAAATTAATTGTATTTTCTTGCAAATAAATGAGTACCTATAAGGTAACTGAAGGAGGGTACCGAGACACCGGACGAGTTGGTAGTTGAGCCATACGGGGCACCGGCGTCAGACTTTGCAAACAGAGACCTGACGTTGCTGCACTCGGAGTTTTCGACTGGTCGGAGCTGTTGAAATGCCGTACTTGTTGGAATTGCATGCGTCGTCACTGATATCGACGTTCTCGTTGTAAAGCCAAAGGCCCTGTGAGGCTTTGACGCCGTTGTCGAATGTGTCACACGTGATGACCTGGAGCATCGGGATATCTGCCGAGACAGAAAAAAAACACAAATCAACTGAGCTCAGAAGGCATTATCATTTATAAGGTTAACCTGGGCCAGCGCGCTGTCTATGTAGCTGCGTCCACAGTCTGGAACGAACTCACCATCACTTTAAAGTAATCTAAAACTTAACTTAGCTCGGGTTTCTGAGGATTTAGGCGCTATGGAAGTTTTATTATTATTACAAGTTTTATTTATTGCTGTATTTTCTGGTAAGCAAAGCCATGGGTTAGTTGTGCTCCGGGGAATGCATTTATCGTTGCTCCAGAAAGCGATATCGCTGCAAGCTTTCATTTCTCATAGCGCACGCATGTACACAGGGCCAAGTTGAACATGGTGCCTGGGGCGCAGTCCATTGTTTTATTTCCCAGTACGAATTGGCGATCGTTTCCCTCGACCGACGATACCTGAAACAGAAAGAGCCTCTCATATTAAGTAGTAAAATGTCATGTTAAATGTGATAATTCTGCGATTGTACAATTCGTGTAGACAGTTAGTGGTAAATGGAACATTTAAAATGTTTAACAAGATTTAACAAGATTGCCATCCCAAACAACAAGTTCCCGATGGCAAGTGGACAAGGAAGCCATTGGCTTAAGTAGAGTCCAACAATGTTCTCATGTATGTGTAGCCCGCCCTTATCATATATCTGGCAATTCTATTTTTAAACATATTCACACTACTAGTATTAACACAATCATTTGGCAGTTTGTTCCATTCTCTGTGAGAACGAGTACTTTTTCACGTCCAACCTACACTGCTCCTTAAGTAATGCTCTTTGTGTCCTCTGGTTCTACTGCCTTCTTTAAGTTTGAAGAAGAGAAACACCATCGTCGAACGTGTGCGTTTTAACACTCGACGTCAAACGGCAACATAGCCAGTCGACTGTTTTATTCAAGATTATTATCGAATGGCAGCAGCATGAACTAAGGGACGAGCAAATTCGCGACAGAATAGCCGCAGGCGTCCTTGACAGTAAGCTGTCAGATCGGCTACAGTCAAAACCGGATTTGGCTGGTAAAACACTCCCCAGTAGATGGAGAACAAAACGAAAAAGAGGCTATCCACGCACCGATGACTAGGGGAAATCAAAGACAAGAGTGACTATTGGACCGCAAGCGTCAGTGTGAACGGTCATGACACACACTTCGAACTTGACATTGGTGCAGCGGTTTCGATCATAGACCAATAGCTTAAACAAGTACAGCTCCACAAGAGACAGAGGAAACTCCGTGAAGGGGCATCCGTCTTCAAGCCAGGGGCATGCTTCGTGCAAACCTGAAGTACCGTGGCAAAGTAGTAACAGAAACTGTGTACGTCTTACGCAACCAGCAATGTTCATTGCTAAGCAAACAAGCCTGTGTTGAACTGGGACACGTGTCACGGTCTGATGACGATGACGAAGTCCGTGATTCACCCGAGAATTTCAAAACAGAATTCCCAAGTCTGTCCGGAGTCATCTCTCCAGTCACAGGGCCAACACAATGGTGTTCTGGACTTGGTATCGTACTCGAGCCATCATGATCTTCTCTGCGCATCTGTGTCGATAATGGATAATGAGTCCAAGCTTCTCACAACATTTATCACTCCTTTTGTGCGATTCTGTTTCAACAGACTTCCATTTGGCATCAGTTCAGCAAGTGAGATTTTTCAACACTCCATGTCAACCATTCTGGAAGGCCAAGAAGAAGTAATCTGCCATATGAACGATTCATGGCACGAAAAAGCCAGAACACGACAAAGCAGTTCTACAACGCTTACAGCAAACCGGACTAACACTGAACAACAAATGTGAATTCTCAAAGCAATCACTCAGGTTCTTTTTGGGCATGTCATCGATGTCTCAGTGATACACGCTGACAGCAGTAAGACGACAGTAAGACGGCAGCGACCGCACAGTTCCCAGCACCCACCGATGTCTCAGTGATACAATCTGACAGCAGTAAGACGGCAGCGATCGCACAGTTCCCAGCACCCACCGAAGTCTCAGTGATACACGCTGACAGCAGTAAGACGGCAGCGATCGCACAGTTCCCAGCACCCACCGATGTCAGTTCCCAGCACTACAACGCTTCATTGGTGTGGTGAACCAAATGGGAACGTTCATTCCATGATTAGCTGGTATGTATGAACTGTTACTCCCGTTGCTGGGCAAAGAGAGTGCATGGTTATGGGAAGAGGCTCAACAAACTGTCTTCCAGCTAGTGAAAGACATGCTTGTATCACCTGAGGTACTTACACACTATGACCCAAACCGCCCAACTGTGATCGCAGCAGACGCATTTCCGGTGGGGATTGGCGCAGTGTTACTGCAAATTCAAAGTGGTAGTATATGTCGTTCAGTCTGCTGTTCATCCCGATCGCACACCGAGACCGAGAAACGCTATGCAGTGGAGAACGAAGCACTCGCTGCAACTTGGGCTTGTGAGAAGTTAACAGAGTATGTAATGCGGCTACACTTCATGCTCGTGACAAACCACAAACCTCCCCTCACCCTTCTGAAAAGAACAGAGCTAACCAAGATGCCACCACGCATTCAACGATTTCGTCTGAGACGAATGCGATGCAACTCAGAAGACGCATACCTACCATGAAAGAATAAGACGACACCTGACACATTATCTCGCGCTCATATCAGCTTCCCAGAGCAGACCGGTGTCACGTTTGTGGGAGAGGTAGAATATTACGCCAACCACAGAGTGACCGTACTTCCAGCTACTGAGAAACGTTTACATGACATTCGAGCGGCGCAGAAAGCAGATGCTGAGCGTGCACAAGTCAAAACATGCTGCGAAGTGGTGCAGCATGGATGGATTTGGCAGCTTGTTTTATTACACGCTCTGTAGCTTGCTCATGTTTTCAGCTGAGAGTGAGCTATGGTAGCACAGAAAACAATACAAAAGAACTGATTGCACTACTCCCGTTCCACATGAGACCTAAAATTGACGAAGAAGAACGGCGACTTCTTAACGACGACACAAGAGAACGGGTACTAGTTGGTGAACCCACTCCGTGGTTGTCTCCGATTGTCAGTCCGCCGAAGAAGATGCCTGGCAATGCACTGGCTGAGACCCTCAAAACACTGCACGAAAATTGCCTCACGATGAGGCTAGATAAATGTGAAACCAATACGCCCTCGATAGAGTACTACGTTTCACCTGACCCTAAGAAAGTGCAAGCTATCAAGGAATTACCGTCAAATGTGGCGAAGCTCAGGAGTTTCCTAGGCATGATGACCTACCTATCAAGGTTCACTAAAGACCTATCCATGATCAGCGAACCCCTGAGGGCCTCACTAAGAAAGACATCGACTGCTGTATAGAGAAGGGATCAGGACGCGGCCTTTAATTCACTCCAAGCAAGATGCATGTGCTGCATACTACGATGTCAACAAAACAACAACGACAATAGTTGATGCCAGTCCGTTAAGGTTAGGTAGCATAATAACTAAAGGCGGTCGCGCAATCGCCTACGCGAGGCGCTCCTAATCGGACGTTGAAAGGCGCTATGGCCAAACTGAACGCGAAGTTCTGGGCATAGTGCGGAGCTGTGAACACTTTGATCAGTACCTCCAAGCATATCCTTAGTTCACGATCATCAGTGATCATGAACCGCTTCTAGCCATATGGAAGAAACCTAGGCCGCCATTACACATCGAACGATGGAGCCTGCGTTTGCAACCTTACAACTTCACTTTGAAGTACATATCGGGAAACAAAAATCCAACCTACTACATGTCCAGGAAGCCGTTTACCATGGCTGGGACTCGTCGACACGAAAAGAGGGCTGAAGATTATATAAACTTTGTCGCAACGTCCAACATACCCAATGCGATGAATATCGAGAATGTCAAACTAGCCGCTGAGACAGATGACATGATGCAGACGATCATCACTCTTTGGTGAAACGGACGACGGTTCGAGATCTGGAAATGATGCAAGAGTTCTTTCTTCTCAACAAATACCTCCTGGCGACTAAATATGTACTAACTTGACCTATTTTCCTTCCAAGTAGTGCCCCCAATGAGTTTGTATGTACTAACGTTGACCTATATTCTTCCAAGTAGCGTCTCTACCGACTGAATATGCAATGACTTCACCTAGCAGTTGCAGTAGCTTTAGTAGTAGGCAAACATACATACATTTATGTCTACATACATATCTATATACATACTTGTCTACATACCTACATACATATATACCTACATACATATAAGTTTTAACTTCCCTAGCGCCACTAGTGTGTATGTACGTAATAACTTGACATACATTTCATAACAACGAAGTAGGCAACGTTTTCAACCCATCAACTTTCAACTGACAAAACTTCATGATATAAGAAAAAAGGAAATTTTACAAAGTTAAACAAAATGTCACAAATGTTTACAAAGTTAAAAGAAAAAACGTTAAAAATTTCAAAGTTAAAGAAAACAAATTACAACCGTTCATCTCAGAAACTTTCGACCAACTACTCTACGTATCGTCGCAAAAAACGATTAAGCCCAACTCATGTAAGTAAATCACATGTCAAGGAAGCGTCTGTGTAGCGGCCATCTTTTCGATGGTTCAAGTCTGGATGGCCATGGGAGCCACGTTACTTCCAAAATGACGCAACTTCCATACAATATATAACGGCCCTTAGCGGATATGCGATGAAGCAGTTAGGTTAAGGTGGCGTTCGAATAGGTACTAACTCGACCAATTTCCCTTCCAAGTAGTGCCTCTAGTGTGCATGTGTGTACTAACTTGACCGACATTTCGTCGAATCATTGTCTCCAGCAGGAGTTAGTTGTTGAGAAAAAAGATAGGTCAAGTTAGTGTATATAGGGTTGCTAGAGACAACGATTGAACAGAATATAGGCCAAGTTAGTGCATACATACACACTAGGGGCTGTACTTATAAGGAATGTGGATGACGTTATAGTACATTTGGTTGGTTGGAGGCGCTACTTGGGAGAAATATAGGTGCAGTTTTTACATATTTGGTCACTAGAGGTGCCAATCGAAAGGAATGTAGCGCTACTCGAACGGGAAATAGGTCAAGTTAGTGCATATAGGGTTGCTGGAGACAATGATTGGTCAAAATATCGGTCAAGCTAGTACACACATACACACTAGGGGCACTACTTGGAAGGGAAATAGTTCGAATTAGTACATATTTGGTCGCTAGGAGGTAGTTATCGAGAAGGAAGATAAGTCAAGTTAATCCGGATCCTGCGAAACTAGAGGCGATAGCTAAAATGCCTCAAGCAGACGACAAGAAGGCAGTTCAGCGCCTAATGGGAATGGTCAACTATCTTTAAAAGTTCGCCAGAGGAATGTCAAACATCACTCAGCCACTAAGAGACCTAACCAAAACAGACAGTGACTTTCTCTGGGAAGAATCATTACATGGAGCAGCGTTTGAGAAGATCAAACACATGTCGTCACAAGCTCCCGTTCTCAGCTATTACGATCCAGCACTAGCGCTAACACTACAATGCGATGCGTCCGAGGGTGGCCTTGGAGCTTGCGTACTGCAAAACGAACAGCCCATCGCGTATGCCTCCAGGGCACTGACAGATGTAGAAAGGAGGCATGCGCAAATTAAGAAAGAAATATTGGCTATCATCGTTTCGACCAGTACGAATTCGGAAGACCTCTCTTGGTAGAATCAGACCATAAACCAATTGAGACGATTCACAAGAAGGCCTTGCAGGCCGCATCTAAACGTCTGCAGAGAATGCTTTTGGAGGGCGCAAAGATACGACATCAACATAGTCTACAAGAAAGATCAGAACATGTACATTGCTGATACTCTCAGCCGAGCATATATGTAAGGAAACGACCAGCGTGAAGCCGTAGAAAAGGAGCTTGAAACGGTTCACATGGCCGACTACCTGCCTATCTCAGACGGCAGACTCAAAGAGATACAACGCAACACAGAGTCAGACGACACGCCAAAGACGTTTAAAAATGTCATTCTGCAAGGGTGGCCCGAGAAAACTCAACGATGATAACTCAGTATCATGGCATACGGGAGGAACTGGCAGTACAAGATAGCGTCGTATTCAGATATATATATATATATATATATATATATATATATATATATATATATATATATATATATATATATATATATATATATATATATATATATATATATATATATATATACACACATATATACATATATATATATATATATATATATATATATATATTATATATATATATATATATATATATATATATATATATATATATATATATATATATATATATATATATATATATATATATAAACACACACATATATATATATAATAAAATTAAATATATATATATATATATATATAATATATAAAATAAGATACGTTTTATTACCAAGTCGCAACTACAAGGAATTCGTAGTGTTGTGGCGTTAGCACAAACATACACGCATTCACCAAATAACACACGGAACTAAACATTACATATCAAAATCGTAATACTAAAAACAGTTAAAAACAAACGAGAGTAATATAATATATTGCAAAAGTTAAAAAAAAAATAAAAGATTAAAAAAATAAAAAACGCGACATTGCAACTACCTGCCAGAGGCAAGATATTTATGCTGGCTCTCCTTTTAAAAATCTCAGCGCTTCAGGATAGCAACTATTGTTGAATCTCGTCGTTTTAGTTTTTAAGCAACGGTAGCACTTAGAGGAGGGAAGGAGTTCAAAGAGATGGTTGGCTGGATGATATGCGTCTTGTACAATACGCTTGGATTTGCGCAAACTGCGAGATCGATAAAGAGACCTGATGGACGGCATATTTAACCCGATTAGTTTAGAAGCGTTTTGATCAATTTCATCTTGGCTGGCGCGACCAAACCAGACAGTAATACAAAATGACAAGACACTTATAAAATAATATGTATGATTGTATGCAGGCAGGCAGGCAGGCAGGCAGGCAGGCAGGCAGGCAGGCAGGCAGGCAGGCAGGCAGGCAGGCAGGCAGGCAGGCAGGCAGGCAGGCAGGCAGGCAGGCAGGCAGGCAGGCAGGCAGGCAGGCAGGCAGGCAGGCAGGCAGGCAGGCAGGCAGGCAGGCAGGCAGGCAGGCAGGCAGGCAGGCAGGCAGGCAGGCAGGCAGGCAGGCAGGCAGGCAGGCAGGCAGGCAGGCAGGCAGGCAGGCAGGCAGGCAGGCAGGCAGGCAGGCAGGCAGGCAGGCAGGCAGGCAGGCAGGCAGGCAGGCAGGCAGGCAGGCAGGCAGGCAGGCAGGCAGGCAGGCAGGCAGGCAGGCAGGCAGGCAGGCAGGCAGGCAGGCAGGCAGGCAGGCAGGCAGGCAGGCAGGCATGCATGCATGCATGCATGCATACATACATACATACATATATATATATATATATATCGACAATAAATCGGTAGCACGAAAACCACACCTGCAGCATGTTAATATGACAATAAAAAATAACCGACATCTTCCCTGTCCCTGGTTTTATGGATCTAAGATAAAAACACAGGCGTCTCTCGCTGTCATCAGCTGCCAAACGGATGTTCTACCAGCTAGGCAAATGGTTTGAGAATAGCGTCATTCATTTAGTTTCCAGTTTTATTGTTTGTTCGCACATCATCTGCCACATTGATTCAACGAAGTCAGCACCTAGCCCCAGAAGATTATACTACTATGTATATGTCTACTGTGACAATGACAATGTATAGAACATTTTCCCCAGGCAGTGACTTTCGAACGCAAGGCAAATCAAGCCAATAGAAAAAGAATTACGTACCCGAAGAACCATGTCAGTTTTATGCTAAAGCAGTGGTCACATTTAAGAATTCCTATCAACTTTCAAGTTTAGTTGCGAAACAAGACCATGTCAACGTACGCTAGTGTTGTAGCGTCAACTTCCTGAACCTGACCAAGAGGAAAATAATAAACTGGGCAGGACCAGTCATTGTTTAGCCATACACAACACATGCATAGCAGAAAACCTGGCACTATGACCAGAGCTAATGTATACACTAGCTCTGCTATAACATAATGTTCCAGTGTGCCTCCTAGACACAGTCTATGTCTATGTGACATTGTTATATGCCTCCACATAACTATGCTGAGCTGTCGTTTCAGTTGCGCTATTTTTCCATTGATTGTATTAATTTTGGGCGGGGATAATTTTAATGGTGCCTCTTCTTCTGTTGTATTATTGTAGAGGACCCGATTAACATGTATTGTATCGCACAGTTAATCAGGTTTTTGTCAGTTCACGACATATTTGGAATTGGAATTTATTCAACATAACTAAGTACAATACAATATTATAGACAAACACTGATATGTCAACAAAATGTGCTGCTATAACTGTCAAGATGTGTAAATTCATAGGCATATTTAAAGAAATGTTGAAAGGAAATGCAGGAAATGCTTAGTAGTAATTGGTGCTGACATGTCAGTGTTTGTTTATTATATTGTATTGTACTTCTTTATGTTGAAATGTTGAATAAATTCCAATTCCAAACCTGTAGTGGATTCACAAAAACATTATTAACTGTGCGATACAATACCCGATAATCGGATCCTCTACAATAATACAAAAGAAGAAGAGGCACCATTAAAACTATCGCAGCCCAAAATTAATACAGTCAATGGATAAATAGAGCAACTGAAACGACAGCTCAGCATAATTATGTGGCATATAAAACTGTCACATAGACACAGAGTATGTCTAGGAGGCCTCAGGTGTTCTGCTGTGCATGTGTTGTGCATGGCTAAGCCATGACTGGTCCTGCCCAGTTTATTATTTTCCTCTGGGTCAGGTTCAGGAAGTCGAAGCTACGACGCTAGCATACGTTGACATAGTCTTGTTTCTCAACTAAACTTAACAGTTGATAGGAATTCTTAAATGTGAATGCTTTAGCGTACAACTGACATGGTTCTTCGGGTACGTAATTCTTTTCCTATTGGTTTGATTTGTCTTGCGTTCGAAAGTCACTGCCTGGACATTTTTTGTATACATTGTAATAGACATAGACATAGTATAATCTTCTGGGACTGGGTGCTGGTTTCGTTGAATCAATGTGACAATGACCATGTGGCAGATGATGTGCGAACATACGATAAAACTGGAAATGTGTGCAATATAAATAAATGACGCTATTGTCAAACCATTTGCCTAGCTGGTAGAACATCCGTTTGGCAGCTGGTGACAGCGAGAGACGCCTACGTTTTTATTTTAGATCCACAAAACCAGGGAGGTCTCGGTTATTTTTATTGACATGCCGCAGGTATGGTTTTCGTGCTACCGATTTATTGTCGATATATATATATATATATATATATATATATATATATATATATATATATATATATATATATATATATATATATATATATATATATATATATTAACGACGGATTTGTTTAGTTCCAAAAAGACGTATATACAAAACTACAATTGACAATGTCACATCAGAAGCGGTGAATGGCTTTTGAAGCCGGCATATTAATTCAAGAGGTTTCGACGATGATCTTCTTCTTGTAAGTACAGAACATACAATAACAATTATGGCTTACTAACAGTTAGCGAACATACGACGAAAGATTGAATTTTGAAAAAATATGTGTGATTATTAATAGAGGTATCGAACACGTATTGTCTCTAAATGAATATTTGTGCTACTAAAATCGTAATTACTTATTTGCATGTAAAGTAGGCCAAATGGTAATGTACAAATATCAGTATAGTTTGTTTATATCGTATTGATAATTATATATTTTATTTTGCAGATACGTTTGTTAGGAACTAAATTATATTATTCCCCCCCCCCTCGATTCTGATGATGATACTACGTATGGAGGTATGGAGGCAAGTGAGGAACTTGCGAGTGAAGACACTCAAAGTGAACAGCACCATCAGTGCCAAGATGCAATCGATGGAAACCACAGTGAGCCTGCACGAACATATCGCAAACGGAAAGGCGATGTTGACATGGGTATTTGGGAGAAAAACAAATCTTGGGAGAACTCAACAGTTTTAGGATGAAAGTCGTAACAGAAAAGTCATTGGAAACTGTGAATTGGGATGCAAAAGAGATTACAAATTGAACATATCGCCAATTCAGCAGAGAATGATAAATCAACATTTCTGGAGCATGGGCAACAAACGAGCCAGATGACAGCTTGTTTTGCATCAGCAGACGAGAAAAGAAAAGAAAAACAGGATAAGGAAATAGTTGGAGAAACGTGACTGTTTCTTACTTCTTCCTAACGATAACAAGGCAAGGTTTATGACAAAAAATTCTTTCTAAATGCACAAGATATTCCGCACTCTGTTTTCCGAAAGTGCTCTGCCTCTGATAACGTGACGGGTGTTGTCGTGAGGATTATTCCTAATGTGTCGCTAAACAAAACAAAACAAGCAAAAATAGAAGAAGTGAAAAGTGACATTAATTCGTATCAAAAAAGAGAAAGCCACTACTGTCGCTGTTCAGGTAAGTTCTCATACCTAGACCTAGTAGTGCAGTCAATCTAGACTACGCCCAAAAGAGGGTCAACCTCAAACAAATTGCAATAGTAATTATGATGACGTCTTTAGTTAGTACTATATATCTACATTACCAGAAAAAATCCACCGAAATCCACGTGGTGGAACATTGTCATTTTTGACGATAATGACAAGTGTTCGAAAGTCGCCGCCGGTCACTTTTTGGCATAGTGAAATGTAGGGGTACGTGTTAGTCAGGCTATGTTATGTATTTTCTTTGAGCATTACATATATTTGACGCATACCGTTGGAAAGATAATGGATTAATATATCCAAACATATATCAGATGTCTAACTTCATTAATAATTACTAAGGTGAAGGTCACATTTTAAACATAGTGAACCCCGATTTTTAGCCGTCATGGGGGCGTAGTGTAGTGATCTGGAGTGGACTAGTTTATACACCCACACTCGATACTTGATTTGATATGTGTTATTAGTAAATGTAAGCGAAATAATTTATCAATTAATAAACAATCAGTTGCAAGTATGTCTGTTGTCATTATTTAATACTGTTTTCGGACTGCATGAGGGTCTTATAGAGTGTCGACATTCATGGCTTCTTTGTAGCAGATAGTGTGGACCATAACAGTCGAACCATCGATGGAATGAATACCTTCCACGGGATGGGCGTTACTGCAGCCGTTTCGCCAGGCATCAAGGCTTGTACATCAAGACCTGCACACCGATTCCTAGAGTTACTGTAAGTGCTGAAGACCTAGCTGTTGTTGGGCGCATCAACATCCACCACTTCAGTGAAACTGATGCTTCACTCAATGACCTCGTCTATCAGAGACCAGTGGAGTGTAGGTGTATAAACTAGTCCACCCATAGTGGATGTCGAAGATGCAACTTCCAACGTTGACTTGCTTTGGAAAACGTGTCTACTGCTGCGTTCACCCAGACCACGCTGGTCTGGTGTCATGCAATATGTCCAGCATGGACTGCACCCAGAACCGTCAACCAAAACATTTCTGCCGATAATTGATATGGATCTCAGTGATCTGACATGTATTTACTCTACGCTCAAATTCGTATGTGTCCAAGCTAAACGATTGGGAGTAACGCCAGTCGTAACGTTCGATCAACCTCTATGGTGGAAAGCCATTTTGATCGTGTCAATGGAACCACAGTGATTTACGTAAAATTGTCCTCAGACTCGGTGGTCTGCATATGTGTACCTAAATAACATGCTGGAGTTGGAGATCAACACCTTGATGGTAACACGAGCCTAAAACTCAGGAAACATGTAATCCGCAGGAGTGATCGTTACTGGGCAGGCCTTTCATCGGATTTAGTTATCGAGCAAGTGTTGATGCGAAGTGTGAAGACAACAGGTGGTTTAACGCATGGGCGTGGACTGACTGATACTCAGAGGCTTGTCTGGCTTCTGTCATTGCCTGCCTGTGCTGAAGTTAATTGTGCCCTGGAAGACCTCACTGCGGTAACCTACAACACAAGTGACCAGCACAAAGAGGCAACTAGAGCAAGACAGGAACGGGACTCCAAAGACACAGAAGAGCTGTTGAAATTTCTGCAGAGCAGGAATCCATTCCCTGACGATCGGTGTCTCCGTAGCATTTCGACCAGTTTAACAGCAGACAATGAAGTGAATGCAGACAAGGCAAATTAAATAGCATCTCAGATCCTTGAATCGATGATCGGAGAAAGCATCATGGGCTATAAATTCAGAAGGAAACAGCAAGTCATCACACTGACTGATAAAACATGCGTGACGTTCATTGAAGACTTGAAAGTTGATTCTCAACTCCTCTTCCAGCGCCTTCTGGTACTAGGAGAAAGATGTGATGAACTGCCTCAGGTCCTGAAGAACGAACTATGTAGTTATCTACCTGCTTTGTTCGAAGAACCTGGGATGATGCGACTTGCCAATAAATCCCTCCTTGCTGACGCCATGTGGAATCTGCTTGGAGGCCATCCCCAAGTTCCACCCAACCGTGGAGAAGTGCAGTATGTTCTCGGTGGAGGATCATTTATGGATCGGATTACATGGCATCGAGGTACTACCTTCATTGGAACATGCACACAATACATCACGTATGTGCGAAGAGGGTACGGTAATGCCATTGTTGTATTCGATGGCTACGAAGCTGGAACATCAACAAAGGACATGACCCACAAAAGGCAAACACGCAGATGTGCTTCAACAGCAGTTCACTTCATAAGTGACCTGCGATTGTAAATAAAGAAGGAGGAATTTCTGGCCAACAGAGAAAACAAGCAACGATTCAAATGGATACTGAGCAAAGAGCTTGAAAAAGCTGGGTGCTGTTGTTTTCATGCAAACGAGGACGCTAATCTAACGATCGTTAAAACAGCACTAAACTCATCGAACAAAATCGACACTATCCTAATTCCTGAAGACATCGATTTGCTAGTGCTGCTGTGTTAACACTTTTGACATGAACCCTTTGGTGTGGTCTTAATGTCAGAGCCTAAACAGAGCACAACACACCATCTGCTCTCCTTACACGCTTTACTAGGATGTGGTACCACATCACGCATATACGGGATTGGTAAGGCCACAGCTCTGAAGAAGGCTATTACTGACGAACACTTCAGGAAGGAAGCACAAGTGTTCGATTCAGCAACACCAACAGTCGAATAATTGGTTACTGCAGGAGAACAGGCTATTGTATGTGTTCATGGCAACATTGGAGAAAACCTTGATGATTTGTGTTACAAACGCTTCATTGAAAAGGTAGCATCAAGTGTAGCTTAAGTACAGGGAAAAAATCTACCCCCTACTTCAGCTGCTGTCAACTATCACAGCCTCAGGATCTACTATCAGATCCAACATTGGAAAGGATCCGAGAACACTTTCAACGCCACGGACTGGGGCTGGATTGTCAAAGACAACTGCAATGTTCCGAAGATGACTGACCTTCCAGCAGCACCAGCCAATTTGCTGTCGGTCATCAGTTGTAATTGCAAGAAAAACTGCTACGATGTAGTTGTAGAAAGAATGGACTTGAATGCACTTCTGTGTGTGGTGTATGCAAAGGAAGCACCCTCGATGACAGCATCGGTTGAAGATGACATTTACCGGTAAGAAACACTGCAATGTAAACAACATAACATTTGTGTGTGTGCGTGTGTGTATGTTTTGTTTATGTGTATAAGCAAATAATATATATATATATATATATATATATATATATATATATATATATATATATATATATATATATATATATATATATATATATATATATATATATATATATATATATATATATGTATATGTATATTTATATGTATATATATATGTATATATATATATATATATATATATATATATATATATATATATATATATATATAAGAAGTAGGTAAGGCCTAAATGCCACTGAAATAGACAAGTGTATGGCTATATGTGTATGCAACATTCGGTCGATCGCAACGTTACTACCCCGTGGCGGCTAAAAAACGGGGTTCACTGTGTTTAGAAGACGATTTTTACCGTACTACTTAATGGAGTTAAACATTCTATATGTCGTTGGATTGATATGCATGTTACCTTTCCAGCAATGTACATTATGCGTATAAATTGCGCAAAGAAAATAGATTACTCAGCATAAATAAGGCGAACCCCTACATTTCACTGCGCAAAAACAATGACCGGCAGCTGCTTTATCATTATCGTCAGAAATGACAATGTTCCACGACGTGAATTTCAGTGAACTTTTGTCCTTGCAATGTAAACATATAGTACTAACCACAAACGCCAACATAGTTGCTATTGCGGTTTGTTTGATGTTAAACCACATATTGATGGGACCAGGCCGAAAATTGGGGTACGCGTCAATTACGATAATTGGCAAATGTGTTTAGAATAATATAATGGCTTTAATATTCATTGAGATTACACTAGTTTCATACCGTTGAATAGCTAAATGTATTACCTTTCCAATGATATATATCATATTCATAATGTTTTCATGGACAATAAGTTATACAACATGAATTAGGTGTATACTCCCCTAAATTCCAGTGAGACCTACGATCATTTAGCAACATGTCAAAATTACAATGTTCCATCAAGTGGATTTTGGTGGACTTTTGTTCAAACATAATGTAGAATATAAAAATGCCACCAAACTTACTGTTGCAATTTATTTGAGGTTGAACCACAGAATGACCTGACTACAGATGCCGGGTTAACTGTTACAGAAATGTACCAGACCTACAAAGAAACGTCATCCAATCCTCTAAAGCAGAACATCTAACAGAAGATCTTTCTACAGGTCAAATCTCCCTTAAAGTTTCGCAAACCAATAAAATACAAATGCGACAAATGCTTGACTTACGAGTACAACGAAAAAGAAGGTTTTCCATAGTAAATGCGTAATTAGTTAAAATATGGAACATTGCGTCGAAGAACACAAGTTGTACCTACATAATCATGTTCATAGTTAAGTACAAAACAGTTGTAACTACACAATTAGTTCACTCATTTGTTACGTGGCATACAACTTCTTATGTATAAACCATTTCCCTGTATAGTTTTTCATTTCATGATAGTCGATCTACCAAAGATTTGCAAAATAAAATTGTATTTCTCAGTTATCTCATTTTGTATATATATATATATATATATATATATATATATATATATATATATATATATATATATATATATATATATATATATATAGATATATATAATTTACACAATACATTTGCATGAAATTTATGAAAGAGTTAACAATGAACTGTTAATCTATTTCAAGTAATCGAATTGTTTAAAATTTTTTTTCAAATGTTGCGTTTCACGTGAACCGCCAGAGAATATCTGCAAGACGCCACACAACACTGGTCACAGAACATGGTTGTAGTATCGTGTCATGCCGGAAAGGATCGTTTTGTTTTGCAAAGAGTGTTCACTGTTGCCTTGGTTATTGAATATTTACATTTTATGATACTTTTGCATATATTGCGTATCCTACCAAACGAAGCTGACAAAACGAAACTAAGGGGAAGGTCGGGTAAAGTGGGCGTCGGCAAAAGTGGGCCGCCACTGTCATAGCGATCCTGATATGCACTGCAGTCAAATGAAGGATAGTAGTGTTTACAGATCCGCCAGGGACATCATTCAACGTCGAAGTTGTCGGCTGGACGCGAATTGAAAACGGTGAGTTGCAAATTTGTGTTTTATGCAATTTTCTTAAAATAATTGAAATGTCTTACAAACTCCACATTTTCGTAAATGGTCAAGGTATATAACCATACATGTGGTATATATAACAATAGTCTATATTTAGTTGAATGAGCAATTTAATTTTGATGTGAATGCATGCATTGAAACCCAAATGGCGTCAAATCCAATAGTCTTTGGAAGTGGGGGCCCACTTTGGCCGCAGATGCTGAGCATATCATGGATAATGTGGTTACACCGTAGGCGTTGATGATGTTAATATGTATAATTGATCATGTAGGTTATATCACAAACTTGTATTAATTAGTTAATTAATTAATACTTACAATGCATTAACCAAGTCAACGCAATAATTTTTTTAATGGTATATCCTATACAGATATTCCTTCATGGGTGCTTTCAAACGAAAAACGAACCAAACATGGAATGATACCAACATGTAGTTGGCTATCGACGCTGTGCGCGGAAAAGATATGGGGCTCAAGTGTGCTATTAAGCAGTTTGGGGTTCCCAGCTCCACCCTGCAACGAAGATGCAAGAGAGTGGAGATGTTGCGGTTGCAGCAGAAAAGGATCTGGGCAGATTCCGTCCTGTTTTTTTCACCAGCTGCGCATATCAAACTTATGGAGAGCATGCTTCTTTTTTGGTTTCACCCTGTCGCAACTGAAGATAGTCGCATGTGATTACGCAGAAGCAAACGGCATTCAGCATAACTTCAACCTCTGGACTGGCGAAGCTGGAAAGGACTGGTGTCATGACTTTATGGCTCGCCACAGTGACGAGATTTCTTTGAGAACACCCGAACCTA
>BSQZ01000064.1:207500-222500 GCA_033239005.1 Lamellibrachia satsuma | reverse complement strand
ACAGCGAATGGTACTGCTATCTCCCTCCTTCAGCTTCCCTCTTTTGCTGGTGAAGGAGTGGGAGGAAGCATTGTCATCGTTGGAGGATCTGGGGATGCCAGCTTCAAGACCGTCGGGTACTTGCCACACTACTACACTAATGTACCCCCTGTCACCAGCAACAACAAGACGTCGTCTGTCCCAGCTGTTTTAGCGCCGTCACTGACCAGAGACGACCTCAAACAGCCGACTGAGGAAGAATACCTGTAGCTAGATGATGCAAAGCGAGTCCTGGAAGACAAAACTGGCACAAAACTTGGACCACATTTCATGCTAGCCGTCAGCCACCAGAAGCTCGAGTCATCTGCATACTGCCCTGTCTCCAGTTTCCCGGGACAGTGCCCGCACAGTGGTCACGACCCACTGGATGTCGTGAAGAATGCCGTGGAGCATCTGAATCCTGGGCAGGCGCCAGTAGTCACCTTCGATCAGCCACTGTTTGTCTTGGCCAAGCAAATTCAATGGAAGTGGCAGGAGAGCTACGGCGAAGACAAGTTGGTACTTGGTGGTGATGTTTGGTGGGCTCCACATCGAGGTGGCTGCCCTAAAGACGCCGGGGGAAAGGTTGCATGTGAGTGGCTGGGTGCTGAATGTACTGGTGTAAGTCGATATTACGACGCCAGGGACTGTACATTCTGCAACACCGTGCCTATGACAACTACTGTCTGAGAGAAGCTGAAGATGCAGAAGATCTGCCAGAGTTTGAAGATTGGTGCCACCAGAGAGAAGACATCCCCCAGTTTCAGCACTGGGCAACTGTGCTAGAACTGTAGGTGTGGTGTAATGGTCTACGTTTGTTCTCTGTGGCAGACATTTTTCACGACGTACCTTGACGCCCTGACGAAACTAGACCGCACCAACTATGCCAGGTGGATCCCTGTTCACCTGAACTGAACAACGTGGCTGAATTCCCCCAAAAGCACCCAGATGTAGCCAGGAAATTCTGGGCAGGCAGCTTCACCGTACAGACGATCGCGATTGACCAGGCACGTACACAGAACAACGCCTGCACCAAAGGCTATGTGCTTGCATGTGCGTGTGCGCGTGGTGTGCCTGTGTGGGGGGGAGTGCTCACATAATTGAATTCTTGGCCACTGAAGGTAACTGTGGGACAAGGAAAAGCCAAGATGAACACAGGAGAGAGTGTATTTTTTCAGGGAAAGAAGATAACATTCACAGACATGGAGTGGTAATACTGATGACAAAGAAAGCAGAATAGGCATTGATGGAATGGAAACCTATCAGCGAAAGAATTATTTATGCTAAATTCTTCTCCAAGTATGTAAAGTTATCGATCATACAAGTTTACTCACCAACGAATGAAGGCAACGTGGAAGATAAAGACAATTTCTAAGAACAGCTTCAAACAGTTGTGGACAGTGTTCATAAGCATGACATACTCCTAGTAATGGGGCGTTTAAATACCAAAGTTGGAGAAGACAACGAAGAAATGACAATGGAGAAAGACTTGTAGAACATATGCGGACTCAATAACCTTGCGGTAACAGGTACCATTTTCCACACAAACTGATACATAAACAGACATTTCTTTGTAAAGACTACCTAGCATAAATTAATATAAACATAAAATACAAATTTAATTTCTAACATGGCGCCGTGCAAACGCCAAGTAAAGGCGAAACGTAATTTGATATGTTCTAGCTGCGACAGCTGGATATACTTTGCAAAGTCCGGGTGTGTAAATTCGTGGGCGGAGGTGCAGGCGGATGATTTTCATTTCGTGTGTAGGGGGTGTACGACAGTGAAATATCTGCAGGAGCATGTGATTGAGCTAAGGCATATGATTTTGATGATGACAGGGCAGGGTGAGACAGAAGTGAGCAGAGGTGGTGAGAATGATGAGAGCAGAGGTGGTGAGAATGAGGAGAGCAGAGGTGGCGAGACCGAGGAGAGCAGAGGTGGTGAGACCGAGGAGAGCAGAGGTGGTGAGACCGAGGAGAACAAGGAGAGCAGTGGCAATGTGAGAGAGAAAGCCGGTAAGAAGAAGAAAGATGACAGAAGGCAGAGAATGCAACAAAAGAGAGGTAAGCGGGTGAGTGGAGAGGGATTGCCAGGTGGTAAGACAGTAAAGGTTGATGGTATGAGAGAAAGGGGGCATACTAGTAGTGTACAACAGGAAAGGAGCTTTGCTGATGTAGTATCACAGGGGAAAGCGAGGAAAGCCTGGGTATTTATGGGGGATTCCATCATTAGGAAAGTGGATAACGTTGTAAATAGAGGAGATGACATAACAGTATGCCTACCAGGGGCAAAAGTAGAGGATATAGCAGAGAAGGCAGGACAGGTCATGGGTGGTAGCGTGGGAGGTGCTATTCTCGTGCATGTGGGAACGAACATTGCAGAGAAGGAGGGAACGTCAGCCATCGTTGGTAAGTACAGGAGGTTGATCAAGACACTTAAAGAGGCACGAGTTGGGCAGATCGTATTGTCGGGGATATTACCAATAATGGGAGGCAGGGATGAGGAATATAGGAACTGTAGAAGGATGGTGATCAACGCACAAGTACATAAGGTATGTATGGAGGAGGGAGTACGCTTCCTAGATATGTGGTTAAACTTTGTGGGAAGAGGTGACTTTTTCATGAGAGATGGACTTCATCTGACAGGGAAGGGTGCTGCAGTTCTTGCAAGTGAGTTTGTCAGAGTTGTCGACGAGGGCACAGGTACCATACATTATTTAAACTATATGCACAGGGGGAACTGACAGAGAAAACTCAAAGGAGTACTACTACAAATACACATCCAAAGAAATGTTCACCAATAATTTCAGACAATGAACTTAAATGTGTATGCTTAAATGCCAGGAGCATAATAAATAAAAAAGTGAGTTAGACATTGTGGTAGCAGATATTGATCCTCATGTAATAGGCATCACATAATCATGGGCAAATGAAGATATAGTAGATGCTGAGTTAGCACTGACAGGCTATGTAATGTTTAGGAAGGATAGACGAGAAAGAAGGGGAGGTGGAGTAATTTTGTATATTAAAGAATCTATCCAAGCATATGAAATTACACTGAAAAGTGAAGCAGATAGTGTGGAAGCAATTTGGTGTAACATAGTTACCAGGAACTCAACATTAATAATAGGAGTAGTTTATCGTAGTCCTAACATATGACAAGAGGAAGATGTAAAATTACAAATGGCAATAAGGGAGGTGAGCATTGGAGAATGTGTTATAATGGGTGATTTTAACCATGACCATATACAATGGGAATCATTAGAGAGTGCTGGAGGTGACGACCATCAGTTTCTACTTCTAACACAGGATTGTTTCCTTACTCAACATGTCTTGGAACCAACCAGAGGTGGGAATGTGTTAGATTTAATTTTGTCTTCTCAAAATGAATTAGTTGACAATGTTAAAGTACACGAACTTTTGGGTTCAAGTGACCATAACCAAACCCATTTTAATATAAAAGTAAAAACAGGGAATTCATATAAAAACAATGGAGGAGGAACTTCAACAAAGGTAAATATAAAGTGATGAGAACATATCTAGCAAATATAGATTGGAATAACTTGCTGAAGAACAAGACAGCAACAGAATACTGGACTTGTTTAAAATATGAGATTGAGGGCATTATTGAGAAATTTATTCCATTAAGAAAACAAGGGAAAAGATCCAGAAAAAAACACCTGTCAAAAGAAGTTATTAGAAAAATTGCTCACAAACAGATGCTGTGGAAGGTCTATAAACACACTGGAAATGTAGAAGACTACACAAACTACAAAGAGGCACTTAACCTAGCTACAACTGAAATTAGAAAATCTAAAAGAACCTTTGAACAAAAATTGGCAGGTAATATAAATGAGAGCAAGAGTTTCTGTGCTTATGTAAGGAGTAAACAGAAAGTTCGAGATAAGGTCGGACCACTAGAAAACAACAGTGAAAACATAATTTCAGATGGGTTCCAAATGGCAGAGGTCCTGAATGAGTATTTCAGCTCAGTTTTTACCACAGAAGATATCAGCTCACTTCCAGTTCCACTGACTAAATTTGAGGGCAATAAATCAGAACATTTAGGGCAGTTATTTATAACTCCTGAAATGATAGATTAGAAAATTAAGAAGGGAAAGATAATAAATTACCTGGAGTTGATGGGATACCACCAAAACTGCTAAAGGAAATTGTTGATCAAATTAGTACACCACTTGCAAACTTATTTAACGTGTCACTAGAAGAAGGAATAGTTCCTTCAGAATGGAAAGAAGCAAACATTACGCCGCTATTTAAGAAGGGATCGAGGAAGAAGCCAGAAAATTACAGACCAGTGAGTTTAACATCAGTTGTATGTAAATTACTCGAAACATTAATTAGAGACCACATGGTGGAATTCCTCGTAAAACATAAATTAATAAATACATCTCAACATGGATTCCTAAAAGCAAGGTCATGTCTAACCAATCTCTTATGTTTTTAGAAGAAATTACAAAGTGGGTAGATGACGGGTCACCAGTGGATGTTGTCTACTTAGATTTTCAGAAAGCTTTCGATAAAGTGCCACATCAAAGATTGTTAGTTAAACTAAAACCCCATGGTATAGGAAATGATGTAATCAACTGGATAGAAAGGTGGCTTACACACAGAAGGCAGAGAGTAATAGTAGATGGTGAGATTTGAAACTGGAAATCTGTTCTGAGTGGGCTATCACAGGGATTAGTATTAGGCCCTATACTGTTTTTAATATAATTGATTTGGAAGATGACATATCTAGAAAAGTACTAAAATTTGCAGATGACACAAAAGTATTAAGAAAAGTTACTAATGATACAGATAACATTTTTTTACCGGATGATCTAGATAAATATATATACGAAAAGAAATCAAATTCTAGGGCTAATTAGGAGAACTATCATGTATAAGGATAAACAGCTAATTGTACACCTGTACAAAGCAATAGTTAGACCACATTTGGAATATTGTATTCAAGCATGGAGGCCGGATCGTAAAATGGACATAGACAAGTTAGAAAGATTACAACGAAGAGCAATTAAAATGATTCCAGAATTGAGAGACCCTAGTTACGAAAGTCGCTTATTACAATGTGGTTTGACAACACTAGAGACCAGGAGACTAAGAGGAGACCAAATATAAGTGTTTAAAATGGTGAACGGTTATGAGGATGTTGATAGGAATATGTTCTTCAAACTTAAAGAAGGCAGTAGAACCAGAGGAGTCTTGTCAAATATCCAGGAGGAAAGACAAATAATCAAATAGACCATGTGTTAATGAGCAGGCAACAGCTAAGATCAGTAATGGATACTAGGGCCATGAGAGGAGCAGACGTTGCGAGCGATCACCAATTAGTGCGATCAAAAATCAAGCTGAAACTAAAGAGTCAACAAAAGAAAAAGGCGATCAGAAAGAAATTAAATTAGACCAACCAGCTATTAAAGCCCGATTCTCACTGAAGTTGGCCAACGCATATGATATATTACAAGACTACGACGAAACAAACAAAGAAGAAGTTGATACAAAATGGCAAGACTTTGAGGATAGCACGTAATGGAAGAATGATATTACAAAAAACCCTCAGTAATGACAAACGTAAGACAACAAATGCGGTGAAAGACAAATTTAATAACTGGAGGGTTGGCCAGAAGGGAGCAATGGAAAGAACACTGAGGACATTCTTAATATACCTATCCCTGATGATCCTGTAACAGATGTGGAGATAGATCCGACCATAAATGAAATCAGCACTGACCCAATAACAAAAGCAGAAATTAGAACAAAGCTAAGGAAGATGAAAAACGGGAAAGCAGGGGGCAAAGGCGAAATTACAGCCGAATTATTCAAAGCAGACATGAATACAACAGAGAAATGGCTTATAAAATTATTCAGAACATTTTGGGAACAAGAGAAAGGGCCAAAACCAAGGAAGCAGGGACTAATTGTTAAACTACCGAAGAAAGGTGACCTTACGGAGTGCGGGAATTGGAGAGGAATTACTTTGACATCTGTTCCTAGTAAAGTATTCTTAAGATTACTAATTGACAGAATAAGAGATGGAGTTAACAGCAATTTGATAGACGAACAGGCAGGTTTCAGAAGTGAGAGACGCACAGTAGAACAAATATTTAGTTTGCGAAATAGTATACAATAGGTAGTGGAATGGCAGGCAACTCTATACATCACGTTTGTGGGCTTCGAAAAAGCGTTTGACTCAACGCACAATAAGTAATAATTGGCTGTGTCAACAATGCTAACGAGTCTGTGTATAGAGAGGAAGTTCAAAGACTGGTCGGCTGGTGTAAGAACAACAACCTGGTACTAAACATATCCAAAACGAAGGAAATGATCATTGATTTTCGCAAAAAGAAAACACCCATTCACCCCCTTGTCATTGACGGTACTGAAGTCTTACAAGCCGACTCTGTAAAATTTTTGGGTTCGACTATTTCTAAAGATCTTTCCTGGTGTAATAACACGATTGACATCATTAAAAAAGCACAAAAACGCATGTACTTCCTTAGACACCTCAAACGATTCGGCTTATCTCAAGTAATATTAACACGTTTCTACCGCGCAGTTATTGAAAGTGTCTTGTCATTTTCTATCACTGTCTGGTTAGGTCGCGCCAGCCAAGATGAAATTAATCAAATTGAATCAGTCGTCAAGTACTCCTCTAAACTAATCGGGTTAAATATGCCGTCGATCAAATCTCTTTATCTATCTCGCATTTTGCGCAAATCCAATCGCATTTTACAAGACGAATATCATCCAGCCAACCATCTCTTTGAACTCCTTCCCTCCGGTAAGCGCTTCCGTAGCATAAAAACTAAAACGACGCGATTTAACAATAGTTTCTATCCTCAAGCGCTGAGATTTTTAAACGGAGAGCCATCATAAATGTCTTGCCACTGGTAGATAGTTGCAATGTCGCCTTTTTAATTTTTTATTTATTTATTTATTTTTTTAATCTTTAACATTTTTTAATCCTGCAACCTATTATATTACTCTCGCTTGTTTTCAACTGTTTTTAGTATTACGATTGTGATATGTAATGTTTAGTTCCGTGTGTGATTGGGTGCATGAGTGTATGTTTGTGCTAACGCCACAACACTACAAATTCCTTGTACTTGCTACTTGGTAATAAAACGTATCTTATTATCTTATTATAATTCACGGAGAGCTATGGAATTCAACGCAAGACAATCCACATGGTTCAGATGTTATACAAAGATAGTAAATGTGCAGTGTTAGACGAAGGTGAGGAATCTGAGTGGTTCAAGGGCAAAACCAGAGTTAAACAAGGAGAGGTAATGTCTGGATTTGTCTTCTTGGTGGTAGTGTACTGGATAATGAGAAACAAAACAGCAGGAAATAAAACAAGGATAAGATGGAACTTCACGTCAAAACTAAAGGACCTGGTTTTTGCCGACGACATAGCATTCATATCATCATGCTACACACACATACAAACAAAGACAAGACGACTGAATCAATTTGGAGCAAGGACATGACTAAGAATAAATAAAAATAAAACTCAAACAGCAAGTGCGAAAACAGAATACTAATTGATGATCAAGAGCTAAAGGAAGTGGACAAGTATAACTACCTGGGTGCTAATGTCAGTAAGCAAGGAGGAGGCGTTGATGACTTAGTTAACAGAATTCGTAAAGCTATGGTATCCTTCATGAAACTAAAGAAAATATGGAGTTGAAATATATACACATTGGAAATCTGGCCACCTATTGAGATCTAAATTGAGGCTTTTTAACACACTTGTGAACCATGGAAAATAAATGAAGGAGACAACAAAAAGTTAGATATATTTTTAGGTGCCTAAGACGAATCCTACAAATTCGATGTTTTATCAAATCGAGATATTCTTCCAAAAACAAAATTGAAGACAATCAGCACCGAAGTTAAGAAGATGGAAATGGGTAGGAAATATCCTAGGAATGGATAAGAACAGCACATGTGAGACGGCTTTGATCTGGAAGCCTGAACGTAGAAGAAAGGTTGGTTAACCAAAAATGATGATCAACTATTAAAAATGAAAGACGCATACTGGGATGGAACAGCTGGAAAGAAGAAGAAGACACGTAGCAGCTGACAGAGCGAGCTAGAGGAGATGGACTTCGGCCTTATGGGCCACTGGGCCCGAAGAGGATAGGTGAGGTGAGGTAAGGTGAAGGCAACTGTAACAATAACCCTGGTGACATATGGACAAAACAGAACAGACTGTGACATCTGATAAGAACTGTTCGATTCGATATATATATATATTTCATCATGTATTGGTGTTGATGTTTGTTGATTGACCATTTAAATTTCCACAGTGTTCTTGAATATTTTGTACTTTGTGTTCAACGGTCTGGCTTGTAATCTTAGAAAGCTTAACATGTATCGATATCAACAAGGCTCGTTCTGCACATAAATGCAGCAATTTCATCAACTGACAATTAAAACAGCACACTTATTGCAATAAGTCCTTGTCAATCACTTTACACAATCTTGTAGAAGCTTAGAATGTCTGGAGTTGGCAGTTCTGAACACTTATTAAATTGCCTGACCGTCTTTTTGTAAAATGGCCGTCTTGAAAACAAATGTGTGATGGCTCAATATCTATATCTGCATAATAGGTTTGCTATGCCGCCCCACTAAACGCCACCCGACGATGGGACATGTTCTGAGTTGTCACATCAGTAGAGAGGAAATTACTGGGTCATCAGGATCGCTTATTAATCAAATGGGTGTATTCGTTCAATGAGGCATACGGTTAAAAGAACGATTACGGAAACATGGATTTTATCTAAAACATTACCAATTAATTTTAGATAAGTTCCCTTCCAAATCATAAATTAAAATGTCACAGTGTTTCGTAATCTTGTCATTACTGTGATAATATATATATTAAAAGATTTTATTTCACAGGAGAGCCAACAATTTTCGTACTGATATGAGCACCACCACTTTTCTCCTTCATAGGCTACTCGCTGCTGGAGGTGAAAGGGTATAGTGGAAATCTGGCCACCTATGAATGTCCAGCTTCAGTTTTTGAAAATAAAATTATGTATCGGAAATTGCAGCGTATCTTGTATTTTAATGTTAATGACCTATAAAATGTTCCATGTTTGTAATTAATGAAAGCTTGACAAAAGTTCATACAACAGCCGACATATCCGTTTGAAACATATTGACAGTGATTGGCGTTAATCGGAGAGACGTATATGTGCGTTTGACACGTTTGTCTAGTACCTAGCTCCACTCTTGCAGACCCTGGTACGTGGCAGCTGCAACGATTGAGAAGGATGTTGTTATAGCCATTGACTTGTCTGAGGCGATGAAGCCTCATCTCGCCACTGCCAAGGCTCTGGCTGACCTGATTGTTGCCACCACACAACCCAATGACAATGTAGGTTGACATCGTGACAGAGCCACACCCATACATATTGGCTAGTACAGGTGAACTGGATGGCTCGTCTAATGACTGTTTATTCTCCAACAGTTTCCTTATCAACATGCCAATTTATGTTTTATGTTGCGTTGTAATCATAAAGTATAACGCTGGCAGTATATTGGTTGAAGTTTGGTTCACAGATGGCTGTATTTGGCTTCGATAGTCTCATCGCTACGATGCCATCTAAATTTGGGATGTGCTTCATCGACAATATCAAGCCTGCTAGTTCATTCGCCAAGATAGCAATGCAAAAATTTATCAGAGAGCTCCAGATACGGAACAACAGGAAGACGTCATACTCGATAGGACTACAAATGACATCTCTTTACTTATCCAAACATACTAATAGTCGAAAATCAAGTTAGTATGCATCCAACGCAAACTGCTTAATATTAATGGTCTTGCAAAACGTTGTACTAAACATAGATGATCATTGTTTTTTGAAGCTTTTTAAGAGTCCATTAGCTGGTGGTTGTATCTTTTGATACTGTTTCAGTACATTGTCCAGCAAAGATGTAGGCGGGTCTCTGGCCAATGCTTTAGCATTACTGGTTGTGATGTTATATTTGTAGTTGTGACATTTGTTTTTCGCTGTCAATGTGGCCATCATGTTGGTATGCTCTTTGAGCATGGGACAAACTTATTAGTTACGCCCATGTAGCTATATTGGTAGTCTGCACAGGTTATTCCACATATAAACCAACACGTATTGGTTGATGTCAGTGTATGTAGGCTTTCAGTAGATTGTCATGTTGTGTTCCACGGCCGCCATCATCAACCTGTATATATATATATATATATATATATATATATATATATATATATATATATATATATATATATATATATATTAGTTCAGGGACATTAGGGTTGATCGTGGAAATAAATAGTACAACGCTATTTTATTAGGATAGTTACAAAATGCCACATTGAACAACATGAAACGTCCTCTAATCTGCTTAATGTGATTTTATATCGACAAGGCTAGATGGGTGATAACTATTAAGGATTGTAATTCACTGGGGTGAAATCACTTCCGTTTTGATAACGGCGCATGTGTATAAACGAGATTGATTGTCGACGAAAGTACAACGTGTACTTGAAATTAGAGAGTCGGAAAGAATTAGTTTCAGCAAAAAATACATCATACCAACAGTAGCACTTACTGATAATAAACAGAAATCACAACGCCAGCATCAGAGCACAAACATGGACTGATCTGACGTTTGAATAACTTTGAACGAGATTGAGCATGGGTTGGCCTAGATACTCGATTGTTTCATCGCACGGCAACAGATTTGCGCGAATTACTTGTTGTACTTCCGTAGAGAAATTCCCACGATTTCACCTTTGCATTAGTGTTATTATATGCACCAGAGGCGCCACTGGTTAGGTAGCTTCTATTGTTCATTTTGCAAGTGAGTACGTGACTCGTGATCACAATTAACGAGAAAATTTGTTATGGTTTCTTCCCCCTTCTTGCATGGTTCCAATCTCTTTTCGCTCGCCTGATATATCTTCACGTGCAACAATAAGAACAAGTGTGTCAATCGCCCTAATTGATCTGCCCTGCTTTTTAAGCAAATACTAAGCGATATTAGAAAGCATCGTCACCCAAGCCCGTAATTTGCTATTCTAGAAGAACCTACAGTTTTCCCAGCTATAATACTTCGTACCTAAGTTATTCGTAAGCTTCGATGATTTCGTATCATTGCAATGGTTAGTGACAAATTGGTAAACGCCAACAAGTCCAGCTCCCTCCCGCCGAACGCGGAGATCACCGAATTTGTTGACGGGGTGGTTCTTGAAGCTGGCGTGCATGAGCGACATCTTTTTCCACATGAACTCGCGCTTAACAAGTCACTCCAAGGCCGGTTCATCAAGGTGATTGATTTTGTGGACAACGTAAACCATTCATCATGAAGCTATAGCTGGTGGAACGGCAAAATCAAGGAAGAAAACTTCAATATGTTTGAACACCTAATAAACGCGGCGCTTCAAGAGGAAGAAAGGGTACAGTGTGTGTGTGTGTGCGATATCTAGCATACGACGAGCAAGATGACTTTTTGAAATTCGTGAAAAACTCCACCGTACGTGATACATTTGAAGCCCTTCCCCCGATAAAGTTCCGGTGTAACATGATCGAATCATATCCATCTAAAGTGGCCTTGAGGGTATTGCTGATGTTTCCATCTACCTTTTTCTGCGAACAAGGATTCTCGGTAATGTTCTGCATGAAAACTAAATGTCATGCCTGACTCTGCATGAAGGAAGACCTCCGCGTCTCCTGATCCAAAACTGTTCCCGAATCGAGGCCTTGGTTTTGACCAGGCAAGCTCAGCCACCACACTGATGTGGTTTTTCGAATACCGGTTCTTATCCTATCTCTATACGGGGTACAATTATTTCATTAATAAATTGTGCATCACTGATCTCGGTATTGAATTTCTTCTGTAATTCTATGTCACTATGAAGGGGTACCCGAGCGATCATTTTAGGATATGTTGTTCAATATGGTATTTTGCCATTATCTTCAACATTAGCTTTGTACTGTTTATTTCAACGTTGAGTCCATTTCTAACTTAAAGTTCATGGATTATATATCAAGAAATGATTAATTTGCAATATTATTGGTTCATGTGGAAATTGTATCCAGTTTGTTGCATTATGATGTTAAACTGTAACTTTGAAAGTGTCGTTGGCATATTTGTTCAATAATGATTGGGTCTTGGACCACTATGTTTACTGTGGGTAATACCAGTGAACCATCAACTGTACTGAGCTTGTGTTTCTAATATTTTATTTTATACCAAATAACGTTGTATGTAAAGATATGTAAAGTCAGTGCGGAACATATACGACTGGCCCACTTTACGAGCATTTGTGTAAAACTTGGCATACCAGCTGCATCAATACCTTTGCAGATCGTTCTTCTATTGTTCAGGCTGAATATATGATACAACACGAGTTACTGCAATTGTGTTGTAGCTATACTTGTATTTATATCTGGCTCGGTGCCGGTGAGCTCTAACATTACAAGACTGATTGAATACCTATCAGCCGGTGTGAAGATGATGACATTCAATGTCGGTGAGTTGATATACGTGGGTGAGCTGGTTGAACGAATGTGCCCACGCCGTGTGGTCAACTGATATGTGATCACTTATATAGATCAACTGCTGGATAAATGAACGTGGTGACATTCGGTTGACTGAAACGTGATCAGGTATAAATATGAATGACTGAGGAAATGAATGTGCGCTCATTTGGGCAATTCATTCCTGATCATTTATGTACATTAGGAAGTGTTTGAATGACATTCAATGATTGAATGGTTTTGCAAATAACTGAATTAACTGATATTGATAGATGGGTGAATGATAATCTGATCGAGCGAGTTTACGGTTGGTTGATTGAACTGGGAATGTGTCTGTTCGTGTAGATGTAGATGAGATAACTTACTAAGCGGGGGGATTTGTTCTGCCACGCAGATACTTCCATGAAGAAGAACGACGTACTGCAAGTCTTGGCCACACAGGTAAGAATAGATAACAGCAGTACTGATGGTTGTAACAACAAATGACATAAATACTTGCGATAACTACACGTGGCGCACACACGCACGCACGCACGCACGCCCGCACACACACATTCTTCTTTTCTTTTTAGTTTATTATACAGCGCCATAGAGCACTAGGTGATTATGGCGCTATGCAGTATGCAGATACAATGCTAAATGTAGATACATGTAGCTTTTCACAAATTAACATCATCATTACCCTCAATAGAATGGCCAGATATGCTCCACAGTATCACACTAGCCATGTCCACAACAACAACACTTACTGTGCAACATCTGTTTTGTAGACGAATGGTGAATACGCTGTCATTGATGCTAGAAAACCCCTACTTGATCAATTGAGCAACTACTTCCAGCATTTGAGAAACACTGTGACTGACGAACCAATCGTCACGCCACCCTATCCCAGTGGTTTTTATAATCCAGGTAAGTTTGTTGCTGCGAATTGGTATAGTGATATATATATATATATATATATATATATATATATATATATATATATATCTATATATATATATATATATATATATATATATATATATATAAACGCACTTAGTACTCTAGATTAGTATGTTGCAGTGAATTGGTGTAATGCGTATATGTATACATATAATATATATAAGGTAATATATATATATATATATATATATATATATATATATATATATATATATATATATATATATATATATATATATATATATATATATATATATATATATATATATATATATAAAAATGTATTTATATACCAGCAGTCTTAGTACCTATGTGAGTTTATTGCAGTGAATTGGTGTAGTGTAGTATATATATATATATATATATATATATATATATATATATATATATATATATATATACACACACACACACTACTAATTCACTGCAACAAATTCACCGCAACAATGAATTGGTGTAGTTTTTGTCACACATCTTAATTTCATGGACCGGTGTATAATGTTATATCACCCTACGTCACGAGTGTGGCAATATTCGCACGTTAAATTATAATATATTCATATACACGTATTCGTATGCTTGTTATTTGTGTCCAAGTTAACTTACATAACAAATGTTGGCCTTTGTTTACTAAACTACTCTTCTTTCTGCCAAAATAACACGTTTGTTTGAGACGTTTCACTGGTTCTGTTCATGCCGGCCTCCCTTAATACGTCAGGTTACCCGACATCTCTTTCGCGTTAACTACTGGAACAAAATGCATGTGAAAAAGCAGCAAAGGTACTGTGTGTTACGGTATTAACTGCTGATAATCTTTTTATAAAAGCAAAACAACAAAATTCTTACTATGTTAAGGGTCTTCGTTCTATATTATTTCGGGTTATTTTAGTTTTCGTCCATTAATGTATGTATTAGTATTCAAAGACATCGAACGGTTTTTAATATAATGTTATATTGATGTATTTCTTACATCGACATTCTTGTGTGTCACAAGACAGATTTCGCCGTTGAAGGGTCAAAACAATGGAAGACGAATTTGATTTCCATTATATGATTGGTTGGATATAAGTCTATTACTCTAACTTATAACGCACGAAAAAGGATTTTCATTGTTTTGTTTCTTCAACAACATATCTGTCGAGGTATTAAAATAATGAAAGGCCATTTTGGTGTGTTAGAAGATAGTGTAACATATCCAACCAACCATACGGTGTAGTTCAGAATGGACCATAATTTTCATAATCGTGTGTGGTGCATCGCTTGGTGTAGCTCAAGAGTCACTCTGTCATGGCAGTCTCTGCCACAATAGTGCAGGCAAAAGCAGTGGGCTGAGAAGGTGTATGTTTTATACGCCCTTTTATGTGGTCCTTTTTCATTGCCCGTTGTGTAGTTTGTTTCTCTTGTCTTCTTCTGTGAACGCATAGCTTCAAGCTGTATTTTTCTCCCAACCGTTTGTGTTGATGTCCGCCATCTTTATGTCACGCTTG